>JAGDYQ010000148.1:270000-420000 GCA_021962125.1 Bulinus truncatus
TCTTTTTGTTTTTGTCATGTAAATCAATCAGACAATTGAGTTTTTTTCTGATTGGTGCGCTGGATAGTAGTGGAAAGTCTAGAATTTCCCTCCAGAGCAATTCTATATCCGTAATCATAATTTGATTCGATCCAGTCACCGTTTCTGGCTATTGAACAGAAAAGTGAAGTTTCCAAGAATTTAGCGGTTTGTCGGCATCCATGTGAGATTGATTAGCTTTTCAACAGATAGAATTTTTGGATCCCTATTCTGTTTAGAAGATGAGGGTAGATGCCTTGTTTATAAGCAAATGGAAACAACTGACTGGAATTTGCTTAACTATAAGTAGTCTAGTGTCATGTAAAAATTCAGTGTTAAATTGAAACCGATAGTCTAACTGCGCGATATGTGAAAACTAAAATGAAAAGGTGGGGAACTTTTTCAATTAAAAAAAAAATTAATGTTGCTACTGTCATCTACATACAATTGTTCCTCGAATGAGGGGTTTCAGTTTCGTTACGAATAAAAATGAAAATAGTTATCACCCTAATAGACACATACACATACATACATTTACATATACATATATAGGTATAGCTATATAGAGATATATTTATAAATAGATATGTATGCGTTTATATATGTTTCTGTTATTTTTAAGGTGGGGCATACAGCATTGAGGAGGCGTTTTACCTGTTTTGGGAGGAAGGTTCAAAGTACGACATTGCTACAGACAACTGTACACACAGTAACACATGTGGACATTACAAAGTGGTAAGTTATTGACATTTTAATGTTTCAACTGGTTGAGATCGGCCATTTTATTCTCTTTATGTTAACCTTAAACGTTTTCTTTGGGAGCGTTCTTCTTTCAAATCTGATGCGAATGACATGACAGTAACTTTAGGCTGCCTCACCGTAATCATAGATTTAAATTCTCGCTTTGGGATTTTGTCGTGCTAGCTGATCTTAATAGCACGAATTAAACTCGAGCACTTGAGTAGATCCAATCTCTGAGTCCTTTATGACAGCTTTAAAGAGTTATGTGAGGACAACTGCATTCCCAATAGACTTGTTTAGATGTATAGAATATTATAGCTTATCTGGAGCCTTAATGCAAACAAAATGTTAATATTGAGCTTATCCCAGTTATAACAAACAGATATAACAAACAGAAATAACAAACAGATATACCAAAACGCTTATAACAAACAGATATAACAAACAGCTATAACTAACAGATATTACAGATATAACAAACAGATATACTTTCAAACTGCCAGTACTTTTAGACCTAGAAATAATTTTCAGATATTGAAGGAAATAATGAATTTCTACACCAGAAATCAAAATTTTAAATTAAGCAACAGTTATTTATTCTGTATAATTTGTTCAATGACATCCATTTGACTTACTTATTTAAAAAAAATTATTGATTTTATCACTGTCATTTGCATAACTAAAATATTACATTTAACTGGTAAGAAAAGTTTCATATATATTAGAATGATTAGCGTATTCTTCAATTATTTCTTTATATTATGATGACTGGTAGAGTTGTCAAATTAGTTTAGAAGCTATCTATAACGGATAATATCACATTATTTGCGTGTGAGGGTGCATGCCTTTTATTATTGATTATATATTTTATGTAAATCTTTCAACAGATGACCACTGATCACTCCTCAAAGATTGGCTGTTCATTAAACGTCTGCTACAATTTCAGCGTTAGTAAATACCCAACACCGGCGACTCTCTTTATGTGCAGCTATGACGGAATGTACGTTTATTTGTAATTGTGTCTTTACACACACACAAATAATGTAATATATACGATGTATTTGTAATTGTGTCTTTTACACACACAAATAATTTAATATATACGTGTATTTGTAATTGTGTCTTACACACACACAAATAATGTAATATATACGATGTATTTGTCTTAAATGAAAGTAATTATTGGTTTTGTCAACTAGATTTAGCTTTAATTTTAAATGATTACAGATTTGACTGGATTAGTAATTTTGTTACATGTAATATGATGATGCAATGTTTAAATCAAAAGTTTGATACAAAGTATCAGTCAGTGTGTTATTACAAGTAAATGAATTCTACTCATTATAAACTATTTATCCCATTAGTACTTCTACTTTCTACTATAGCCACTTTCTCATACATATTTGTGATATGCACTCAAACACAATATCTGGCCTTGTATGTGGAACTTCATAAGGCTTGGCGGACTGGCATAGGGTAGGCAATAAACAGATGAACGGTACCAGAGGGACGGTACCAGAGGGACGGAAGGTCCTGTGGTAAAGCTCTCCACTGACGACTTAAGGGTCCCAAGTTCGTTCTCCGTTGAGAACCAAAGGGAATTTTCAGGTCATGGTTGAAGTCTCCGCTATATCTACCGTGGTGCTTCCATGGCCATTACAATCACTGGATAGAATGAAAGAAGGGCACCATAACAACCGTCACATTAGTGTTTTATGATATCTAACAGGTTTCATCTCATCCTTACATTGACATCACACACCAGTGCCAGAAACTACAAATAATTAATCTATAATAATCCCACGTGAATTATAACATATTTTAGTTGCTTATAATGAAGAAACAAATACATGTCTTTACATTTATTAAAGATATCTGGATAAAGTACAACCATACAGCGTTGGCCAAGCGTGTACTGGATGCACTAAAGATAGACTGGGTTACTGGTTTCAATATTGTCGTAACAGATTATGCAGTGAGTAGCTTTTGTTTCAAATGTTATCAAATAACTTCACTGTGTGATTTACTGGTAGTGATAGGGCGATATGTCCCCTCGTGGAGCCAATGGAAGCGGGTAGTATGTATGCATTTGGCTATCCCCCCCCCCAACAGGTCCTACGCCTACGAGGTCATTACAATAGTGTGAGATATATAGATTTTAAAAGTTGGCGATATTTACTCCACTAGAAAGCAATGTAACATTGCAAGGCTATGCTCTTTGAAATGTCCACATGTGTTACTGTGTGTACAGTTGTCTGTAGCATGGCCGTACCTATTTAAAAGAATATTTTGTTTTAGCACAAATTGATGAACTAATATCACCACTCTGAGACTAAAACAGTGTCTGTGATAAAGTTATCCCTCCCCACCATGGGCGTATTCATTTTGAAAAAATGTCATATAAGACGGGCATTTGCTCCCCCCACATTTAAAAAAAATGTCATAAAGTTGTTATTTGCCCCCCGGAAAAATTTTGCCCCTGGAAAAATTCCTAGCGACGCCCATGCTCCCCAACCCCACTTAGTAGTAAAAAAAATGCCGATAAGGCTTCATCTAGTGTTTTAGTGAGGCTTTTTCACAATTTTCCACCAAATGCAAGCAAATAATGTCCATCCATAAGCAGTGAATTTATAAAACACGATTAATTCTATTAAATAGAGAATCTTGTCCATAAAAAAGAAATACTTTCTATCTGCTAACAAAATAGATTTAGTTTGTCTAATCTAAAATATTTCTGAAAGAAACGTCTTGGTTTGTAACATGATAAAAAAATATAAAGTTCCATGAGCCCTAAAGATAAAGTGTAGAATTTATCAGTTTTTCGACCACGGCATGTAAATGGCTTGCGTGTTTGTACAACGCCCAGCCGCCTTTACTTCCCCAACTTAAATAACATTACGATATATATGTGTTAAATAGAGACGTGATGGCCGAGCTGTGTAAAGCGATACACTGTCGACCATATTGTCCCGGATTTGATCATCGTGAGATCCACGGAAATTCCAGGTCCATGTATAAGTTTATAAAGAAAAGTCCACACCAGCTTGACGAGTAACATTGTTTTTCTTTCTGCTGCAGTTGCCCACCTTTGAAGTTTAATTTCTTGGGATTCAATGGATCTACTGCAGTCATTGGCTTTGAGTTTAATGACATCATCATAGTGGATGATTCCAGCACTAGTGTTGCTACAACACCCACCTCTACAGCCGTGAGAACCACGACAGTACAAACTACACTCACAACGTTAATGTCAACAACTCAGGCTTTAACCTCAACCAGCTCTGTGACTCAACTGACCACCACAACAGAAGTGGTGACAACAAAAACATCAACATCCACACCTTCTACAACCACAACCACTCTTTCAGCAAACCACAGCCACACTTTCTTCAACAACACCTTCAACAACCACAACCACACCTTCAACAACAACACCATCAGCAACCACAACCACACCTTCAACAACAACACCATCAGGAACACAACCACATCTTCAACAATAACTTCTACAATCACAACCACACCTTCAACAATCACAACCAAGTTTTCAACAACAACACCATCAGCAACCACAACCACACCTTCAACAACCATAACCACACCTTCAACAATCACAACCACACCTTCAACAACCACAGCCACATCTTCAACAATCACAACCACACACCTTCAACAATCACAACCACACCTTCAACAACCACACCTTCAACAACCACACCTTCAACAACCACACCTTCAACAATCACAACCACACCTCCAACAACTTCAACCACTCCTTCAACAACCACAACCATACTTTCAACAACAACAACCATACCTTCAACAACCACAACCACACCTTCAGTATCAACAACCACACCTTCAACAACTAAATCACACACCGTCCACACCGCCAAGTATCACCACAGCAGGTATAACAGCCACCACAACACCGTCTACAACCAAGAGAGCTGTAGTCACGGGCATAAGAACAATCAGTGTCTCAACACCCAGAAATGCATTGAACTTGTGGTGCCACGTTCTAATGGTGCTATTGGTCGTTATATAGCTATTGAATGATCTTGTTAAATGTAATTCAGTGATTAAATGTGTTCAATCAGCCACCAGTACATAATAACAGAGCTATGATTAGTTTATTTATACAACTATTTATTTACATTTGAAATTCAAATGAGTTTGGAAAGAAATATTTTCACTTAAGCAATTTGTTTGTTCTTTCCATCTTCATATAATTGTTTACGAATTAAAAATGTTAACTTAAATGAATATAGTAAATCATTTTTTTTAATTGCATGCATATTTTTTATTTCTGCTATTTATTTGGTGGGAAGAAGGTGAACAATTGTAACATGTTGTAATTAAAACTATTTTGAAAACGTTGAAACATTTGTACATATCATAAAAGACTGCAGCCACAGCTTCAACAAGTCCTACATGGTCCTCCTTTGTCCCCATAGATACCAAATGAAACCAGGAAATAACTTCTGTTAAACAAGTGGCATTATGTATGTTTTAGATTTATTCATTTTATGTTATATAATTATTTAGCGAGAGTGCACAAAATTACTTTTTCTGATATCGAAGGGAATATGAGGTTGTTTTTTTCTTAATATCATCATCACATCATTTACATCAAGTTCAATTCGGCTTTATTAGTAGGAAAATTTAAAAATGTACCATCGGAAATGACGTCATAGAGGATTTTTATTTATAGCGACGGCGTTCCCATTCTGCTAAAAAAAATTGTAACATCGGGAATGACGTCATAGATTATTTATAGCGACGGCTTTCCCACACGCACGCACGGACTACAAGATAGTTACTTTATTAGTAGGATAAATAATTTACTGAAAACATAGAATTTAAGTTGGAAATAACTCATATGTTGAATGGAACGGAAGAGTGTAAGATTAAATGTTAGAAACTCACAAAAATCCGTAAAAAAAATGGCTTGAATTAGACAACAGGATGTCTGTTTCAATTGCCTATTTCTTACATTTTAAATACATAAATAGAAAAATTATTTTTTGTGATCAGATGTTTTTCAAATATATTACTGTGTCATAATATTGGCAAATATTTAAACTTTGATGTAAAGTTAATAAAGCAAAACTAGTTATTCAATCAAGAAATGTTTATGACATTGAAACATAACAACCAGTTATACACTTTTTAATTTAGGAACATATTGATATTAATATTCTCAAAGAAGAAATTATATATCCAATGATAGAAATTATCATATAATTAATTCTGTATAATTATTTGTTTAGGTAACTAATTTTGAATGAGAATTTTTTTAATGCATACTTTTAATAAACCAATGTTAAATAGTGTATCAATATTTGGTGTTTGGTATATGGTGTCATTAGACTGAACGTAGTCATATATGAAGACAATTGAAAATGTTGATCTACGCAGACAGTTTTCAGTGACAATGGTGTTTAATGAAGGAAGTTTTAGTGAAGGTGGTGTTTAGTAAAGACAGACTTCAACGACGATGGTATCCAATACCAACAGAGATGTATTAACTATTAATTTAATAAACCTTAGTCCTGAAAATATATTCCCTCCTTTATAAGATTATATTTTTTCTTTAAAAGTAACAAGCCTAAGTCCAAATTAACCTTAGCGGAATCCTGAGTACAAAGAGTGTTCAGTGAATACGATATTCAAATGAATAATATTTTGAGGTGATCAATAAGAATGTTAGGTGAAGAGAATGTTCTATAAAAAAAGGTTTTAAAGGTGGTAAACAGAGTTATATAATATGAAATATTTGTATCATCGTGTACATGAATTATTCAATCTAACCAATGATGTACATTATCGGCTATTTAATAGTATAATATTTGTTAATTCTTGCCAAGATCTGCGAAGAAATTTGTAATTTAAACAAATATAGCAGTGGCTAGTTTTCTTAATTATTCACAGAATAAACATATCGCATCATTAGACTTAGTTTTCAGATACAATTAGGTTGTTTTGACTTCATTTTGAATTTGTATTAACTAAAATAATACAATAAAATAATGTTTATGGTAGTTGTAAACCCCCCAGACTCAAGTATATGGTAGGTGTACCACCACCACTCCCCAGACTCAGTATATGGTAGGTGTACCACCACCACCACCCCCAGACTCAGTATATGGTGGTGGTGTACCACCACCACCCCCAGACTCAAGTATATGGTAGGTGTACCACCACCACCCCAGACTCAAGTATATGGTGTGTACCACCACCACCACCACCCCCAGACTCAAGTATATGGTAGGTGTACCACCCACCACCACCACCCCAGACTCACGTATATGGTAGGTGTACCACCACCACTCCCCCAGACTCAAGTATATGGTAGGTGTACCACCACCACCACACCCCAGACTCAAGTATATGGTAGGTGTACCACCACCACCACCACCCCCAGACTCAAGGCGTGTACCACCACCACCACCACCCCACTCACGTATATGGTAGGTGTGCCACCACCACCCCAGACTCAAGTATATGGTAGGTACTACCACCACCACACCACCCCCAGACTCAAGTATAGTAGGTGTACCACCACCACTCCCCCAGACTCAAGTATATGGTAGGTGTACCACCACCACCCACCACCCCAGACTCAAGCATATGGTAGGTGTACCACCACCACCCAGACTCAAGTATATGGTAGGTGTACCACCACCACTCCCCAGACTCAGTATATGGTAGGTGTACCACCACCACCCCCAGACTCAAGTATATGGTAGGTGTACCACCACCACCCCCAGACTCAAGTATATGTGTACCACCACCACCCCAGACTCAAGTATATGGTAGGTGTACCACCACCACCCCCAGACTCAAGTATATGGTAGGTGTACCACCACCACCACCACCCCAGACTCAAGTATATGGTAGGTGTACCACCACCACTCCCCCAGACTCAAGTATAGGTGTACCACCACCACCCCCAGACTCACGTATATGGTAGGTGTACCACCACCACCACCACTCCCAGACTCAAGTATATGGTAGGTGTACCACCACCACCACCACCCCCAGACTCAAGTATATGGTAGGTGTACCACCACCACCCAGACTCAAGTATATGGTAGGTGTACCACCACCACCACCACCCCCAGACTCAAGTAGTAGGTGTACACCACCACCACCACCACCCCAGACTGGTATATGGTACTGTGTACCACCACCACCCCAGAGACTAAGGTAGGTGTACCACCACTCACCCAGACTCAAGTATATGGTAGGTACACCACCACTCACCCACCTACCACCCCCAGACTCAAGTATATGGTAGGTGTACCACCACCACCCCCAGACTCAAGTATATGGTAGGTGTACCACCACCACCACCACCCCCAGACCTCTAGGCTGGGTACCACCACCCACCAGACTCCTGTATATGGTAGGTGTACCACCACCACCCCAGACTACGTATATGGTAGGTGTACCACCACCACCCCCAGACTCAAGTATATGGTAGGTGTACCACCACCACCACCAGACTCACGTATATGGTAGGTGTACACCACCACCACCACCCCAGACTCAAGTATATGGTAGGTGTACCACCACCACCTCCCAGACTCAAGTATATGGTAGGTGTACCACCACCACTCCCCAGACTCAAGTATATGGTAGGTGTACCACCACCACCACCCCAGACTCAAGTATATGGTAGGTGTACCACCACTCCCCAGACTCAAGTATATGGTAGGTGTACCACCACCACTCCCAGACTCAAGTATATGGTAGGTGTACCACCACCACTCCCCCAGACTAAAGTATATGGTAGGTGTACCACCACCACCACCCCCAGACTCAAGTATATGGTAGGTGTACCACCACCACCCCCAGACTCAAGTATATGGTAGGTGTACCACCACCACCACCACCCCCAGACTCAAGTATATGGTAGGTGTACCACCACCACCCCAGACTCAAGTATATGGTAGGTGTACCACCACCACTCCCCCAGACTAAAGTATATGGTAGGTGTACCACCACCACTCCCCCAGACTAAAGTATATGGTAGGTGTACCACCACCACCCCCAGACTCAAGTATATGGTAGGTGTACCACCACCACCCCCAGACTCAAGTATATGGTAGGTGTACCACCACCACCCAGACTCAAGTATATGGTAGGTGTACCACCATGGACGAAATAATAAACATGGTTGTAAGTTTCATTATTAGATTCGTTTGTTTGGTTGTGAAGGACTTCACCATCTGTGGAATTACGGTGCCTGTAGGGTGTCCCAACACAGTGTGATGAATATCTATTTGTTTGGTTATGTTGTACAAAGAGGTCTAAGTAAAGGTGGATATTTCGGTCACTAAATGACGACCTGTGGTCAAATGAGAGGAGAATAGTCATCAATAGTTCATAGAAGGAAGCTATGTTATTGGGAATTATTCTTAGTGAAACAGGTCGCTATATTATTCCTTTCTAAGGTTTTTGTATTATATATTAAATTCACGGTTTATTCACCAACACCTGGATACAGCTTTTGGTATAGGCTATTACCACCATGAGCCATGACAAGACTGACGGTGAACAATGACAAAGACGGATGGTGAGCTATGACAAAGACGGACAGTGAGCTATGACAAAGATGGATGGTGAGTGTGACAAAGACTGGTGGTGAGCTATGACAAAGACTGGCGGTGAACTATGCACAAAGACTGGCGGTGAGCTATGACAAAGATGGATGGTGAGCATGACAAAGATGGATGGTGAGCTATGACAAAGACTGGAGGTGAGCTATGACAAAGACTGGCGGTGAACTATGACAAAGACTGGCGGTGAGCTATGACAAAGATGGATGGTGAGCTATGACAAAGATGGATGGTGAGCTATGACAAAGACTGTCAGTGAGCCTGAAAAATGGACACTGAGCTATGACAAATATGGATGGTGAGCTATGACAAAGACTAGCGGTGAGCTATGGCAAAGATGGATGTTGAGCTATGACAAAGACTGGACAGAGCTATGACAAAAAGATGGATGGTGAGCTAGGACAAAGACTGGCGGTGAGCCATGACAAAGATGGATGGTGAGCTATGACAAGACGAATGGTGAGCTATTTTTTAATTGAAAATGCATTTCCAAATGTCAATATATTTAACAAGTGGGTTTATACTTGTTATTTTCTCAAGAAAATTACTTTGTTACATATGCCAAAAAAGGAAGAGTTTAATGTCAGACTCTTTTTATTGTGTAACCACCACCATGGTGCCTTTTATTACCAAGTATTCCTCATTTTTACATCTTAACAAAATAAAAAAAATTAAACCAGTCATCCCACCTAAATTAAATACATTTAGTTAAATACAATCATTATTTCAAAAGAAATAATTGTATATTGTCACCAGACAACCAGATGACGTACTGATTGTACAATCACAAAATATGAATTTTATTATTTAATTAAGATACCCCCAGAGAATTTTACATTAAGAGGACAATAAATATATTAATCAGTTATCCACAAATAATACAGTTACTCACGTATATGGTGTGTAAGAACAAGAGGAGAAAAAATAAAATAGTACAATCATAAAAGAGAGGCCTATATTAAATTAACCCATTGAGTCACATGGATAACAAGATAAAAATCTTACATATATTAAAATTGAGTTAACGTATATTTTTAGTTAAAATAATACCATATATGAGTAAAACTCTTGATACATGCCAGAATACTTTGAATACAATAATATAGGTGCGCCATTTTAGCATTAAAAAATTAAATGGTAGTTAAAAATTTTCCATAATAAAAACAAGGATACAAAGAGTATGACACCATATTTATAAAACAACTTTAATTATTTAATAGCTCCCCAACACAAGTAACGAGAATGTAATGGTAAGGTTAGATCACAAAACACATCAGTATACAGGTGTACAATACCAACCCAAAATCACGTATATGGTAGGTGCTAAATTTGTAAAAATGCATAGTAAGTCGATGTTAATCAGAAAACCATATGAATGGGAAAACTCACCAAGACCAATGCTCGATGTTTAATGGTTTGTCCTCCTGGGAAGTTGAGTCAACAGTTTAATATTTGATTGCTTGCTTGCCACCACCAACTACGTAATGATACTTAAGTGAACCACCACCACCAGAAAATTTTGTCGGAAGTTACCATGATAACACCAAACATCAACATCTATACAAATTTACATCATATGTTCCGCTCCGTCCATATCGCTACTTCCTCTGTCATCATCGACTTCCGTCTGTCATCGCTACCCGTCTGTCATCCAACATACCACCACAAACAATTCAAAGATATGAAACATTTACCGTTTTTCCAGAATCATGTATATGGTAGGTTACCACTGGCCAGCCGAGTAAGAATCACGTACATGGTTGCCAGAATTGACATTGACCAGCCTTATATGGTAGGTGTCGAGGTGACAAAACACCCAGACACAACATACGGTAGGTGGTAAGATCGTGAATGCCAAATGGCAATCACAATGTTATACCACCACGACCGCCTCAATCACTTATATGGTAGGGCAAGAAGGATCTAGGGAAAAGTAACCTGCAATCATGTTAAAATATTCACCATACTCACTCTCCGAAATAATTTAAACCGAGAGTATCCAAAGGTATATGTAGGTCTCAACAGTAACGTAATAACCTATAGGTTCAATTGTTATTAAACCAGCGATCATAAAAGAAATATTGGTAGAAATCGTTCAATTAATATCTCTGTAATGTTATATTCCACAATCACCACTTTAAACCAAAATTAGTGGATACTAAATATAATGTAATATTTGATATTGTTTAAATTGTTATTATTTAAAACAGGTCTATTTCTAATGTACAATTATATTTCCCCAGACTACACCTAAAAATAGTCACTTTTTTTTTCATTTTTTGACTATTACGTCACATGAATGAATTGAATAAGTGGGCTGAGTTTGAGTAGCGCTGTACACAACGTTTACAATGCAAACAACCCATTTATGATGGGGGCACCACACAGAGGGTGCATGGAGGGGGCCAGTTTGAGAGGGCCCCAAAAATATTTTTGTAAAACCAATATTAAGTACATTATCTCATGTCAAAATGTGTGGCTCCCGAAGATGCCCAAAACCCTTGTCGGCATTGGTGTTCACAGAACCATAATCACGTATTTGATATGTGTTTTTCTTTTTAAGACTCATGTTTTTCGCGTCCAGGGCCTCAACCGCATTGATGGACACCATGTTTTAAATTGAAGGTCAGCCAAGCCACACAACGATTCTTTCTTCTCGGGACCAAGCGTCGCAAATTTTTGGTGTACATGTCAATGCAGGGCAGCTTTCATAAGAGGTGTACAAGCCCACTGCCCCTAAACTGGTGAAGTTCTGCATCGCCGGGTCGGCAATTTTTTCTTAGTAATAGTACTATGCTACAATGTATACAGTAAATGTCCACGAGTTAAACATGGTAGCGTTAACACAAGCACTAACTCACCATTTTTTTTTTTTTAAATACGATTATGTTGAACATCATAAACATTAATGAACAATAGTTTGGAAATGAGTTCATTAAAATATTAGCTGAATTATGATTTGAGAGTTGTTGTTTATGTTTATATAGTTACATTAGTTTTCGGGATGAACTATATTTAAATATTGAACTTAATTGATGTAATAATATGAATCCCTGCCTCAAATGTATTTTATGATAAATAATCTGTTCATGTCTGGGGCCACTGCAAGTAATAATAGACTGATGGTTAACGCGATAAAATATATAATGAGCTATTTTCAACTCTAATTGTAAGTGCCTACTCGCCGGTCCGTGTACGGGCCTTGATAACTATGTGTCTATAATACAAATTTACATCATATGTTCCGGTTTCCGTCTGGTCAAGCTACTTCCGTCTGTCGCGACTTCCTGTCTGGTCATCACTAAATATGAGGTATAACAATTCAAAGATGGCAGAAACATTTACTGTTTTCTTCTTAACATGCATGATCAGGTTACCAACTGGCCAGCTGAGAAGAAAAAAGCTCTGGATACGGTGCAGAATGACATTGGACCAGCCAATGTTTAGTGCCGAGGTGACAAAAACACCGACACTAACATACGGCAGGTAAGATCGTGAATGCCAAATGGCAATCACAATGTAATTATTGTTTTCGACCGCCTCAATCATTTACAAGGCAATTAGGCGATCTTAGAGAGGTAACACAAAATGGCATGCAAAAATATTCTGTGATACTCTCCGCCAGAAATTTCAAACCAAAAGTGGTCCATATGCAAGACTGCGGTAGCCATGACAAAGAACGTAATAAATTTATAGTGTTCAATTTGTTATTAAATGAGAAGCTGATCATAAAGAAATATTATTAGAAATCAGTCCACAAATATTCTGTGAGTTATGTTCTACAATTTAAATTTTAAATCAAATTATGGATACCTCAATATAAATGTAATATTTTATATTGTTTAAATTGTTATTATTTCTAAAATATGTCTATTTCTAATGTACAAGCATTCCTCTATTACTAACCTAAATACGTCACTTTTTTCTTTTTTTTGACTATTACGTCACATGAATGAATTGAATATGGGTGAGACATAAAGCGCCGTACACAACGTTTACAATGCAAACTAACCCATTTATGATGGGGTTTACACAGAGGGTGTAGAGGGGCCCAGTTTGATGAGGGCCCCTAAACCATGTTTTAAACTAAATATTAGGTGATTATCTATGTCAAAATGTAGTGGTTATTGTCGACGCCATAATACTTTGTTCGCATTGGCTTCACAGAACTATAATGTTGAATTTTCTTTAATATGTTCTTTCTTTTTAAGAGCCCTAATGTTTTCTGCGTCTGTATCCACAATCTGCAGTATTGATGAATACTATGTTTAATCGAAGGTCAGCTATGTGCCATATAACGATTATATATTTTTGGGCTTGAGCTTGAGGGTTGCCCCAAAATATTGTTTACATTAAATATCTATTTCATTATCTCATGTCATGGTGTCGAATGTCAAATGCAGAGGCATCTAGAAGAGGCCATGGCCCACAGGCCAATAATCCATAGGTTCGACACGCTTCGGAAGGCACATTCAGTATACTCTCAGTACGATATGTTGTAAATAATTACAATGGTATAACAGTAGGTAAACCACTACAAACATGTAGAGTTGCTTAAATTACAGGCACTCACTAATTCTTTAAATACCCAAGTTGAACATCATAAACATTAAACGAATAACTGTTTGAAAAGGAGTCCATTACATCTACATGAAGGAATATGATTTTAAGAGTTGTTTTTATGCTTACCCATTTGAGGATTGCTTTGGGAGGAACTATTTAACATAAAACTTTATATGATGTAATATTAGAAAACCTATTTTCAAATGTATTTTGGCTACAATAATCTGTCTCATGTCCTTGGGGCCACAGTGCTAATATAGACTGATTGTTAACGAGCTATGTATATATCACCATTTTCAACTCCAACGGTGTGTCTTAAGTTGGTCGTGTACCAAAAAACTTTGATAACTAGTAGGCAATCAAAAATGCATGGATTAAAACAACTGTGATACATGTAATACTGAGTGGATGGATATTGTATTATTTTATTATAGTCTACATATTCTGATCAGTGGAAAATTTAAAAAAAATGTTTACTTCTCGTTTCTTGAAAAGTTAACATTGTCCCCGAAAACTCCTTCTCTTTTTTCTTCTGTTTTTGAAATGTGTCTGAGACATAGGGAACAAAACAAAAAATAAGAACATAAAGAAATGTATTCACAGAATTGGCAAGAACATCTTTCATGTATCATTTGATTAGACTTTACTTCTAAATAAATGAACCAAAGACTTTACTTAAATAAATGAATCAAAGACTTTACTTCTAAATAAATGAATCAAAACATCTTACTTCTAAATAAATGAACCAAAGACTTTACTTCTAAATAAATGAACCAAAGACTTTACTTCTAAATAAATGAATCAAAGACTTTACTTCTAAATAAATAAATCAAAGTATTCATACCAAATAAAGATGTTAACTGCAAGTGACCATTATAAAATCTGGTAAAGTTATTGCATTGTCTCTGTTGCCATATCTCTGTACAAGTATGATCTGGTGCAGTGGCTTATTGAAAGACCTGTACAATTAGTAAAGCATTGTAAAGATTTTTAGTATTATTATTTTATTATTATTGTAAAAAAATGTAAAATTAGTTAATTTAATGTCAGACATTCACTTTTATAAAAAAATTGTGAATGAAATTCATACCTAATTTTGAAAGCAGAACTCCTAGTTTCAAAGTATCTACTGAATTGGAATTATTTCTGTTATATTGTTTAAAAACATCCTAAAGGAAAATGAGAAAAATGATGCATGCTAATTTTCTAAGACATCTGTGGTTTAAAAAAAGTGTTTTTTGTAAGGACAGAAACAGCTTTCTACAGATAAAATGTGAATAAAATGACTTCATAAAACTAAAGCATCAACACCATAAAGGTACTTGACCAGTAATCCCAGACAAAATGTAGTAGGCCCTATAGAAACTTGGAATGGGAAAAAACCCAATTTTACATCAGCACTGTATTAAAGCAAGCAGAAATGTTTTTGTCAAAAGAACATATTACATTAGTCATGAATTTAACATTGGATGGTATCTGTTAAAGACTGCCACTAATGTCATTATAATTGTTTCTATTAAACCTCGTTATGTGAGTAGCTTTTGTTTCACTGAGTTTTGCCAGACAAGCAAACATTTTTATATAAATGTTTCATAATATACAGACAAGGTGAGCAAATTTAAAATAAAATTTAGTTATATAAAGATCGACCTCTAGCAAAATGTGATCACTACTTAACTGATGGTTTACTACTTAGCTGATGGTTCACTACTTAGCTAATGGATCACTACTTAACTGATGGTTCACTACTTAGCTAATGGATCACTCACTTAGCTGATGGATCATTACTTAGCTGCTGATCATCTCTTCCTGCTAGGTCTTACTCAGCTTGCTTCACTTGTATAGTTGACATCTATATAAGTGCGAATTGTATATTGTATCGTTTACTTGAACAAGTTTTTATGAATTATGTAAATTAGAAACTCAAACACTGCGACACAACGAAATTAATTTCTTCATAATTAATACATTTAATTTCTCGGCTCTGCTATAAATAAAAAAATATTTGGCCCAATTTTTAAGGAAGAAATTCTTCATTTTACTCAAATGTCATATTAGAGTTGCTTCAATAACTTGTGTTTATTTATAGTCTACGGGGCAATTCCTCTACTAAATGAAGTCGATAAGTCAAGTCTGCTCTTTAGCTGCCTTGAAAACTATTTAACTGTGAGAAAATGAATAATTTCAAAAAGCTAACTGCTTTCTTTGTTTTAAATATATTAAAATTCGTTGTAAGATTATGGTTAACTTACGATAGCCTGCCTTCACTATGATAGCTTTGATGTGTTTAATAGTAATTAAGTATTTAATTAAACATGGTGTTTGAAAATAGTTTATAACAGCTAAGCATGTGTTTGTATGAGAATTATTATTCAAATTTGACATGGAAACATAGAGTTTGAGCTGTTATAATTATATAAAAAATTTAATTGCAATAGCCTATTTTTGCAAGTTAATATTTTGTAGTTTAATTTGTGAATGAAAACGAAGAATCGAGAAAATAAAGGCTCAACTCTAAATTTAAACTGCTGCTATTAGCAGGACACTGGCCACTAATCATGTTTTTTTCTGTTGACTATCTATGCCTCTAATGAATAAACATCAAAGCATCAATATAACCCACAATATAAGCCCAACACCAATGTATTTTTTGTTTCACATTCTTCTATCTAACCCACTAAATTAAAAGAAAAACTTATTTTTTCTAATGTTTAAAAGTCCAGTTTCTTTTGAAAAAGTAAGTTGCTAGTCATGTCGCCTAATAAAATAACCTAACGTTTAACAGTTATGAATACTTTAAGATAGTATCTCTGGATTTTAGATGCTAAATACTTAATACTTACTCTATAAACTTTGATTTTTTCCATGCTCTCTTAGCTTCATTGAAACTTAAATAACCAGATTTATCTTCCTAACACAGAGTTAAGTCTACATAGTTTTTATTATTGGCATAGACTTAAAAAATGTAATGATAAATTATTTCATGATTAGTACAACATACTTCGTTTTTTAACAAAATTGTTAATATTTTAAAGTAGACATTCAAGGATACATCCAAAAAAGATACCAGACTTCGACAAGACTCAATTGAAAACGATAACCTTTCTCTAAGTTCTGAAAAATATATAATTAATGATGATTTATCTATATGTCGAATTTGAAAATTTACAATATAGCATGAACTCCAAACATTTTAATAAACAGACAGACAGACAGACAAACAAATAGATAGATAGATAGAATGTGCCTTCTTTACGCAACTTAGATCATATAAACCATTGCTTCTCAAACTTTTTGAATTCACGGCCCCCTTGGATCGCCAATCAATATGTCGCGGCCCCTAATTTTTTTTTTTGGTTTAGATTGCTTAAATTTATAATTTTAAACTTCTATATGCAAACTTTTACTAGTTAATACATGCTTTTTCTAATGTTAACAATGAAAGAGTGAAAGGATGCAACAGATAAAATAAACTAGATTATTTTAAACATATATTAATACTATTTACATACAATACATTAGGTTAATTATATTTTATGTGTCACATTTTTACGAAATTTCACGGCCCCCTCCGGACAGTCCACGGCCCCCTAGGGCCCACCACTTTGAAAAGCACTGCTATAAACAACTGGGTTTTCGCGCCTTTCTTTCATCCCCAACAAAGTCGAAAATGCAGTGACCTAGAACGCATTTCGGGAGACAGGTAGGTGAAATACACAGCATATATATCTGGCCACTGCTTGTATAGTTCACTGTAACCGTCAGGGGGGGTAAAAAGTTGATCATCAATTTCCAAGATTCGATTGAAACTGTGATCTTTTGATAAAACAGTGATTCAAAACGGAGTCTCAAGTGTTTTCACACTTATAAGAAAGTTACTTATCACATTCCATATTTAATTATTGGTTATGGTGGTATGTATGCATTCAGTATTTATTTATTGGTGGTATGTATGCATTTAGTATTTATTTATTGGTGATATGTATGCATTCAATATTAGATGTATTGGTGGTATTCATGCATTCAGTATGTATTTATTTATTCAACTTGTAACGAGTAATAATTTTTCCGACGAGCATATAAAAACAACAAAACATTCAAAACAATGTTGACATTGCCTTTGTTCAAGAGATCATTGGCTTGAAGATGAAACAAAATAGCAGGAAAAAATTAACACCGTAATGGTTGTTCAGAGGAAGCAGATAGGAAGGCTATGTTCATTCAATCATTGTATATCATAAGAAATGTTCAGTTTCATTCTATATCTTTATCCATGTTGGAGAAAGATTACACACAAACCTATCCAGTCTTTAAGAAACTCAACAAACTGACCTGTTTCAACTGTTCCTAAAGTGACCTGTTTCAACTGTTCCTAAAGTGACCTGTTTCAACTGTTCCTAAACTGACTAGTTTCAACTGTTTCTAAGCTGACTAGTTTCAACTGTTCCTAAACTGTCCTGTTTCAACTGTTCCTAAACTGACCTGTTTCAACTGTTCCTAAACTGACCTGTTTTAACTGTTCCTAAACTGACCAGTTTCAACTGTTCCAAAACTGACCTGTTTCAACTGTTCCTAAAGTGAAAGTTAATCCGCCACTACACCCCCCTCCCAGCTCAGTTTCTCTCAGCCCGACGCCTGCATCTCCTCTTTATGTCCAAAAGAAGTGTTTTTTTTGTGACCTTTTAATGATAACTTTTTTATCGTAATGGACATGCTGCAAAATTACAGATAACTACTAAATGGCCACAATAGGTTCTTAAATTTGATTGAAGGGTCGGACCAAGAGCTGATCAATGGAGTGTTTATAATACTTTATCTGAGCTAACACAAATGTAAATGTTATCAATGTAAATGAACGACGGGTAGTACTGCGAGTTGGATATCACGGGCTCTAAGAGACTAAGTCTCAGCCCGCAGTTATCACTGAGAAAGTTCAGTATACTGCGGGTCAAATCAAAACGTTTAACGGGACGTAGATTGCCCATGTCTGGTTTAGAAGCAGAACATTGTTTTCAAGATTACTAGCTCGGCGACCTGTCTAGCTCAGAATAGGAAAGATAGGAAAACGCTGCAAATGTACCAGTATATCTAGCCTGTATCAAACTCAATAGCTGCATAATA
This sequence comes from Bulinus truncatus, assembly GCA_021962125.1. Lineage (NCBI taxonomy): Eukaryota > Metazoa > Mollusca > Gastropoda > Planorbidae > Bulinus > Bulinus truncatus. The sequence continues at coordinate 289,071 of JAGDYQ010000148.1, forward strand.
TGTTAACGAATATTACTAGTCGATTTCATTATATACACTGTAGGATGTTGGTATACTGTCAATACTTTTACATTGTAAAATTGGGAACCTGCAATAGTACTAGTAAAGTACTGAAAAAAAATGATCAATCACGAAACTATATCAGTTCTACTTTAGTAATCTTAAAGAGTCAAATGATCAAGGTAAATGTGTTCAGTCAATTTAAAATACTTTTCAAAACACTTCATGCAATAGGCTTAGAATTAGCTAGCAAAATTATTTCAAGATTCAAGCAATTAAAAGTGGGATGTGGTGGGTGATAAATAAGTTTTGGATGTGTGCCCAAAAGTTATTATGCTGACCCTGCTTGTATGTGTATGTTTTTTTGTTTATCATCAGATATTACATTCAATAAATGCTTATTGAAACATTTATTCTCTTTTGATTATAAGTGTACATTGATTTTATAAAGAGTCGGTAACAAAAGTAAATATATATTAATACTTTTAAACAAATATACTTCACTATATCGCAATATATCACTTTAGTATATATTGTTTATTGAAATTATACATTAAGTATCGAAAAAATCGGTAGAAAAGAAAGACTATAAATATATATTTAAACGTGCATCTTTATATATAGTATGAGTTACAAGCAAGGAAAATAAATACACAGTTATTTCCCTTTTGCCCCCCCCTCGGTGGTGTCGCTGCAAATATTTCTGCCCACACTCACCCCTGGTTTTTATTAAGTAGAAAATATTTGATAGAGAAGAATTATAGCTTTATTAATAAAAAAAACGGTTGAAAAATAGAAAATATTGGCTCATTAGTAGCCACATTAAAAAAAAAACTCATGAAGAGCCACACTCTAGTTAAATTAGTACCTAGTGTTGAAACCTCTTCCAGAAATGTGCAGAGTTCACCAGCATTCATTCTCTGATCACTGCCTGCATGCTTGTTAAAAAGATCCAACAATTGATCTTTGACAACTGGTTTAGTCTAGAGATTTTAGATTAAATGATATTCATAATATCACTAAGTTGTGTTCATGATATCACAAAATTAAAAGCGTGAATGATAACAATGGTCTTAACTAGTTGATAAATAAAAATAGATAAATGTTATATATATATATATATATATATATATATATATATATATATTAGGGTTATGACTTTTTTGTGACCCCATGTTCCTGGGTCATAAATCGCTGAATGTTTGTAAAAGTAATAAAGAAAACTTTAATTTGATTTTCTTGTTGGAAAAGGTCACCCACAAAGCTAAATTTCGAATTTACTATATATACGTATAGATAGAATTTCAAACAACTTTATGGTCTTTTTAAATTCTATTTTTTTAATTAAAGAGTTATTATATAGCTTTTTAGCCTTTAACAGTTTACTGTTATATTATAACACTCTAAATTACAAATAAATATAAAATTACAAACTTAAAGCTACTGTAGGCCTATGTATCAAAAAATGTTGTGTAGTATTCAGCTTAATTAAAGCGTAATATACAAATCTTATGCTTTGTTAAGCAAAATAAATCTAAGCTGGAGGTTCTCTTTCTTTTTACCGATGGTTCCTGATTCCAAAACTTTTTCACAGAGTTTAACGTTTTTTTCGTGACCACAAGGTGTTACATAGCTTCCGTTAATCGTGTGCGTTGTACATGTGGTCAGTAAACCAGTGGTCCGCCAATCTGTAGGAGATGAATCTACAAATGTCGAGTATTAAGTCTCTTCTCTCTGGTAGAAGAATAAATGCCAAAAGAGCTTGTATTGTATTGTCTTTTATTTATTGAACTGTATTTATTGTATTGTATTGTATTGTATTGCTCGGGAATTCTATCTTGCATTATTTAATTTAGGTATTTTCTGACCTTCGCTTTAGGAAATACTCCACATTCTTCAAACAAAGCGGAATACCCGAGTTAAATGAAATAGAAATTTCATATCATCACGCCATTCTGGTATTTCAATAATCACTTCTTTACCATTCTTGAAATTCTTCCTGAGCTGTTCGTAGTTCTTTACAAGTTCCGGGGTAAACGGATATTCGATATTGGGTGACATGCTGTTTTCCAAGTTCTTCATCCATTACTACGCGAAGAACTCTGTCAAGAACATGTAGTTAACAACGAATCAATTGTGCTTCTTCCAGTTTTAGTAAAGCGTAAATAGCAGTCATACCTTTAACAACAGTATCTGCTTTTCCGTCTGATAGATTTAGTGCTTATAACTTAACTTCTCTTTGTTCATTCTTCAACACTAACACTTGATGTTCTTGGTGACTCATTCGTTTACCATCAAAGTGCAGTGACCAGCTTTTAAATGTAGTATTTTCTTCATCTCTTCTTTAAAAGTTTAACAGCTTCTTTAATAATTGATCTGAATATACCAGACTGTAAAGGTGTCTGAATGTTGATCCTATCTTGAGCTCACTGTCGACAGATGGTTGCTGCTTTCCTCCAAAACGATCGGACTGTGACCTATAAAATTAATGCGCGATTGATTGATATGTAAGTTAAGTAACATTAGTATGTCCAGCACTAAATGGATCAACTAGGAATTAACAATAATTTGCCAATCACTGCTTATATACTATTTTAAAAAATTCATGTTGTGGATGACCTTTTTTGAAAATAATCCAAATAAAACACATTTTCATTACCTTTGAGCAAAAGTTCATCGATTTATTATTTTACAAAAAGTTAAAAAGTCATAACCCTAATGTATATATATATATATATATATGGAGATTCACTCTTATATTTTTAGTAATGATAATTTATAGAAATATTTGTATCATCTAAGGATTTTTTTTTTTACTTTTAGGGCATTAAAAAAATCTTCTTTTGAAACATTTTTTATTTATTTTGTTGTTTTAGTTTGTATTGTAGCTCATATGTAGCTCAATTCAGTAAATGTAACAAAACAGATGTAAGATATATATTACATATTGTACAAGACTAGTGATTGAATGTATTTTGGAATACTTACAGGAATAAAAGCCACTTTCTTGAACCCTGCAAGATTATGAAATTTTATTATAAATTATTTGAAACTCATTGCTGTTACTCACAGTATTTGTTTGCCTAACATTAAATTTTTTTTAAAGTTTTCTATTATGTTACATTATTATAGATACTGCAATGCCAAATAGTGACTCGAAAATCTATTGCTTTTAAAAACAAATTAGTTTTCGTCAACAAAAATCTATTTTAACAATATTTCGCACATTGTTTTCATTTCTAAAAATTGATTAAAAACTAATTTACTTTGAAGTACATGTACTGTTTTACTTTGAAGTACTTGTACTTAAGTTGTTCTGTCTCCAGCACTCACCCAATGTCTTCTTTTTTTCTGTAAATACTCTCAGAATAAACCCCCTCCTCACCAGGCCTGACGGTACTTGGGATTATTATATACGTTCCTGGACTAAGTGAGAATCTTTTAGTCACCTCTCGATGAACGCTATAACCTTCGGAGACCAGCAAAGCACTCTCCGGTTGTGTGGTTTTATCTAGTTGCCAAGAATTAGGAGATTTCAGCTATTTCATTGAAAAAATATATATATATCATATTTACAGAAATCCACATTTTAAAACCAAAAGAAAAATAAACATCATGAGACTACATGTGTTTATTCCTGCTAAGTCTTGGAATATATGCTAATTTTTCCTTTTATTTTCAAGATTTGTGAATTTTTACGTTATTTTAAATCAAAATATGTAGTTTTATTTTTTTATCTTTTAACAGTCAAAAAACCACAGAGAATATACCGACCTGTGTCCCTTATAATTTGAATGCTTAATATCTTTAAAAAGTGCTTAGCACAATTTAAATCTCCATTTATTCACTTTACAAAACATGAGCGTGGCATTCAATTGTATTTAATTCTATGCTTTGTGTATGCCTACATATAATGGTTTATTTTTCTATTTCCTTTCTTTGTATGTGTGATCGTGGATGTGTGTGTTGTTGTGAGATGGGGAGTGTATTTGTGGTTGTGGGTGTGTTTATATGTGTGGGGGTGAGTGTGGGTTGTGGGTGTGTATTGCAAATGACATCATTTTGAGCCACCAACCAAACACATGAAGATGGGTTCATGCCGGCATTTAAAGTGCAAGTTCAAACTGTCAACACTATTGGATCATTTCATCAATAAAATAAGTAACCGAGTCCCTCCAGACGTACTTCATGGGAGTTGTTTCTGTTTCGTTGACATGGCAAAATCCCAACCATTGAATTAGACATATTTATATAATTTGCAATGATTTATTTTTGAGAACACCTAAAAGATTGTCCTATTGAACGTATAGAAATGATTTGGATGGGGCTTGCATATAGAAATGAATTGGATTTATCTGTTTGTTGTTGTTTTTTTTCGTGCTAATAAATGCTTTCATGACAGGGTGTTATGTGCCTGCCACATCAGCTTGAAGGCATGTCTGCGTTAGCATGCCTGCTACTTTTACCAGCATGGCAAAAAAAAGGTTTTAAGCATTTATCCAAATTTGTCAGAGGTAGATGAGTACCAGAGTGGTACAAACGCACACATAGAGAGAATATAGAGATACTCACTTACAAGAGAGAGAGAGAGACATGTGCCGGAACCAGAGGATAGACACAGAGCGAGTGCCAAGGACAGAGAGCAGAAGAGTTCAAGAAGAGTTTAGACTGGAGAACGCCAGGTCTGTTGGTGCAGCGACTTCGTTATTGACACGTCAAAATAATACGTTTAACGTTGTACGCACAGTAGACTCGCATTTCGCCTGACATCCAGACAAAAAGACATTTCATTATATTTTTTTATTTTTTTAAATCTTTAATTTTTGCAAATGCTTTTGTAAGTTTCAAAGAGAAAATTAACAATTTTTTTTTTCAAATTTTTAGTATTGGTCTCAAAAGAAACTTTACCACTTACCTTATAAACATGAAAATCTATAGCAATATTGAATCTTCTTTGTTTGTCTTTCTTCATCAGTGATACGATGAGTGTACAGCCATGTCCATGTCCTAGTGTTGGGTGTACAGTGTCCAGTGTAATGTAGAACTGCGGGTTTATCCAGTAGAATTCTTTGAAAATGAAACAAGAGCTAGTTTTCTACTTCAGTAAATCAAAAATTTTTTTGAGAAATAGGCTTTACGAAACAATGATTTAAAAGCCATGATTTAAAAACAATGATTTAAAAACAATGATTTAAAAACAATGATTTAAAAACAATGATTTAAAAACAATGATTTAAAAACCATGATTTAATACCATGACTGTACATACAAAAATGTACTGAGGCCGTTTATTTGTTACGTGATGCTTTTTTCCTAGGTTTGTAGACTGCCCCCTCTTATCACAATTGTTATATTTTTTCACACTTTACAACGCTACCCTTTAAAAAATTACGTAAGATCTGACTCACCTCCCTTTCTTTAAAAAAAAGACAAATTGAAACATAACATAGAAGCTCAAAAAATGAATACAATTAGGCGGTGGTTCTCATTTTTTTATATTTGCGACCCACTATGAAACATTTTTGGTTTTCGCAACCCACGAGCAAAGAAAGTTTCAAAGAAAATCTGAAATTAATTTCACACCTAAATCATTCTTTATTAAGAAATTATACAATTTTTGAGCGGCCGACTTAAAATCAGCTCCCGACCATTCACAATTTGAGAGCCACTGCAATCAGATGTATACTCAGAGTATACTGTCAACAAGACCTTAAAGTATTAAACAAGATTTTTTTTTTAATTTTAGCCCAGAACTTGTTAACTTTAGATTGTGTAACAACACCATTTGTTATAAAGAAAGGCTTGTTTAAAAGACTTGTACAAGTCCCCATACAGCTTTCCTGTATCAAAAGACATTTGGATGTACCAAGGGATGTTTTCTGTAATTTTCCAAAGACTGTAAGCGGCTAAACATATTGACTGCGCAACTTTTGAAATGTTGATTACGGTAATCTGATATACTGGCCTACTCAGCGAAACATTTGATAGCTCACTTGTAATGTTTGTGCAGCGCACAGTTTAGAATTTTAGATAAAACACTGGTACCAATAATCCTTTTAAAGTTTGTTTTCTTGGAGGGTGAAAATATATTTCATTTGTTAACTTTGAGCAGTTGGTTTTTGAGAGTACATAAAACACTATTGCCTAGACTCCGAGATACGTTCTATTCAATAATGAAATGGTTTGCATAACTTTAACACTATGACAATAAATAAAAAACTGCAATAAAAGTAAGAAACTAAATAGATTTTCACCCTTTTACTTCACAGATTAACACTTTCGTTTGGTAACGTATAGAGCAAGAAATCTGTAATCATACATACATGCAGATTATCCAACCTTCAAATGTGTTATATAGAAGAGAGTTGTAAATATGCAAATAAGCAGATTATCCAACCTTCAGTTTTGTAACATATATAATAATAGAGTTGTAAATATGCAAATAAGCAGATTATCCAACCTTCAGTTTTGTAACATATAGAATAATAGAGTTGTAAATATGCAAATAAGCAGATTATCCAACCTTCAGTTTTGTAACATATAGAACAATAGAGTGGTAATTATTAGGGAGCGACCGATTATCGGATCAGTATCGGTATCGGACCGATATTGGCACTATCGGTTAATATCGGATCAACCGATTTTTGTAGGGAGCGACCGATTGTCGAACCGATATTGGCACTATGGGTTAACTATCGGACCGGCCGTTTTTTGGCTGCCGATACATTTTTTTCACAACAGAGTTGCAGGAAAAAAATCCGTAAATAACCCAATTCTATAACCAGATCAGACAAGATTTTAAAAAAGGAAAAAACCCGTACACAGAAATTGTAACGTCCACAAAAATTGCATCAGCCATATGACCTTGAAACAATAGGATTGGCATTTTTTAATTCTAATGTATGACCTTGAATGATACAATTAGTGAACATCTGTGTGTATTTTTTTTGGGATGGGAAGGGGAGGGGGAACAAGACTTACGTGGGGGCGAAGTGTTACGAAATATGACAGGGAAGGGGTGAGCATGGGTTGACATATGTCATTAGCTGTAGCACGAGAAAAACACGTGTTTGGCATTGTTGTTGATTAAAAAAAATATCGGTATCGGTTTCGGTAAAAATGCTGGGGAAAAATATCGGTATCGGACTATCGGTAAAAAGGCATATCGGTCGCTCCCTAGTAATTATGAATGCATGCAGATTAACAAGCTTTCAGTTTTGTAAAATATAGAGCAACAGAGTTGGAATCATGAATTCATAGATTCTCGATCATTTAAGTTTCTTTTTTTAATTTAGTTGCTTCAGTCCTAAAATTTGTCTCGTATTAAAGTTTACTATAAGATGTAAACGACTGCTCGCGCATACAACTCACCATGCGTATACAAACATTACAACAGAGAGCACAAATGTTTTGTTTAAAAGACCTCAACATGGTCATGTAACTCTCACGGTTTCAAGTTTGTTTTCAGTAGTCCGCATATCTAATATCTTATGGCGTACAAAGAAGCCTTAGTAAAATTAAAAGAATCATTCTAATCCGCGACCCAGAATTTGAGAAACACTACATAAGAAAGTATGTATATTTTACTGCCAATGTTTGCTAGCCGGCCAATGTCACATTTCATTAGTATGGTATGAAAATGATAACATCAATTGTGAACTCTTTGAGTGGATAAAACAATAAAGTATGATACATTTGTTACCAATAGATTGACCACTGGACATGACAAGGAAAAAGATCCGAAACATTTTTAGATTAAGCTTTTTTCTTTCTCTTATGTGTTACTAGTAAAAATATTTTAAATAATAGATCATCTTTCTTTTAATGTTTTTAATACAATGTGGATAGATGTGTGATCAGTGTGGTGGGAAATGTACTATTTCGAACCTATTCTAATTATTGAAAGTGTCGATTTGAACAATGTTGTACCAGATGTGTGACATAATAACGACATTATTTGGTGTGAAAAGATAATTTATTGCAAACAAGGCTTACCTAAATTTAAGCTCCACACTATCAGTATTTTTTTTGCAATATTGTTTGATTTATTCACTAAATGTGAATCCAAATATTATTTCTTTGTCATCATTTGTTTCAACTTGTGTGACACATAGTAAACCATTAAAACAAGATAAATTTATTACAGACAGATTTACCACTGGACATGACCGACTGCCTTTATTTAATATAATTTGTGTGATGTCTATCAAAGTGTGTAACAGATCGTTTGTACAAAGTGTGTAACAGATCGATTGTACAAAGTGTGTAACAGAAGGTTTGTACAAAGCGTGTAACAGATCGTTTGAACAAAGTGTGTAACAGATCGTTTGTACAAAGCGTGTAACAGATCGTTTGTACAAAGTGTGTAACAGATCGTTTGTACAAAGCGTGTAACAGATCGATTTTACAAAGTGTGTAACAGAAGGTTTGTACAAAGTGTATCAGATCTTTTGTACAAAGTGTGTAACAGATCGTTTGTACAAAGCGTGTAACAGATCGTTTGTACAAAGTGTGTAACAGAAGGTTTGTACAAAGCGTGTAACAGATCGATTGTGCAAAGTGTGTGACAGACCATTTCAAAGGTAAAGATAATAAACAACTCTACAGCTCTAGATGTCACAAAGGTTTATCTTCTTGCAACAAATGATGACAGAAAGATCTCGTATTATTTAAGATATTTTAAATCGTTAACCCACACACACAAATAAATGTCTATAGACATTTTTTTATGGTTGTATGAACTGTAATGTGGTTTGGATGAACTGTAACGTGGTTTGGATGAACTGTAACGTGGTTTGGATGAACTGTAACGTGGTTTGGATGAACTCTAACGTGGTTTGGATGAACTGTAACGTGGTTTGGATGAACTGTAACATGGTTTGGATGAACTGTAATGTGGTTTGGATGAACTGTAACGTGGTTTGGATGAACTGTAACGTGGTTTGGATGAACTGTAACGTGGTTTGGATGAACTGTAACGTGGTTTGGATGAACTGTAACATGGTTTGGATGAACTGTAACGTGGTTTGGATGAACTGTAATGTGTTTTGGATGAACTGTAACGTGTTTTGGATGAACTGTAACGTGTTTTGGATGAACTGTAACGTGGTTTGGATGAACTGTAACGTGGTTTGGATGAACTGTAACGTGTTTTGGATGAACTGTAACGTGGTTTGGATGAACTGTAACGTGGTTTGGATGAACTGTAACGTGGTTTGGATGAACTCTAGCGTGGTTTGGATGAACTGTAATGTGGTTTGGATGAACTGTAACATGGTTTGGATGAACTGTAACGTGGTTTGGATGAACTGTAACATGGTTTGGATGAACTGTAACGTGGTTTGGATGAACTGTAACGTGGTTTGGATGAACTGTAACGTGGTTTGGATGATCTGTAACGTGGTTTGGATGAGCTGTAACGTAGTTTGGATGAACTGTAACATGGTTTGGATGAACTGTAACGTAGTTTGGATGAACTGTAATGTGGTTTGGATGAACTGTAACGTGGTTTGGATGAACTGTAACGTGGTTTGGATGAACTGTAACGTGGTTTGGATGAACTGTAACGTGGTTTGGATGAACTGTAACATGGTTTGGATGAACTGTAACGTGGTTTGGATGAACTGTAACGTGGTTTGGATGAACTGTAACGTGTTTTGGATGAACTGTAACGTGGTTTGGATGAACTGTAACGTGGTTTGGATGAACTGTAACGTGGTTTGGATGAACTGTAACGTAGTTTGGATGAACTGTAACGTGGTTTGGATGAACTGTAACGTGGTTTGGATGAACTGTAACATGTTTTGGATGAACTGTAACGTGGTTTGGATGAACTGTAACGTGGTTTGGATGAACTGTAACATGGTTTGGATGAACTGTAACGTGGTTTGGATGAACTGTAACGTGGTTTGGATGAACTGTAACGTGGTTTTGGATGAACTGTAACGTGTTTTGGATGAACTGTAACGTGGTTTGGATGAACTGAAACGTGGTTTGGATGAACTGTAACGTGGTTTGGATGAACTGTAACGTGTTTTGGATGAACTCTAACATGGTTTGGATGAACTGTAATGTGGTTTGGATGAACTGTAACGTGGTTTGGATGAACTGTAACGTGGTTTGGATGAACTCTAACGTGGTTTGGATGAACTGTAACGTGTTTTGGTTGAACTGTAACGTGGTTTGGATGAACTGTAACGTGGTTTGGATGAACTGTAACGTGGTTTGGATGAACTGTAACGTGGTTTGGATGAACTGTAACATGGTTTGGATGAACTCTAACGTAGTTTGGATGAACTGTAACGTGGTTTGGATGAACTCTAACGTGGTTTGGATGAACTGTAACGTGGTTTGGATGAACTGTAATGTGGTTTGGATGAACTGTAACGTGGTTTGGATAAACTTTAACGTAGTTTGGATGAACTGTAATGTGGTTTGGATGAACTGTAACGTGTTTTGGATGAACTGTAGCATGTTTTGGATGAACTGTAATGTGTTTTGGAAATATGTAAAAGAATTTCAAACCCTGACATCATTTCAAAAATACCTATTTATATTGTTGAGTTTTAGCAGCTGGTATTAGTGGATCTGAGGAGTTCACTCATTTTCCAAAGATGTTGTGGACAATATTCATGTCTGTATCATTGTTCTGTTGATTTGATAACAATAGTAATATTTTTTAAAAATTATACATTGATTAAATTTTGTGAACTATAGCATCTTTTGGATGAACTGTAACGTGTTTTGGATGAACTGTAACGTGTTATTGGAATATGTAGGAGCTTGTGGGAATATGTAGGAGCTTATGGAAATATGTGGAAGCTTATGGAAATATTAGGAGCTTATGGGAATATAAAGGAGCTTTTGGGAATATGTAGGAGCTAATGGGAATATGTTAAATGTTTTGGATACACTGTAACATGTTTTGGATACACTGTAACATGTTTTTGATGCTCTGTTATGTGTTTTGGATGAACTGTAACGTGTTTTGGATGAACTGTAACGTGTTTTGGATGAACTGAAACGTGGTTTGGATGAACTGAAACGTGTTTTGGATAAACTGTAACGTGTTTTGGATTTGGATAAACTGAAATGTGGTTTGGATGAACTGAAATGTGGTTTGGATGAACTGTAACATGGTTTGGATGAACTCTAGCGTGGTTTGGATGAACTGTAATGTGGTTTGGATGAACTGTAACATGGTTTGTATGAACTGTAACGTGGTTTGGATGAACTGTAACGTGGTTTGGATGAACTGTAATGTGGTTTGGATGAACTGTAACGTGGTTTGGATGAACTGTAACGTGGTTTGGATGATCTGTAACGTGGTTTGGATGAGCTCTAACGTAGTTTGGATGAACTGTAACGTGGTTTGGATGAACTGAAACGTGGTTTGGATGAACTGTAACGTGGTTTGGATGAACTGTAACGTGGTTTGGATGAACTGTAACGTGGTTTGGATGAACTGTAACGTGGTTTGGATGAACTGTAACGTGGTTTGGATGAACTGTAACGTGGTTTGGATGAACTGTAACGTGGTTTGGATGAACTGTAACGTGTTTTGGATGAACTGTAACGTGTTTTGGATGAACTGAAACGTGGTTTGGATGAACTGAAACGTGTTTTGGATAAACCGTAACATGTTTGGGATATACTTTAACATGTTTTGGATGAACTCTAACGTGTTTTGGATGAACTGTAACGTGTTTTGGATGAACTGTAATGTGTTTTGGATAAACTGAAACGTGGTTTGGATGAACTGAAACGTGGTTTGGATGAACAGAAACGTGTTTTGGATGAACTCTAACATGGTTTGGATGAACTGTAATGTGGTTTGGATGAACTGTAACGTGGTTTGGATGAACTGTAACGTGGTTTGGATGAACTGTAACGTGGTTTGGATGAACTGTAACGTGGTTTGGTTGAACTGTAACGTGGTTTGGATGAACTGTAACGTGGTTTGGATGAACTGTAATGTGGTTTGGATGAACTGTAACGTGGTTTGGATGAACTGTAACGTGGTTTGGATGAACTGTAACGTGGTTTGGATGAACTGTAACGTAGTTTGGATGAACTGTAATGTGGTTTGGATGAACTGTAACGTGGTTTGGATGAACTGTAACGTGGTTTGGATGAACTGTAATGTGGTTTGGATGAACTGTAACGTGGTTTGGATGAACTGTAACGTGTTTTGGATGAACTGTAACGTGTTTTGGATGAACTGTAACGTGGTTTGGATGAACTGTAACGTGTTTTGGATGAACTGTAACATGTTTTGGATGAACTGTAACGTGGTTTGGATGAACTGTAACGTGGTTTGGATGAACTGTAACGTGGTTTGGATGAACTGTAATGTGGTTTGGATGAACTGTAACGTGGTTTGGATGAACTGTAACGTGGTTTGGATGAACTGTAACGTGGTTTGGATGAACTGTAACGTGTTTTGGATGAACTGTAACGTGGTTTGGATGAACTGAAACGTGTTTTGGATAAACTGTAACGTGTTTTGGATTTGGATAAACTGAAACGTGGTTTGGATGAACTGAAACGTGGTTTGGATGAACTGTAACGTGGTTTGGATGAACTGTAACGTGGTTTGGATGAACTGTAATGTGGTTTGGATGAACTGTAACGTGGTTTGGATGAACTGTAATGTGGTTTGGATGAACTGTAACGTGGTTTGGATGAACTGTAACGTGGTTTGGATGAACTCTAACGTGGTTTGGATGAACTGTAATGTGGTTTGGATGAACTGTAACATGGTTTGGATGAACTGTAACGTGGTTTGGATGAACTGTAACATGGTTTGGATGAACTGTAATGTGGTTTGGATGAACTGTAACGTGGTTTGGATGAACTGTAACGTGGTTTGGATGAACTGTAACGTGGTTTGGATGAACTGTAACGTGGTTTGGATGAACTGTAACGTAGTTTGGATGAACTGTAACGTGGTTTGGATGAACTGTAACGTGGTTTGGATGAACTGTAACGTGGTTTGGATGAACTGTAACGTGGTTTGGATGAACTGTAACGTGGTTTGGATGAACTGTAACGTGGTTTGGATGAACTGTAACGTGGTTTGGATGAACTCTAACGTAGTTTGGATGAACTGTAATGTGGTTTGGATGAACTGTAACGTGGTTTGGATGAACTGTAACGTGTTTTGGATGAACTGTAACGTGTTTTGGATGAACTGAAACGTGGTTTGGATGAACTGAAACGTGTTTTGGATAAACTGTAACATGTTTTGGATATACTTTAACATGTTTTGGATGAACTCTAACGTGTTTTGGATGAACTGTAACGTGTTTTGGATGAACTGTAATGTGTTTTGGATGAACTGAAACGTGGTTTGGATGAACTGAAACGTGGTTTGGATGAACAGAAACGTGTTTTGGATGAACTCTAACATGGTTTGGATGAACTGTAATGTGGTTTGGATGAACTGTAACGTGGTTTGGATGAACTGTAACGTGGTTTGGATGAACTCTAACGTGGTTTGGATGAACTGTAACGTCTTTTGGTTGAACTGTAACGTGGTTTGGATGAACTGTAACGTGGTTTGGATGAACTGTAATGTGGTTTGGATGAACTGTAACGTGGTTTGGATAAACTGTAATGTGGTTTGGGTGAACTGTAACGTGGTTTGGATAAACTTTAACGTAGTTTGGATGAACTGTAATGTGGTTTGGATGAACTGTAACGTGGTTTGGATGAACTGTAACGTGGTTTGGATGAACTGTAATGTGGTTTGGATGAACTGTAACGTGGTTTGGATGAACTGTAACGTGGTTTGGATGAACTGTAACGTGGTTTGGATGAACTGTAACGTGGTTTGGATGAACTGAAACGTGGTTTGGATGAACTGTAACGTGTTTTGGATGAACTGTAACATGTTTTGGATGAACTGTAACGTGGTTTGGATGAACTGTAACGTGTTTTGGATGAACTGTAATGTGTTTTGGATGAACTGTAACGTGGTTTGGATGAACTGTAACGTGGTTTGGATGAACTGTAACGTGTTTTGGATGAACTGTAACATGTTTTGGATGAACTGTAACGTGGTTTGGATGAACTGAAACGTGTTTTGGATGAACTGTAACGTGTTTTGGATGAACTGAAACGTGGTTTGGATGAACTGTAACGTGGTTTGGATGAACTGTAACATGGTTTGGATGAACTCTAGCGTGGTTTGGATGAACTGTAATGTGGTTTGGATGAACTGTAACATGGTTTGTATGAACTGTAATGTGGTTTGGATGAACTGTAACGTGGTTTGGATGAACTGTAACGTGGTTTGGATGAACTGTAACGTGGTTTGGATGAACTGTAACGTGGTTTGGATGAACTGTAACATGGTTTGGATGAACTGTAATGTGGTTTGGATGAACTGTAACGTGGTTTGGATGAACTGTAACGTGGTTTGGATGATCTGTAACGTGGTTTGGATGAGCTCTAACGTAGTTTGGATGAACTGTAACATGGTTTGGATGAACTGAAACGTGGTTTGGATGAACTGTAACGTGTTTTGGATGAACTGTAACGTGGTTTTGATGAACTGTAACGTGTTTTGGATGAACTGTAACGTGGTTTGGATGAACTGAAACGTGTTTTGGATGAACTGTAACGTGTGGATTTGGATGAACTGAAACGTGTTTTGGATGAACTGTAACGTGGTTTGGATGAACTGTAACATGGTTTGGATGAACTCTAGCGTGGTTTGGATGAACTGTAATGTGGTTTGGATGAACTGTAACATGGTTTGTATGAACTGTAACGTGGTTTGGATGAACTGTAACGTGGTTTGGATGAACTGTAACGTGGTTTGGATGAACTGTAACGTGGTTTGGATGAACTGTAACGTGGTTTGGATGAACTGTAACGTGTTTTGGATGAACTGTAACGTGTTTTGGATGAACTGTAACGTGTTTTGGATGAACTGAAACGTGGTTTGCATGAACTGAAACGTGTTTTGGATAAACTGTAACGTGTTTTGGATTTGGATAAACTGAAACGTGGTTTGGATGAACTGAAACGTGGTTTGGATGAACTGAAACGTGGTTTGGATGAACTCTAGCGTGGTTTGGATGAACTGTAATGTGGTTTGGATGAACTGTAACATGGTTTGGATGAACTGTAACGTGGTTTGGATGAACTCTAACGTGGTTTGGATGAACTGTAACGTGGTTTGGATGAACTGTAACATGGTTTGGATGAACTGTAACGTGGTTTGGATGAACTGTAACGTGGTTTGGATGAACTGTAACGTGGTTTGGATGAACTCTAACGTGGTTTGGATGAACTGTAATGTGGTTTGGATGAACTGTAACATGGTTTGGATGAACTGTAATGTGGTTTGGATGAACTGTAACGTGGTTTGGATGAACTGTAACGTGGTTTGGATGATCTGTAACGTGGTTTGGATGAGCTCTAACGTAGTTTGGATGAACTGTAACATGGTTTGGATGAACTGAAACGTGGTTTGGATGAACTGTTATGTGTTTTGGATGAACTGTAACGTGTTTTGGATGAACTGTAACGTGTTTTGGATGAACTGAAACGTGGTTTGGATGAACTGAAACGTGTTTTGGATAAACTGTAACGTGTTTTGGATTTGGATAAACTGAAACGTGGTTTGGATGAACTGAAACGTGGTTTGGATGAACTGTAACATGGTTTGGATGAACTCTAGCGTGGTTTGGATGAACTGTAATGTGGTTTGGATGAACTGTAACATGGTTTGGATGAACTGTAACATGGTTTGGATGAACTGTAATGTGGTTTGGATGAACTGTAACGTGGTTTGGATGAACTGTAACGTGGTTTGGATGATCTGTAACGTGGTTTGGATGAGCTCTAACGTAGTTTGGATGAACTGTAACATGGTTTGGATGAACTGAAACGTAGTTTGGATGAACTGTAACGTGGTTTGGATGAACTGTAACGTGGTTTGGATGAACTGTAACGTGGTTTGGATGAACTGTAACGTGGTTTGGATGAACTGTAACGTGGTTTGGATGAACTGTAACGTGGTTTGGATGAACTGTAACGTGGTTTGGATGAACTGTAACCTGGTTTGGATGAACTGTAACGTGGTTTGGATGAACTGTAACGTGGTTTGGATGAACTGTAACGTGGTTTGGATGAACTCTAACGTAGTTTGGATGAACTGTAATGTGGTTTGGATGAACTGTAACGTGGTTTGGATGAACTGTAACGTGGTTTGGATGAACTGTAACGTGGTTTGGATGAACTGTAACGTGGTTTGGATGAACTGAAACGTGGTTTGGATGAACTGTAACATGTTTTGGATATACTTTAACATGGTTTGGATGAACTCTAACGTGGTTTGGATGAACTGTAACGTGTTTTGGATGAACTGTAATGTGTTTTGGATGAACTGTAACGTGGTTTGGATGAACTGTAACGTGGTTTGGATGAACTGTAACGTGTTTTGGATGAACTCTAACATGGTTTGGATGAACTGTAATGTGGTTTGGATGAACTGTAACGTGGTTTGGATGAACTGTAACATGGTTTGGATAAGCTCTAACGTAGTTTGGATGAACTGTAACGTGGTTTGGATGAACTCTAACGTGGTTTGGATGAACTGTAACGTGGTTTGGATGAACTGTAATGTGGTTTGGATGAACTCTAACGAGGTTTGGATGAACTGTAACATGGTTTGGATGAACCGTAACGTGGTTTGGATGAACTGTAACGTGTTTTGGATGAACTGTAGCATGTTTTGGATGAACTGTAATGTGTTTTGGAAATATGTAAAAGAATTTCAAACCCTGACATCATTTCAAAAATACCTATTTATATTGTTGAGTTTTAGCAGCTGGTATAAGTGGATCTGAGGAGTTCACTCATTTTCCAAAGATGTTGTGGACAATATTCATGTCTGTATCATTGTTCTGTTGATTTGATGACAATAGTAATATTTTTTTAAAATTATACATTGATTAAATTTTGTGAACTATAGCTTCTTTTGGATGAACTGTAACGTGTTTTGGATGAACTGTAACGTGTTATTGGAATATGTAGGAGCTTGTGGGAATATGTAGGAGCTTATGGAAATATGTGGAAGCTTATGGAAATATTAGGAGCTTATGGGAATATAAAGGAGCTTTTGGGAATATGTAGGAGCTTATGGGAATATGTAAAATGTTTTGGATACACTGTAACATGTTTTTGATGCTCTGTTATGTGTTTTGGATGAACTGTAACGTGTTTTGGATGAACTGTAACGTGTTTTGGATGAACTGAAACGTGGTTTGGATGAACTGAAACGTGTTTTGGATAAACTGTAACGTGTTTTGGATTTGGATAAACTGAAACGTGGTTTGGATGAACTGAAACGTGGTTTGGATGAACTCTAGTGTGGTTTGGATGAACTGTAATGTGGTTTGGATGAACTGTAACATGGTTTGTATGAACTGTAACGTGGTTTGGATGAACTGTAACGTGGTTTGGATGAACTGTAACGTGGTTTGGATGAACTGTAACGTGGTTTGGATGAACTCTAACGTGGTTTGGATGAACTGTAATGTGGTTTGGATGAACTGTAACGTGGTTTGGATGAACTGTAACGTGGTTTGGATGAACTGTAACGTGGTTTGGATGAACTGTAACGTGGTTTGGATGAACTGTAACGTGGTTTGGATGAACTGTAACGTAGTTTGGATGAACTGTAACATGGTTTGGATGAACTGTAACGTGGTTTGGATGAACTGTAACGTGGTTTGGATGAACTGTAACGTGGTTTGGATGAACTGTAACGTGGTTTGGATGAACTGTAACGTGGTTTGGATGAACTGTAACGTGGTTTGGATGAACTGTAACGTGGTTTGGATGAACTGTAACGTGGTTTGGATGAACTGTAACGTGTTTTGGTTGAACTGTAACGTGGTTTGGATGAACTGTAACGTGGTTTGGATGAACTGTAACGTGGTTTGGATGAACTGTAACGTGGTTTGGATGAACTGTAATGTGGTTTGGATGAACTGTAACGTGGTTTGGATAAACTTTAACGTAGTTTGGATGAACTGTAATGTGGTTTGGATGAACTGTAACGTGTTTTGGATGAACTGTAGCATGTTTTGGATGAACTGTAATGTGTTTTGGAAATATGTAAAAGAATTTCAAACACTGACATCATTTCAAAAATACCTATTTATATTGTTGAGTTTTAGCAGCTGGTATTAGTGGATCTGAGGAGTTCACTCGTTTTCCAAAGATGTTGTGGACAATATTCATGTCTGTATCATTGTTCTGTTGATTTGATAACAATAGTAATATTTTTTTTAAATTATACATTGATTAAATTTTGTGAACTATAGCTTCTTTTGGATGAACTGTAACGTGTTTTGGATGAACTGTAACGTGTTATTGGAATATGTAGGAGCTTATGGGAATATGTAGGAGCTTATGGAAATATGTAGGAGCTTATGGAAATATTAGGAGCTTATGGGAATATAAAGGAGCTTTTGGGAATATGTAGGAGCTTATGGGAATATGTAAAATGTTTTGGATACACTGTAACATGTTTTGGATACACTGTAACATGTTTTTGATGCTCTGTTATGTGTTTTGGATGAACTGTAACGTGTTTTGGATGAACTGTAACGTGTTTTGGATGAACTGAAACGTGGTTTGGATGAACTGAAACGTGTTTTGGATAAACTGTAACGTGTTTTGGATTTGGATAAACTGAAACGTGGTTTGGATGAACTGAAACGTGGTTTGGATGAACTGTAACATGGTTTGGATGAACTCTAGCGTGGTTTGGATGAACTGTAATGTGGTTTGGATGAACTGTAACATGGTTTGGATGAACTGTAACGTGGTTTGGATGAACTGTAATGTGGTTTGGATGAACTGTAACGTGGTTTGGATGAACTGTAACGTGGTTTGGATGAACTGTAACGTGGTTTGGATGAACTCTAACGTGGTTTGGATGAACTGTAACGTGGTTTGGATGAACTGTAACGTGGTTTGGATGAACTGTAACGTGGTTTGGATGAACTGTAACGTGGTTTGGATGAACTGTAACGTGGTTTGGATGAACTGTAACATGGTTTGGATGAGCTCTAATGTAGTTTGGATGAACTGTAACATGGTTTGGATGAACTGAAACATGGTTTGGATGAACTGTAATGTGGTTTGGATGAACTGTAACGTGGTTTGGATGAACTGTAACGTGGTTTGGATGAACTCTAACGTAGTTTGGATGAACTGTAATGTGGTTTGGATGAACTGTAACGTGGTTTGGACGAACTGTAACGTGTTTTGGATGAACTGTAACGTGTTTTGATGAACTGAAACGTGGTTTGGATGAACTGAAACGTGTTTTGGATAAACTGTAACATGTTTTGGATATACTTTAACATGTTTTGGATGAACTCTAACGTGTTTTGGATGAACTGTAACGTGTTTTGGATGAACTGTAATGTGTTTTGGATAAACTGAAACGTGGTTTGGATGAACTGAAACGTGGTTTGGATGAACAGAAACGTGTTTTGGATGAACTCTAACATGGTTTGGATGAACTGTAATGTGGTTTGGATGAACTGTAACGTGGTTTGGATGAACTGTAACGTGGTTTGGATGAACTCTAACGTGGTTTGGATGAACTGTAACGTCTTTTGGTTGAACTGTAACGTGGTTTGGATGAACTGTAACGTGGTTTGGATGAACTGTAATGTGGTTTGGATGAACTGTAACGTGGTTTGGATGAACTGTAACATGGTTTGGATAAGCTCTAACGTAGTTTGGATGAACTGTAACGTGGTTTGGATGAACTCTAACGTGGTTTGGATGAACTGTAACGTGGTTTGGATAAACTGTAATGTGGTTTGGATGAACTGTAACGTGGTTTGGATAAACTTTAACGTAGTTTGGATGAACTGTAATGTGGTTTGGATGAACTGTAACGTGTTTTGGATGAACTGTAGCATGTTTTGGATGAACTGTAATGTGTTTTGGAAATATGTAAAAGAATTTCAAACCCTGACATCATTTCAAAAATACCTATTTATATTGTTGAGTTTTAGCAGCTGGTATTAGTGGATCTGAGGAGTTCACTCGTTTTCCAAAGATGTTGTGGACAATATTCATGTCTGTATCATTGTTCTGTTGATTTGATAACAATAGTAATATTTTTTTAAAATTATACATTGATTAAATTTTGTGAACTATAGCTTCTTTTGGATGAACTGTAACGTGTTTTGGATGAACTGTAACGTGTTATTGGAATATGTAGGAGCTTGTGGGAATATGTAGGAGCTTATGGAAATATGTGGAAGCTTATGGAAATATTAGGAGCTTATGGGAATATAAAGGAGCTTTTGGGAATATGTAGGAGCTTATGGGAATATGTAAAATGTTTTGGATACACTGTAACATGTTTTGGATACACTGTAACATGTTTTTGATGCTCTGTTATGTGTTTTGGATGAACTGTAACGTGTTTTGGATGAACTGTAACGTGTTTTGGATGAACTGAAACGTGGTTTGGATGAACTGAAACGTGTTTTGGATAAACTGTAACGTGTTTTGGATTTGGATAAACTGAAACGTGGTTTGGATGAACTGAAACGTGGTTTGGATGAACTCTAGCGTGGTTTGGATGAACTGTAATGTGGTTTGGATGAACTGTAACATGGTTTGTATGAACTGTATCGTGGTTTGGATGAACTGTAACGTGGTTTGGATGAACTGTAACGTGGTTTGGATGAACTGTAACGTGGTTTGGATGAACTCTAACGTAGTTTGGATGAACTGTAATGTGGTTTGGATGAACTGTAACATGGTTTGGATGAACTGTAATGTGGTTTGGATGAACTGTAACGTGGTTTGGATGAACTGTAACGTGGTTTGGATGATCTGTAACGTGGTTTGGATGAGCTCTAACGTAGTTTGGATGAACTGTAACATGGTTTGGATGAACTGAAACGTGGTTTGGATGAACTGTAATGTGGTTTGGATGAACTGTAACGTGGTTTGGATGAACTGTAACGTGGTTTGGATGAACTGTAACGTGGTTTGGATGAACTCTAACGTAGTTTGGATGAACTGTAATGTGGTTTGGATGAACTGTAACGTGGTTTGGATGAACTCTAACGTGGTTTGGATGAACTGTAACATGGTTTGGATGAACTGAAACGTGGTTTGGATGAACTGTAATGTGGTTTGGATGAACTGTAACGTGGTTTGGATGAACTGTAACGTGGTTTGGATGAACTGTAACGTGGTTTGGATAAACTTTAACGTAGTTTGGATGAACTGTAATGTGGTTTGGATGAACTGTAACATGGTTTGGATGAACTCTAACGTAGTTTGGATGAACTGTAATGTGGTTTGGATGAACTATAATGTGGTTTGGATGAACTGTAACGTGGTTTAGATGAACTGTAACATGGTTTGGATGAACTGTAACGTGGTTTGGATGAACTGTAACGTGTTTTGGATGAACTGTAGCATGTTTTGGATGAACTGTAATGTGTTTTGGAAATATGTAAAAGAATTTCAAACACTGACATCATTTCAAAAATACCTATTTATATTGTTGAGTTTTAGCAGCTGGTATTAGTGGATCTGAGGAGTTCACTCATTTTCCAAAGATGTTGTGGACAATATTCATGTCTGTATCATTGTTCTGTTGATTTGATAACAATAGTAATATTTTTTAAAAATTATACATTGATTAAATTTTGTGAACTATAGCTTCTTTTGGATGAACTGTAACGTGTTTTGGATGAACTGTAACATGTTTTGGATGAACTGTAATATTTTTTGGATGAACTGAAACTTGGTTTGGATAAACTCTAACGTGTTTTGGATGAACTAAAACGTGCTTAGGATGAACTGTAACATGCTTAGGATAAACTGTAACGTGCTTTGGATGAAGTGTAACGTGCTTTGGATAAACTGTAACGTGTTTTGGATGAACTGTAACGTATTTTGGATGAACTGTAACGTGGTTTGGATGAACTGTAATGTGTTTTGGAAATATTTAAAGGATTTCAAACTGCAAACTAAAGAAGAGATTATTGGAAAGTTAACTAACTGACATCATTTAAAAAATACCTACTTATAAAGTTGAGTTTTAGCAGCTGGCATTCAAGGATCTGAGGAGATCACTCATTTTCCAAAAATATTGTGGACAATATTCATGTCTGTACCTTTGTACTGTTAATTGATGACAATATAAATACCTTTTAAAAATTAAACATTGCTTAAACAGTAACATGTTTTGGATAGACTGTAACGTGTTTTTGATAAACTGTAATGTGCTTTGGATGAACTGTAACATGCTTAGGATTAACTGTAACGTGCTTAGGATGAACTGTAACATGCTATGGATGAACTGTAACGTTCTTTGGATGAACCGTAACGTGCTTATCATGAACTGTAACGTGCTTAGGGTGAATCGTAACGAGTTTTGGATATACTGTAACGTGTTTTGGATGAACTGAAATGCTTTTTGGATAACTGTAACGTGTTTTGGAAATATTTAAAGGTCTTCAAACACTGCAAAATAAAGTAGAGATTTTTTTTAAGTTAACTAACTGACATCATTTAAAAAATACCTACTTATAAAGATCAGTTTTAGCAGCGGGCATTCAAGGATCTGAGAAGTTCACTCGTTTTCCAAAGATATTGTGGACAATATTCATGTCTGTACCTTTGTACTGTTAATTTGATTACAATAGAAATATTTTTAAAAAATTATATTTTAATTAAATTTTATAAACAGTAACATGTTTTGTATGTACTGTAACGTGCTTAGGATGAACTGTAATGTGTTTTGGAAATATTTAAAGGATTTCAAACACTGCAAACTAAAGAAGAGATTATTTGAAAGTTAACTGACATCATTTAAAAAATACCTACTTATAAAGTTCAGTTTTAGCAGCAGGCATTCAAGGATCTGAGGAGTTGACTCGTTTTCCAAAGATATTGTGGACAATATTCATGTCTGTACCTTTGTACTGTTAATTGATTACAATAGTAACATCTTTTAAAAATTATACTTTGATTAAATTTTATAAACAGTAACATGTTTTGGATGAACTGTAACGTGTTTTGGATAAACTGTAACATGTTTAGGATAAACTGTAACGTGCTATGGATGAACTGTAAAGTGCTTAGGATGAACTGTAACGTGCTTTGGATGAACTGTAACGTGCTTTGGATGAACTGTAACGTGCTTAGGATGAACTGTAACGTGCTTAGGATGAACTGTAACATGCTTTGGATGAACTGTAATGTGCTTAGGATGAACTGTAATGTGCTTTGGATGAACTGTAGGTTGTTTTGGATTAACTATAACATGTTATGGATACACTGTAACGTGTTTTGGATACACAAACAGCTGACAAGCCTATGTTAACAAACAGCTGACAAGCCTGTCATTTAACAAACAGCTAACAAATAAGTTGTTTAACAAACAGCAGACAAAACTGCTGATCAACAAACAGCCAGCATTTTGAAATTTAACTTACCAGTAGGTGTGCCTGGCTCCTGTAGTTGTTCCATTCCTGGGATATTTTCAATGCCATCCTTTTCCATTCCCTCACAAATAAAATTATTGAGCAAATATCGGCCCTGATTTGTTAGAATTGCAATCCATACTTGGAGAATCAATGTTTTACAGGTTTTTTACTTTTTTTTTCACGAAAAAATTTCATTTAGCTCAGAAAAAAACTAGTTGAATTTACTCAGTGTAAAACTGTTAAAATACACCTTAATAACCATTATAAAAAATTTTTATGATGAGGTCTTTTAAGATTATGTATATTTCTCTTCACAATGTCTGCTAATTTTTCTGAATCTATATAACCAGGTTTACTTTTAAAAAGAGGACCTCCTGAGTTGCTAGAAGAGTATCTTTCACAGAAAAAATAAAGTCGCCCAGGTTATCTATACTTCTCCTTCTAAAGTTTTGAAATCTGGCCTATATAAAAACAAAATGATTATGAAGCAAGCAAATTAAACCTCCCAAAAGTTTAAGCAAAACTGAATCATGAATGCATGAAGACAAAAAAAAAATCACCAACATATCAAATAAAAATTAGTTTTGAATGTAAAATAAATAATTATATAAATTTAAAGGATAAACTAACTATTTATTAAAATTATATTACCTTCATTCTAACACCATGTGCTTCAATGAATTGCACTAAGTCTAGAAAAGCAATCTATTAAGTAATTTTAAAAAATTTACCCAAAATTATATTGAATTTAAAAAAAAAATTTAGGAAAAAAAGCAATGAAAAAACATGTTAACAAAAAAAATATTTTAAATTTTTGACAGCACTGAAATACTTCCACATAGCATTTGCACTCTCAGCTACAGTAGGGATTAAAGAAAAGCACAATTAATCAATTAGTCTACATCAGTGTTTACCTAAGTGTGGTATGCGTACCCCTGGGGGTATTCTCAAAGAGTTTAGTGGGTAATGCACAGCTAAAGAGAAAACAATGAAATGAGGGGGGGGGGGGCTTTGACCTAGGGTACGCAGTATTACAAATTCAAAAGGTGGATACACAGATGTTAAAAGTTTTGAAAACACTGGTCTACATTATTTACTTAATTGTATTGGTGTAGGTAAAGTACAAGAAATGGTTATGAGTAATGAAGATCAATACTGGTCTGAAATTGAAAGTTACATTTTTCAATGTTCATAAAAATAGCTCAAAGTGTGTCAGAAATATGAAGTATCAACAAGTAAATTGTAATTATTTATTTAAAGTACAGTGACAGTGTGTACACCAGTGGTTCCCAAAGTGGTCCCTACGGACCCCCAGGGGTCCCTGGTAGCATCCAGGGGGGGTCCGCGGAAATTTTTTATTCATCTGGGGGTCCCTGAACAACTCCAGGGGGTCCGCGCAAGGTTAAATGTAAAATAGTAAAATTAAAATCCATTTTATTTTAATGGAAATAAAAATAAAAACAATAAATAAACTAAAAGCGTCAGCTAATTAAGTTAATAACAAGCATGGCACGGTGAGAGACAGACGGTAGAAAACACGCTTATGCAGAAAATGCGCCATATTTACTCTGACTCTCTGAGATTACAATGTCGGTCATGTTTAGAGAGTTTGTATTTTTAGGTGACAAATACCAGTGGAAAAAAAGATGACCTGGTTAGGCTGGAATCAAAAGCTATGCTAAGCGCCCTTTTATTTTCAAGAGACAAATGTTGTGATAATCTAATTATCTACTGTCTGGTATCGTATGTATGGCGCCGAAATTTCACATGGGCTTGATTAATGTTACAAAGAATTAATGTCCCAAAGTTTCTAGGTTGAGAATTGAATTTTCAAGAATATAGGTTGGACATTGTATTTTCAAGAATATGGATAATTAGGTCAGGGATGAGTTAATTAATTAGTTTGTCATTAAAATACAAAAGTCCAGGGATACTGCTGTTTTGAATGAAATAACAGAATATCACCTATTAGGGACCGACCAATCAGAGGCAAGGTGTGTTTGAAGGCGTTGTAATAAAATGTAATTAGGGTCTTATTAAAGAAGCTAGCAGATATTTATGACAGATAGATTGTGTGGTTTACAGTAGTAAAAAAGATAAGGCTTTAACGTTTTTTCAAACAGTCAAAGAAAAATATTTGAAAACACCGTCACTGCAGAAACTCATTGGGACAACATATAAGTGAGATGATGATGATGGACTGCGTGCTTCTTATAACATTTCTTTATTGATTTCAAAGTCCGGAAACCTGCATACTATTGGTGAAGACATTATTTTACCAGCTGTAAGTGAGGTAATACTCACCGTGTTGAACAAACCAGCTTTCGACATTATAAAAAGAATTCCACTGAGTAAAGAAGTATAAAGAAGGATTGACGAATTGGCTCAGTCCGTAGAAAATTCTTTATGTGATTACCTAAAAACATCTGAATTCTCTATACAGCTTGATGAGTCAACTTTACCAGAAAAACGAAGCTTTACTTTTAGCTTATGTAAGATCAATAAAAAAAGAAAATTTTTGTCAAGAATTGCTATTTGCTAAATGTTTGGAAACCGATACAAAAGGAGAAACGTTATTTACTCAATTAAAAAGTTATTTTGATGTAAAAGCTTTACCCTTAACTAATACTATATCTGTTGCTACTGACGGTGCTCCGGCAATGATAGGAAGATACCGAGACTTTCTGGCACACTTAAAGCAAGCTGTACCAAATATATTTTCAGTACATTGTGTCATTCTTCGACATTTGGTCGCAAAAAATCTTAGTGAACGTTTGCATGAATCACTAGACATGTCATTAAAGCAGTTTATAAAATCAAAAGGAATGCTTTAAATGAGAGATTATTTGCTCAACTTTGTTTGGAAAATGATGAAGACTATAATCGTTTACTACTTCACACAGAAGTACGTTGGTTATCCAAAGGTGCATGTTTAAATCGCTTTTATGCCCTCTTTGATTCTGTGTTGGAATTCTTGGAAAGCAAAGACAATGATTTGCGACACAATTTAATTAACTCAAAAAATGACATAGCCTATTTGGATATTCCCGACTGGGTGCTGAACCCTTTTGCAAATGGACAAACTCACATACCTAGCACAGATGAATCCCTAGAAATACAGGAGCAGCTTATTGAAATATCCACAAATGAGGAACTTAAACCATTGTATGAACAAAGATATCACAAATTTTGGTTACAAAAACAGATACCAATTTTATATCCTGCATTTTGGGTTATTGTACAGAAGTTATTGACTGCTTTTCCGTCTTCCTATTTGGTAAAACGTGGATTCAGTATCGTTATGAATCTCATCACAACAAAAAGAAACCGACTAGAAATTAGTGCTCATGGGAATTTGCGGCTGCTACTCACAAACCTTGAGATGGACATAAACACACTCATAGCATCTCATTAACATCATCCAAGTCATTAATTTATTTCATTTTAAACAGAAATTATAATTTCAATGAATACTTCTTCGTCAAAATGTTTTTTCTTCAATCATTTGTATATTATGCATTTATGTAGGTTTTCCACTTGGGGGTCCGTGGGCAAGTTTTGATTCTAAAAGGGGTCCATGGGTCAAAAAAGTTTGGGGACCACTGGTGTACAATATTACATAAGTGAAGAGTTAAAAACTTCAAGTTGAAAAATATAACTAAAAAATACTGCTGATTCTTAGGTACTTCAGTTGCTATGTTGTGGTCTGCTAGAAATTACATACATTTTCATTTTCAGTTTTTTTGAAAAGCAAAATGGGGGCTCTCTAATTTAGCAAAATTAATATGTATTACAAAGAAATTTAAGAAAATAAAGTAAAAAAATCGATAAAAAAGTGAATTTTGATTGATTTGATATATTTTTTATCTTCCTTTATTATGTTGTTAAAAAGTTGCACTTCATTGAAAAAATAGGTCAGTTTATTTACAAAAAAAAAGTACTTAAGAGTGTTGTCTTATTATTAAGATGTCTTGGCTAAAATTAATTTTTCATTTTCCTGTAAGTGTGTCAAATTTCAAGCTATTTAGACTTGTAACAGAATGTTAATTTTTTGTAGCAGCAATGTCACCATCTCTGGATTATCAAAATGTTTCTTTTTCCTGACAGGAAGTCTTCCATTGTTTACAAATTTTAATGAAAAAATCGTTTTTTTAGTTCTTAATATGGTCCTCAATAAATTTAATCTTTTATTTAGAGATATTTCTAAAACAGTATTAAAAGAATTTTTATATAGTTTTGATATGTTTTAGGCTTATTGTTTGTTAAAACGCACTGGCTCCACGTCCGTCAAATGACGGACGATGTATTTTTTTTTTACCGCTTCCGTCAACAGAATGAACTCTTATGATGTAAAGTTATAAATGCAGTTATATATTATGATATTATTACTTACACAATGATGGTGCTCAAAATCGGCGATCGTTTTAACACAATTAAAGAGTAAACAGAATGAATGAGAACTCTTATTTACTGCAGACGTTGATGACGTCATTTACTGTTAAAAATCAGAGATATTTTTTTTTTCGGGGACCATAAATAGATATTGCTCCACACCCTAACCCTATCCCTAACCATATCCCTAACCCTAATCCTATCCCTAACCCTATCCCTAACCCTATCCCTAACCCTAATCCTGAAAAAAAAATCTGGAAAAAAAAATTATGATCCACACCCTAACCCTATCCCTAACCCCCTATCCCTAACCCTGATCCTGAAAAATAAAATCTGAACAAAAAAATGTATGTCTCTATCAGGAATCGAACCCGCACATAGCTAGCCAAACTGGGTCTCAGCCAAGCGAACAACCTACATTACTAGAGCGCCACACAAAATTACCTCTCATTTTAATGTATAATTAGAAAAAATTGCGAAAAGAAAATAACTTCAAATCATAACAGTTCTTTCTGTTGACGGAAGGGGTAAAAAAAAAATACATCGTCCGTCATATGACGGAAGTGGAGCCAGTGCGTTGTTAAAATAGCAAATTTATAACTAATTATGAGTGCTAGTATTTTTATTAAGTATTAGCATGAACCATGCCTATGGCATGTGTTGATGTGATGACTATTTTGAGCTTAATGCTAGCATTTTAGTATTAATTTTTAATTAATCTAACTTTTAATAGTTATTTATATTTTAGTTATATGAATATATTTGTAACATTAAAATCAGTAATTTGTTTAAGAATAAACAAAAAGGTTAGCTTAGTCTACTGTTATTACTACGACTAATGTGTGACTATAACTTATAACTACAAACAGTATGATTGTACACACAGCTCTGCTAATAATATGAGCTTTTTGTCTTTACCCATTGTACCGTTTAGAATTTACCCCCACCTTCACCGCCCCCGGCATGTGAAACTTTCCCCTCCCATCTTAGTGAGTATGTTACGTAACCCAAGGTCATGGTCAAGCCAAGCTCCCAACTTACTTAGCTGCCTTAATGGCACATGCATAGCAAAGGTGATCACCTCCACCCCCGACCTTTATTAAGTTAAGTTAGAAATAAGTTAATAGATAGTAGATGAGAGAAAGATGTAGTAGAGTATAGCGCTGACAGGCTTAGAGTAGACATAGGTAGATATAAGTAGTTTGTTATAGTAGAAGTAGTCAGAAGATCTTTAAATAAGCGAAGTTGTATTATAGTTGTATTAAAGTATTTGTTATATTGTGTACTGCATAGAGTTTTGTTCTTCATATAATAGTCTTGTAGAACATGAACTAACATATTTGGTGAGCTTTTTAAAATCACCGTAACGTATTTAGCACATTTAAAAGTCAACGACGTCACATATTTGGTGAGCCTGAATTAAATTGAAATTGATAATCAAAAGTTGAAACAACAAGTTCCATGCATTTAGTGCAAAAACAGTAAAAGCAAAAACAAAATTTTCTATTACACTTCTTATTTATTGTCATTTTTTGCACACAAAAATCATTTTTTTTGTTTTTCTGTGTTAGAAACTATAAAATTTCCAATAAAAAACAAATAATTAAACATTTCTCATTAGTTTCTCAAAAAATAAATATGTTTAATGGTCTGTGAGTGCAAAAAGTAGCATTCAGGAAAGACGAATATTAGGACCCCCACCAGCATTATATGCATATTCTGTGCAACCTTTTTGAAAATAGTGGTAAATTTCTTTATAGTTTGAAAGTAGATACACACATTTATAACATATTCAAATTTCATCAGAATATCTCAAGTGGTTTTAAAGTTATAAGCTTTTTAGTGACAAAATTACAAATGTGGGTCACTAATTCTGACCTTTTTTTTGCCCTGTTTTCACAGACACAAAAAATGTCATAACTTCACTTCTAATTGAGCTAGAGAGATAATCTTTGCATTCTATTATTTCTCATTTTTTTTCGGGTACCGGCAATTATATTAGGGTTAGCATTAGGGTTAGGGACAGTATTAGGGTGTGGAGCAATATCTATTGACGTAATCCGGAAAAAAAAAATACGAATTACGTCTTGATGTTACCGTTGCCACTGCGTAAACAAAAAGGGGTTAGGGATAAGGTTAGGGTTAGGGACAGTGTTAGGGTGTGGAGCAATATCTATTGACGTAATCCGGAAAAAAAAATACGAATTACGTCTTGACGTAAGCGTAGCCTGTCCCTTTTGAAAATGGTTTAATAAGCTCTTTAATATGGTATCATTCATTTTGGTGAATTTTTAATTTCACTTTTTTCACTGAAGTACCTACTGATTCTAATTCATTATTGTTCTTTATCTTTAATACCACATTACACTATTATCTTTCTAAATAAGTACAAAATGTGTTTACAAAGACAACTACCGTATGTTTTTTTTCCCAAAACACGTTCACTAGTGTCGGAAAGAAAATCAATGTCGTAAAATGTCGGATTTCCACATACCTAGGAACAGTAATTTACCTTATTTTGAGCTGAGAAACAAGAAAGGTTCTGCTGTTTTCTTTAGTGTTGTATTAATGTTGTTAATATTAAAATCACTTCGTAGTACTATCTCTGAAGGAATTAGACATTTCCTTGTCTAATTGAAGCAATTAATCCACATTTGGCATTCTTTGAATTCCACACTTCCGCAACAACAGCCATTAAAATACTAGAATTTTTTATTTTTTTCTCATAGAAGAGTAGCACCAAAGCTTACGTCGCGCCTTCTAACAGAAATGAAATCATTAGGGGGTATAACGTCGATCTAGTTCTTTATATCTATGATCTTGACAGTTATCTTAATCTCCAACCAAAATGTTTCAAAAACAAATACAGAAACCTCTAAGAATATTTAACATTTTTAACTACACATTTTTTTTGTCTATTGTGTATTTAGTGTTCTCACACGTGTTTCTCTTCTGTAAGAATAGGTCTGGAAAATAAATATTTAACCATTGTCTTTAGCCCTTGCCATGATTTCATTCCAGCATTTTGCTGGATGTCCACAGAGGCGTACCTAGGGTGGAAGGAGGATCCAAATTCGAAAGTCAAATTTTTTTTACATTAAATATCAAGTACATTATTTCATGTCATGGTGTCGAATGTCAAAATGCAGGGGCCCCCAATGAGGCCAAGCCCCACCCCTAATCCCCCAAATCCCTAGGATCGGCACTGGATGTCCATCTCTAGTATAATTAGACACAGCAATTAAAGGATGGAATTAGGTGACATGGAGATGTACAAAGTACAAACAGACACTGAGAGCAAGCATCTGTTATTAAGTCTCAATAGTAGACATCTATGATGGAATTGTCATTTATGCGATCACGGCCGGATTTACAATTTTAGGGGCACTAGGCCAACAAAAATTTGAGACCCCATTTTGAAAAATAAAAAAAATATTGCTAGGCTGTTATATTTTTGTATATTAATGAACATTTTGGGGCCCCTTATTTCACGGGGTCCCTAGGCAAAAGCCTATCTGTGAATCCGGACCTGTATGCCATACTGGACACACATACTGGATGGAACAGACTTTCCACTATTACGTTTCATAAGAACCCACTTTTTCTCAGTGCTCGCCCTGCACAGAGACAACAGAAACAATTTTTAATTTTGCTCCCTGTTAAATTGCCTCACACCGAGAGCACATTCTACTCTTAACACAGTAATGACGCATTTGCAAAAAGAAAAAAAAAAGCATGAGAACATGAGCGAAATGTTAGCGATGATAGTGGATAAAACACTTGATAATATGATTTCGTATTTCTAAGAAGCTGCATACGTAGCCGGCAAGCTGTGATGGGGGTACGTTGAGAATTTAAATGAAATACACAAACAAGCAAATTATTTTCTTTACTGTTATCAATATTTTAATCTTTATTAATTTTTAAAACATTCGTAAACACCTTTGTATCGAAGACAAATATTAAAAGATTACTTAACACAAATCTCCATAAAATTACAAACTCGGTAACTTAGTTTAAAAAATAAAAAAAGGTTGCAGGTTTGTGAAGATATTTGAAAAAAAAAAATTTGTTTTACAGAAACTTATTGGGAACAATGCTAAAAAAAATGTAGAGAAATATCCGATAAGAAAGAAAAAAACCCATTCAAATTAGATTTTATTATCATTTCAAAGAACATCACAGGAAGTTATGACAGATTTCAATTTAAAATAAGTTGGATACAAAGTAGCGACTATATTCCAATTTTATAAAAAAAAAAAAATTACAGAAAAACACTTAGACAATTTCTACCACTGAAATAAAGAAAAATAAAGAAAAATTAAAAGTGAATGACAAAATCAATGTTTTTACAAATACATAAAAATTTACACGATAAGCTGCAGTAATTTATTATTTTTACTAAACTAAATGTAAATAAACAGAGTAAAAAAAAAATTGTATAAACATAATACCAGAACTGTAATTTTAGTAAATTATTTAGTGTGACATTTATATTTCTATTCTCATTAATCTCTGTATCAATCTGCCTAATGTATAAAATTTATTAGGGTAAAAAATTTCAGTCAAAGTCACATGAAGAATTTTAGATAAAATGAATTAGTCTTCAATCAATAAAATCCAATAGTTTTATTTTAAGCCGGCACCAATTAGAAAAAGCTGTCCACAGAATAGTCAACCACTAAGATCTGCCATCGACAGTATCTCTTAAAATAAAGAAATTTAATTTTATGCCCCTATAATAATTCTTTAAGACCTACCATTTACGATCGTATATTTTACTGGTAAGTGAAAGCCCCTCCTTCAATGAAGTACTTTAAAAAAAGGCCAGATATGAAACCGTGCCAATAACTTGTGTAAGTAGTCAATTAGCGCTGAAAGACTCACAGCTACTAATTTAGAAAAATCATCCAATTTTCTTTTTGAAATAGACAAACAGTAGTAAACAACACCCTTAATTTGCCTAATATAAATAAATAATTGTCTAATTACTGACAAACTAGTATTGTAAAAAATTATGTTAGAGCTATATATGTATTGTAACAGATTATTTAAGAGCTATATATGTATATGTGGTCCCCAAAAATTTTGTTAATAAAAATATTTCATTTACTGGTATAAAAAAAAAATAAATTGCAATACCAATATGTACAATAGGATAATAAAAAAGAAACACATTTCATTTCATAAATTGTAATCAAATTAACATTACAGTCTGCCTATCCTTGCCAAGTACCGCTATAGTTACCATCTGCATTAGCTCCACTGTGATTGTGATTGGAAATTCCCCCGTCTCTTCCCAGAATGTACACAGGAGCTCCAGTACTCCCAGGACATGTGCATGTGTTATATGTGTACTTGGTCTGCTCGTCCCCAAGATCCAGCCGGTATATCCACCGACCTATAGAGACTTGCTTGGCACAGCCGTGGGGGTGGGAGACGATGATGGCCAGTTTGTGTTTGTCCTTGGTGGCACAATATTTGTCGTTGACCTTCCAGTCCAAAGTTTCGTAAAGATCCATGGTTTTTTCTAGCCTGTCAATGAGGCCAACGTCATGGGTGACACAGGAGAAGACGCACCTGTCGCCAGCGATGTCAGATTTGACAATTTCCACGCCATCAAGGTTGATGCCCTGGATGGTGCTGCTGTCAAAGCCGACCCTGCAGGTGGTGTGGCGTGCCTCCACGTCGTCAAACACAACCAGTGCAGCTGTCACCACATGGCACTCACCCCAGACTTTGCTGGGCGTGGGCGACTGTTGGCAGGCGAAACATGGACAAGCTTTATTATCAGACTTTCCGTACTTCCTGACTTCCTCCACCCAGCCTGATCCAGTCCTCATCACATGACTTTCCCGTTCATGGTAAAACGGATATGGAGCATCTGTGCCTGGGTAAAACTCTGGTCTGTCTGGGCTGGTATAGGTCACATCAATTCTAACTGTGAGGTCAGCAAGAGCTTTTATGACTTCGTAAATGTAATTGTCCCTAAAGCCCTCTGGGAGATGGTTGACGGTAAACTCTGGGACAGGAATGAAAAGCTCATGACCTGGATTTTTCTTGCAGACAGGCCTGTACTTGTTGAGGTCACCGCGCTCAGCTGCAGGTTTTGCTACAAGGTGGATGAAGAAAGAGAAAACAGTTACATTTTATGATTTAATTCATTTTCAACAATATATGATTAGTAATATTATTAATAATCACACATTTTAGAGAACTTAAGACAAAAAGTAAATCTTTGCAGCAATGATAAAAAAAAAATAATTTCATAAAACTGTCAAAGCTCAGAATGGCAAGATAATTGGTCATTCTGAAATTCATCCTTGTGTAATATTAAACAACCTATAGTATCAGTATATTGGGATAATAAACTTCAAATCAAACTGAGAACAAGCTCTAAAAGATATCATCCACAGACTATAAATTATCTACTGTTTGTAGAATTGTAGTCAGTAAACAATCTCCACTGCCACAACTCTTTTAGGCAATATTTTTTTTAATTACTAGGACGAATGAAATATTTTGTAAGTCACGTTCTCCTGTTAAGTAGTCAGAAGGAAGTACAATCATTCTCCCAAATATTTCAGTTTTACCACATTTTTTTTTAGATAATTAGTGCATGTCTTGTCATTCAGATTGATTTAAAAAAAAAACACGAGTCCGTTTTTTTATAAACACATAAGACCTTAAATGTTATGTAATAGAAATAATATGCTTAGACATAAAGATTAAAGCATATCATTTGTTATACTGATGAAAATTTCAACCGCAACTTTTATGTCTAATTGCAAAAAAAGTGAACTAGTTTCATTAGCATTAACAGAAGAATATATTATTTGAAGGGTGAAGTGGTGTTTCAGCAGGAAGGAGGGACTTTAAAAACAACAATTAATACAAATAAAGAATTTTAGCTGCTAAGCACTGCATTATATCTCCAGCAAGAGAAAAGCGAGGAGATAATGTCAGTTATATTTGAGCAATGTTATTAAAATGCCTAAACATTTTATTGAAGAGGGTGAAAAACAAGTACTCCAACACCTCTTTTTCTTAGCGTCGTCAGAAAACAGTTAAATAAATAGCATGAAGATTTGCATTCAGCTAGCCGTCACAAGAATTTAAATCCCTGGAATAAAAAAAATAAAGGTCGCACCTTATCAGCTTGCATAAACACAGTCACTGAGCTGTAACACGGCAGGTTAAAGAGAAACATTGACGACATAAGCCATATCATGATGTAACAAGACCTGACCAGTGAGGATGTTTCACGGCCAACAGGTTTTCAGAAAGTTGTGTAATAGGAGCGATTGAAGAAAATTAACCCAAATAGATTTGAAAAAAAAAAAAAATGAAACAGAAAAAAAAAAAGTAAGAAGAAATTGACCTAAGCGCTTAGAATAAAACTATAATCAACTTAAACACTCACCTCTTTTTGTTTTGTTAGCTCTTGTTTCAGCCATTTTATGAGGTGTTTCTAAGAAAAAAAAATTTGAAACAGTGAGATTTTATTTTAAAGATATTGTATGTACAATAAAACTGTTCAACCTTTTAAAAAATTCAGAAATAATATTCCTGTATTAAAAAAAAAAAAGGGAAAATTCTCTGAAAAAAATGTCATATCATTAGTGGGCACAGCAAAAATGTCATTAAAGGGATTTTCTATTAAAAATATCTAAGATTAATGATCTCTAGCTTCTAAAAAGTAATGTCAGTTGGCTTTATTA
This sequence comes from Bulinus truncatus, assembly GCA_021962125.1. Taxonomy (NCBI): domain Eukaryota; kingdom Metazoa; phylum Mollusca; class Gastropoda; family Planorbidae; genus Bulinus; species Bulinus truncatus. Next base: position 324,685 of record JAGDYQ010000148.1, read on the forward strand.
ACTTTCGAGCTCAGCTACTCAAACTGTAAGTGTTCATTCAAACTAAACCTTTTATTTACTAGATCAGTATAATTCTCAAACTTATAGGCCTACGCTTTATGTTTCGCCAAGAGAACTATTTAGTTTTCATGATCCATCTGAAAACAAGCTGATTTTTTTTTTTTTATATTTATTGCAAGAAAACTTAACCAAAAGAAAAGGAATAAAATTATTATTAATTTTACATACAAATAACACCTTTACATTTGCAGTATAACTTACCTTAAGATTTGTAACATAACAAGCAATAGAGTTATAACTATGCACACACACTGATTCTCGACCCTATTAACTATAAATATTTATTTTTCAAGACCCACTTAAAATTTCCCTGTAACCACACTTTGAGAACCACTGGTCTTGATAATATCTTTGAAATATTTTTAGACAAACCTAACTAAACTAATAATAATGTCTAATAATTACAGATGAGTAAATCACCCATCAGTCTAGTAAAGGTAACATCACAAAAACAGTTTTGATTTAGTCTTGTTTACATACTACTTTTATTACAACTGCTTAACTCTAAATATTTTTACGAATAATATTATTTTTATAATTATTATTTATCATTCTATAATTTAAGTTGATGGATACCCGAGAGTTAAGTTGATGGATACCCGAGAGTCAAGATTAACTTTAGATAATCAACCATATTGGTGTTTTTTTTTTTATTAGGCCTACAATACATTTTGTATAGATAGAAGCTTTAACAAATTGTTATGACTTGTCACCCACTTATGTTCTTGCTCTCGATGGTCATGTATTTTAAAAAAAAGATAAATTATATGATATTCTTATTTATATCGCTATGTTTTACAAAAGAAATATGTTTCTACTCTTAATTTACTTAAAGAACTTCAATGACTGAGATAAACATTAAAACTTTAAAAATTTAGGTGTCTGCCTTGGCGTTACACTGTTAGTTACAGTGAAACCTAATTTTAAAGACACATTTTGTATCCTTCTGTTGGTCATTTTGAACATTTATTCAATGTGGATGGTGTAATAATTACTTACCTATGAAATGATTATAGAGAGTTAAATGAGCATCAAACCAGAAATGATACAATTATGTTTTATTTATAAAATATGTATATACAGCTTAGTCACATCTGACATAACTCTTCTATGCGTATTTATCTTGATCAACAATCGTCAGGTGCTGCCAAATCTCGCGAGAATCTTATTTTTAAAATTTCTGTATTTCCGCTTAATTAGGGGTAAACCCGAAAAAAGACATGAGATTAAACAAAAATATTCATAGATCTGTGAACTGGGTCTTCTTAGTATGACAGTAACATAATTTAGGGAAAATTTGTTTTTGAAATGAAGTATTAGTACTATGATGATCTATTATAAGTTGGTAATGGCTGCATTACATAATAGATTTGAGGCTATTAATGATATCTGTTAAAACAAGTAATTCTTCAGTAAATAAAATCAAATTGTTAATTTAAACGCACAGGCTCCACGTACGTCAAGACGTACGGTGTATTTTTTTTTACCTCGTACGTCAACAGAATGAACTCTTATGATGTAAAGTTATAAATGCAGTTTATATTATGAGATTATCGGCGATCGTTTTAACACATTTAAAGAGTAAACAGAACGAATGAGAACTCTTATTTACTGCAGACGTTGATGACGTCATTTACTGTTAAAAATCGGAGATATTTTTTTTTTCGGGGACCATAAATAGATATTGCTCCACACCCTAACCCTATCCCTAACCCTATCCCTAACCCTAACCCTATCCCTAACCCTATCCCTAACCCTAATAAAATCCCTAACTCTAATCCTAACCCTAACCCTAATCATATCCTAACCCTATCCCTAACCCTAATCCTGAAAAAAAATCTGGAAAAAAAAATTTATGATTTATTAAAAAATGACCATCAATAGATATTGCTCCACACCCCAACCCTATCCCTAACCCCTTATCCCTAACCCTGATCCTGAAAAATAAAATCTGAACAAAAAAAATTATGTCACTATTAGGAATCGAACCCACACATAGCTAGCCTAACAGGGTCTCAGCCAAGCGAACTTCCTACATCACTAGCGCGCCACACAAACTAACCTCTCATTTTAATGTATAATTAGAAAAAAATGCGAAAAGAAAATAACTTCAAATCATAAGAGTTCATTCTGTTGACGTACGAGGTAAAAAAAAAAAATACATCGTACGTCATTTGACGTACGTGGAGCCTTTGCGTAATTTTAAATTTATAAGATTTATAATTTTATTAACATAACGTCATTAACGGTAGAGTGTAGAGCTGTACTACGTTTTTTTTTTTTGTGGGCCCTAACCAGAGACTACACTTACAACGCCAATAGTAAAAACTGGAAAAAAAGTCTTAAGCTTTTATATTAATTATATGCAATTTGGATTGCTGTTTCTTACATATCATTATTAATCAATTATTATAATTATGCTAAATAGTAAAATGTTATTTTTACCCCTCTCTTAATTTGTATTTTGATCCACAAACTTTATCAATTTTATGTTTAGACTTTAAATTTGAGAATTATATTTTTACTTAAAATACTGGTATTTAAACCTATTAAATTAACTATAGCTGTCTTAAACTATCTTATTTATTTATGTATTCACAGTGCTCATGTCTAGGGGCAGATCTGAATTACTTCTCTCGCAGAATAAAAGTTTCTCTACCTACTGTCCTACAGATCAAGCAGACTTAAATAGACTTTTTTACAAACTACAAAGAAATCTTAAAGATGAGAAAATAGTTCTTAAATACACAAGTCGTGACAATTGTTTCATGTTTTTAGTGAGATTGTGAGTTCAGGCCATCAGGGTTTACCCCATTTCACCAAATTGTAAGGGGGTATTGCTACTACTGAAACCAGGTAAATAAATACTTTTGTGAGCAAAAAAAAAAATACAACTTGTTAATAGAAATAAAACTAGTTGACGAAAAAGAAACAGTGACTTTAATTACTATTGGTAATAATTAATTTTTCCTTTATTGCTTTATTTTCATTTGTAAAGTAAAAGATTTTTTTGTTTAAGTTAAAAGACTGGCATTTTTTAGTGTGTGAAGCAAAATTAATGTAAAATTAGAGGGAAATAAATTCTTTCTTTGTCATCCTTTTAAAAAAAAAATGACAAGATTGAATTTAAGAAATCATTATAGTACTGCAATAAAAAGCTGTGTAAATTGATGTTATTGTTGCTGGATTGGTGTTACGTTGATGTTATTGTTGCTGGATTTGTGTCAAGTTGATGCTGTTGTTGCTGGGCTGGAGTTTATTTCCTGGATTTCAACCACTGAGCTTATGTAGTAGCGGCAATGTTGTAAGCTTAGCACTGTGGAGTGCATGTTAAGGATTAAACCCCCTGGTTGCATATGTTCTGTGTGGATCTTTTTATGGGTCTTAGACTGTGTAGACATTTGCGGCTTTTGGTGTAGATCTTTTCATTTGAAGTTTACATGGATTCATAAGTGGGGTGTTATCGAGAGACAATCCCGTGACAAAACTGAAGAATTCTCTTGCACTGTACAGATAAAATCTGAACTGTTCTGTCAGTAACAGTAAACACTTGAACTGGATTCCTTTGAAAAAAGACTCAGAAGATGGAAAAACAACTGGCGGATTTGTATCGACTATTGAAAAGATTGACATATGTGAAATGAGAATCTTTCTGGGACCCAATAAGATGCAGCAAAAAGCCCTTATTAAGTATGAGTGATTACTGTACACTTGATGGGACGGATGGCCGACTGGTGTAGATACTCGACTGTTGACCTGAGAGTCATGGGTTCGATCCTCGGTGAGAACCATGAGTTTTTTTCCAGGTTTTATTTGGTGCAATGTCGCCCACAAGTCCACCCCCAGCTTTAAATGGTTACCTGACTTTTTAAGTTGGGGAAGTAAAGGCGGCTGGGCGTTGTGCTAACTACAGATTCAATTTTTCTTTACTAGACAATGCACACAAAACTAGCATGCCGAGGTTATAGAAACAGATTACATTGTACACTTCATCTGCCCCAATGGCCCAGTAGGGCTCAGGGAACTTTACTGTACACTTACGGTAAAAAAAAATGAATGTCATCAGTTGATTTTCTCATTGTGCTGCTGGGCTGTCAGAATCAGAGGTGTGCGGATCTTGAAATTTAGCGTCCGCGTCCGTCCGCGGATTTCTATCAATGATCCGCGTCCGCAGAATCTTACAACATTGGTCCGCAGTCAGTCCGCGCGTCCGCATTGCTAATGAAGATCCGCGTCAGTCCGCGAGTCCGCAACTTAACCATACGAAGCGTCCGCTGTCAGTCCGCGGATTCGGAAAAGTCTGCGGATCTGCGTCCGCAAGCGGACGCGTCCGCTGTCCGCTCATCTCTGGTCAGAATGCCTACGCCCTATAAGAATAATGCTAGAGATTAATAAAAGAAAGGGGGAAAAAAAGGAAGTGGCTACGGTTCCAAGGAGTCCCGTCCCTTGCAACCGTAGCCACTGCGGAAAAGAATTTAAAAATGGGCCCCATTGGCTTAGAGCCGTCTTGAAAATTTTGCTGGTCGCTTGTCTGGAGCCACATTAGTTACAAGGGTGTGTGTGTGTGGTGGGGGGGGGAGGCGGGGGGGGGGGGCAGCGGAGTGTCACAGGTGGTTGCACTAATCGAAACAATTGCATTTCTATGTCTTGAGGTCTAGTCCGCCGGGGTAGTGATGGACTGACGTACGTGCTTTGTAGAGACGGTACTGATCTGAGGTTCAAGAGAGAGAGAGCGTGGTTCTAACGCGTTTTTTTTTTGTTTCAGCGATCTTTGTAAACCAATTAAAGTGTTTTTTCATCCCCCTGCTGTGATGATCTCTTTACCCCGAGCGCCCTAAATCATGTGTAGTGAATCATCTTGCTCTAGTTTCGGACATGCTAGTTTTGTGTTGCATTATCTAGTAAAAAAATAATTGAATCTTGGGATGCAAAATTCAATGATTGTGATATTCAAAAAGTTTCGACATTGCCGATTCCTATGTTTAAAAGTATCATTACTTCTTGGGGGGGGGGGGGGGGGCAGGCATTCTACAGCAGGGGCCAGGCCAATAGCGGGGGGGGGGGGCAGGAAATAAATGTTACCAAGTAGAGTAAACAAGCAGAGGGGCGTGCCTGGTGACCCGTGACCCACTAAGAAACCTATTTCGCAGAGTTCGCTTTTCCTCGACCCATTGGTTTTTGGGAATTCCCTTTTTTTTCTGTGTTTTTTTTTTTCCCCAAGAAATTTTCGTAAAGAAAGAAAGAAAGAAAAAACAACTCCAATTTAATTTGCATATTTTCTCGATGTAAAAAAAAAAATAAAAAAATTATCAAACATTTTTGGCGAACCGCTTACATCAGCTCGCGACCGCCATTTTTTTGAGAACCAGTGGCATAGGCTGCTATTCATATTGGGATGCGGGCGACAAACGTGGAGTAGAATGGACTTCTGGGTCTGTTTTGGTTTTTGTTTTCAGGAAGGGCGTGAGGGTGTTTTTCATGCGTATTGGCCTATTCGCTGCTATTCGCTTTTGTTATTTCGCTGGAAATGTGCTTTAAAAGTATTGTGGGATCATTTTGTATTTCGCTGGAATTGTGCTTTAAAAGAATTGTGGGATCATTAGGCAGAGATACTTTCACATACTGCGCACCGTGAGATAAAATGTGTAATTGTGGTTCGTTGGATTTATGATTAAAAATTGTTTTTTTTTTAAACAGCCTTACTCCAGGCTACAAAGAACTGTAAATAATGGATGCATTGTGTGGGGCTTAGACATCTGAAGCCAGACTCGATGAATTTATTTTTTTAAAATGATATTTCTCACTGTAGTAGCACCTTTCTAAAACTGTTTTGAACCTACTTAAGTACACTACAGACTATAACATTCTATTTCTATCCTGAGGTCTATACTATTTATGGGAATCCATTGATTGGATTGTCTCGTGATAAGTAGAAACATTTTTTTTTACCATAATTTCGCTATGAGTTTTAATATTGCTATTGTTTTTTTTTAGATAGTTACGGGTGTACGCGCGCGCGCACACACACACACACACACGCGCGTACACAACGGGCGTAGCTGGGGGGGGGAGTTGGTTGTTGGACGGAGGGCATAGTGTTTATAGTCCTCCACAGCTACGACACTTTTAGCACAAACAGGGAATGGAGCAATGCCGAAAGAGTTTTTTTTTCTTTTCGAAATATTTTTCTGTAAAAAAATCCTTTCCTTAAAGTTTAAAACCCGTTTGACCACATTTTTATATTGTAGGACGTTATTTTTTTAAAAAAAGGACGCAGTTTGTGGGCTTTGGGAATTCCCCCCTTTTTTTTTGTTCCTAGAACTTTGTAGTGCTTTTGTTTTGGTTTGCTTGGCTGTCATGTCAAGATGGATATTTCTTATGTTTTACGGTAACTTACGATATTATTGATTAACATCTATAGCAATAATTTACCAATAAATTTAATAAAGGCATTTTTACGTAGACCTTATTCTAAAAATAAATCAATAATTGATGTTGTTGTGTCTTTTTTTTTTATACGGGTCAAAGTGAAACCTTTTTATTTTTTGTGTGCATGTACAAAAAATTATAATCTTGTTCCGGCGAAATATGATAACGTTTATTACTCATTGATTACAATAGATGTAATTGAAGAGCAAAGCAATAAAATAAATTATGTCGATCCCACATCTTGATGCCCATCCCCTAACCTTATACACACACACACACACACATATATATATATATATATCAGTGTCACCATCATAACTGGGTAGTAATCTATCATGTAAGGTAACTTATTGTGTTTACTTTGATTGAACACTAATAATCATGATATGCTTAAACTAGTCATAGATTAGCAAAATATTCTTAAGTAATAATTAATAAAAAAAAATAATAATAATGCTGTCAACCAACACAGATCATTTCATCAATCTTTTCATCTTTATTCTAATTGTGTTTTGTCTACAGATATGAATAATTAAACCTAAATAAACCAGACTTACAAAGCCCAAAGCCAAATCAAAAGCATGGTGCAGAATTCCTCTATGAAAAAGTCAGTATGCTATTGTGAATGTTTTGTTTATTATTAGATTATGGATACTTTAATGACCAATGACTATACATAAATTAACTGGTGAAATAATGCACGAAAAATGTCATAAAGTATTCTTATAGTGGCCTTGATTTTTTTCTCCCCATTGCAGTGAAGCTTTATGAACTAACATCAAATTGTACTTTAAGGTTAATGACACTTAAAATTACTATGCATAAATTACATTGTCTTATATTTACCTGGCTTAAGTAACATCAGCCTTCATCGTGCCTTAGTTAAAATGCTGATAACTAATCAGCTAATGTAGGGCTGCTGCTAGCAAATCTTGGGACCCTTTGATCAGAGCTGTAGCTATAGCTACTGTTGCGCCCTCAGCGAGTTACATTATTTGGCATCCTCCTCCCAATGTGAAAAGTGCAAAAAAAACATTATAGTTTCCTTCCTTGTTCGGCCTCCATGTGTGTGGCTGCATTAACTGTGTCACCCTTCCTAAACCGTTACTGCCTAAGAACACACCTGGCAATTGCTTAGTGGCTTAATTACACATTACTGTAGGCTACCCCCCAACAAGCCTGAGTCATGTATTTTAAGTTTCACCCCCCCTCCCCCTCCCAACAGTAGCACGGCCCCTAGGCTTTATATTTCAATGGCCTTTTAATTTGCGCTGATTAAAAAGTTTTAGAAATCTAAGAAATAGTTAATTTTGTTCTTGCTTTTTTTAGAAATAAGCCAATTTATTCTTAAAGTACCAGAAAACCAATGCCGCAGATTCTCATCCACATTACTCTTTTAACAGATCAGTATTTGTGGTGTTGACTGCTGTGGTTATCTCAACATGTTCTCTAACTACAGTGTGTATCAGTATATACAGGAATGGGGTACGAGTTGTTTATTATTTGTTAATTCATTATTTTCTTTTTAACTTTTAAAGGCATATTTTGTTGATGCTTGATGTTTATCATATCAAAAAAAAAGTGATGATTATTAAAGGAGTGACCATCCATGTGGTTGAAGAGAACCACCCTCTGGTTTATTTTGTTAGAAAAAAAAAATAAAATGCTTTAAAGAGCCGCACCTTGGTCAATTTATCGAAATCTCACAAATAAATTTATAGATTTAAAAAAAATAAAATGCTTTAAAGAGCCGCACCTTGGTCAATTCATCGAAATCTCACAAATAAATTTATAGATTTAATAAAAAATAAAATGCTTTAAAGAGCCGCACCTTGGTCAATTTATCGAAATCTCACAAATAAATTTATAGATTTAAAAAAAAAAATGCTTTAAAGAGCCGCACCTTGGTCAATTTATCGAAATCTCACCAATAAATTTATAGATTTAAAAAAAAATAAAATGCTTTAAAGAGCCGCACCTTGGTGAATTTTTCGAAATCTCACCAATAAATTTATAGATTTAAAAAAAAATAAAATGCTTTAAAGAGCTGCACCTTGGTAAATTTTTCAAAATCTCACAAATTAATGTATAGATTTAAAAAAATTAAAATAAATGGTCTCATTGAACAAAAAAAATCTATGGAGCAGCCACATGCAACTCTAGGATCCACATTTTTGCCCCACCCATGTAATATATCAATTTTGAAAAAAAAATTTACATTATGAATTGTTTTTTTTTTTGTTTTTTTCAGTACACTAAGAAGAAAAGTTCAGATAGTAACTCGGTTCTATTTGAAAAGGTAAACGGTCCTAGGGCAAATTTTTAACATTTAAATTGTCTGGAGTAAAGTAAAATAATTTTTAAATGGAAAAAGCCTTTTTTTTTTTGTGTTTGTGTTAAAGATATTTCAAAGGTGCTTAAGATTCTTTTTATTTGTTTTACTCTAAAATAAGGCGATATAGGGACATGTCTCCTAAAGAGGTTTTTTTTATTTGTGTGTGTGTCTAATCTAAAGAGCTGAGCATGTATAGGTGTATCTTGTGTCACAGTGCATTGGCAACTGGGGGGGGGTGACCATCTTAAGTTCCCTTGCCTATGAGAGCACTACAATGGGTACAACTAAGTTCATTAGCTGTAACAAAGCTGAATGTTAGTTCAAAGGGCAAGTAGGAGGAATCTGTACTTCAGGGTACCAGTAAAGAATCATTAAATGGCTTTGAGCTTAAAATGACCATTGAAGTAGATTATGTCGAGTTCACCTAGTTTTCTACAGTATGTGCTGACTTGAAGATTGTGTAGCTACCGTATTTCCCCATGTATAAGCCACCCCTTTTTTTCCCAACATTTTCAAGCCCAAAAAAAGTGTATGATGATGATAAGTGTTTGAGTGATTATTATGAATCTTGAATTTTGTTTCTTTGTAAATTTTCTTTCTTTATAACTTGTTTCTCTAATAAAATATTTTTTTCAAAACTTCACAGTCCAAAAATTGGTAGGGGGGGGGGATGGCTTATACAAAGCGGGTACTTGTACATGGGGAAATAAGGTAACAGGATGCCCAATGGCCTATACTTAACCCAACTATGGCCAGGTGCCTATTATACTTTCCTCCATCGTTGACAGGTACCCATTATAAGCTGGGTGTAGCTGCCTCGAGGGTGGTAACTGGTATGACAGCCGCAGCCGGTCCAGCTAGAGGGAGGCCTACTACGCTTGAAGTCTTTTAAGTTTTCTAACTGTTGCAGTGCTAAAAGTTCAATATAGGCAGCAAAAGTGACCCTCGCCATAGGCTCACCTAATGCTAAGGCCACCTCTGCTGGGTGGACTTAAGGACTTGGTGCATACCTAATAAAAAAATCCTGGGCGCTCGCCAGGGTCTGAGCCTGAGTCCCTTAGATCAGTGCTTCTCAAAGTGGTGGGCCGCGACATATTGATTGGCGTTCCAAGGGGGCCGTGACTTCAAAAAGTTTGAGAAGCACTGCCTTAGATCACACTTCCATCTATTCCAATTGAGGATTCAAACCAATTGAGTGAGAACCAGGTTGGATAAAAAGTCCCTTAAGTCCACCCAGCTTTAAATGGGTCAACCTGACTTACGTTGGGGACGTAAAGGGCACCAGGCGCTTTTCTGACCACACTACTCCTTTGCATGCTGTGGTTACAGAAGCAGATGAGTTCTACACTTCATCTGCCCATGAAGGCTCTTTGGGGCTTAGGGAACTTTTCTTTTTTCCCACTTAAGATAATGGAGGGTTGTATGCAGAAGTTAAAATTGTTGAGTAAATATTCTAGATTATCAAATGTAAATAACATGAATCTAGTGTTTCATTGATTAGTTTTTTTTTTAATTAACTACTTTTAAGTGAGAATTGACTGTGCCAATTTGTTCTGTCTCTCACTATATAATAACATTTAGGTTTAACGTCTTCAGTTAAATGATATTTTTAAAATGAATGCAAAGAAAAACATCAATTTTAAATTTTGATAAAATTTTGATAATTTTTTTTATTCAGAATTTTTGTTTCGAAAATTTAAAAAAAATAAAGAATGAATAAATTATTGTAGTTAAAAAAACTTACAATGATAAAATCAATCAGATAAAAATGTTTGTATTCTAAGTTTGATATTTTTTTTTAGATTTTTTTTGTGTGTTTAAAAATTACATATATTTTTATTTCAGAATCTCAAACATAACAGAAATAGTAAGTAGCTTTTTTGTTCTCTTATGTGAAAATTATAAAGGTATTGAATAAGGTTTAATGGGGGGGGGGGTGCATTTCTCCTAGTGAGGTAATTTTAGTGTCCAATCTGAAAAGTTGAGGTTGTATAGATGAATCTTGTGGTACAGTGGTTCAGCAACTGGGGGCGACCACGTATACCTTAGAGATGCCCGCAGTGATATTTTAGTTAACTAGCTGTAAAAAGCTAAACCTTTGCTCAAGAGCACAGTAGGACGAAAGCTTACTTTAAAGTCCAGTTAGAAAACCACTAAAGTGCTTTTAGTTTGATGCACATAATTTACAAACAACAGTAGGATAGCTGCACATGTTTTGCTTTCGGTGCATATACTTTTGAGCACTCCAGTTGCCTAAAGAGTATAACTTTCCAGCACTGTTGGGTATCCGTTTGGAGGCTCCGTGGACTTGATAGTCAGTTGGGTTGTATCTTAATGAGCTTGGCTAATACCTGTTTAAATTTATCATCATTTAAATAGTGATACAAGCCTAATGGTAATGACTTTAGGTTGGAGTCCTTTCACAACGAAACTATCTCACTTATGGTTTACACGTACATTTAACATGGGAGATGACATCTCAATCTTATAACAGTGATTTTTTTTTCCTCTCCGCAAGATTTTTAAGACATGTTTACGCATGGTGCTACAAATCCTTTCAATTACATTAATAAAATAAAGGTGATATGATTATTTCTGACATTGGGTAATTTTAATTTCTATTTTTATTTTCCACCTGTTCACTTTTGACTGTGGACCTGACAGTTCAGGGTACGATCCACCGTGAGAACCAAGGAAACTTTTTCAGGTGAAATTTGGTGTAAAGTCCCGCAAGTCCAACCAGCTTTAAATGGGTACCTGACTTAAGTTGGGGGGGGGGGTAAAAGCAGTTGGGCTAACCACACAATCCCTAAATATGCAGAAACTGGTTGATTCTATACTTCATCTGGCCTGATGGTACATAGGGATGAAAGAACTTTTTTTTTTTTTTACCTTCAACAGGAGACATCATGATAAATAGCAAGATGCAGCAGAATCCTGCCTTCACCCAAGTTGCATTTGATCTACCAATTGTGGAAGGTAAGACAAATCGTCATCATTTAAGAGCCAGATACATGTAATAAGGCTTATGTAAAATATAAATTTTGTAACATTTAACCATTACTAATCATGAAGGGAAAAAAAAATGGGAATTAAATTATGTTTAAGTTATTTATACTGATGTTTCTTTATTCTCTATTGCGTAATATATTTCAATAGAATTTAAAATGAAAAGTATTTCAAAACTTCAGTTCTCATATTTTAGAGAAAAATAAACAACTAGTACCAAATTTTTTTAAAGAAAACAATTATTATTTTACAGCCGTTCCATATTTTGACGATCAGCATCCTACAAATATGAAATTAATGATCAATGGATTATCCAATGGGCTAAACATTAGTAATGATAGTATCGGCATACGATATACAGGTAAAAGTTTTGCCTTTATAATTACATTATTACTTGCTGTTTGGAATTTTAAAATTTTTATTGCTGTTTGACTGGTGTCTGATTTTTTTTTTTTTACATCAAATTTTATTAATGTCAGTTTTGACTTTGCTGGCTTTCTTCAGGCTAATACATGTATATTTGTTTTTTTTTGTTTGATCAAGAGGAGGTAATCATGCATCATAATTAACAAGGATCATTAACCTCTTAAAATTTGTGTGACAAAACCATTTGATGTGTAGACTCTTGAGAAACTTTTTATCTTTCATTTGGTACATGTCAGCATATCTTCATAATTCATTTATTCCTAAACTGTCATAACAGCTGCATTTTAAGAGGGGCGTTATTAAATTATAAAAAAAAACCAATGGTGTAGTTTTAGTTTTATTGATGAGCATGTTGCATTTGTGTGCTTGGGTCCCTAGGTATTATTACCGGGACAGTTTTCTCGACCCATCTCTCTACATCAGTACCAAAGATAGGTCTGAACCTCGAAGGCCAATGTCTGTGAATTTACTTCATCATAACAACTGAGCATAGCAAACTTTCATTTATTAGCAAAAGTCTGTTTTTAAATACATTCTTTTTTATGGATTCACAAAACATATCTGAGCTTTACGTTTTGTTGATATAGCATATGTTGACCCCGAAAGAAATGTTTTCTCATTTAAAAACCATAACTGTCAAAAATATACTAAACATTCAGTGCCGAACCTAGGGATTTGGGGGGCCCGGGGGGCTTGGCCTATTTGGGGGCCCCTGCATTTTGCTATTTGACACCATGACAAGAGATGATGTACTTAATATTTAATGTAAAAAAATTGTGAAGCCCCCCCCCCTCAAGCTGGGGCCCGGGGGAGACTTCCAAATTTGGACCCCCCCCATTCCCCCACCCTAGGTACGCCACTGTATACATTGTACAGAATGTACATGTTTTAATTCTATATTTTTTTTACATTTAAGTTTCAGCATGATTCATTAGAATGCATTATGATTCAATTTTTTTTTATTTATAATATTTAACATCACTAGGGGGGTGCGGACCGCACCGGGTGACACCCTCACAAGGGGTGACACCAAAATGCAAAATATCTAGTTTTAGGCCTATAATCTTATTTTGTAATTTAAAATAATTCAAAGCCGTATTTAATTTTTAAAAAGAAATAAAAATATCTCCGATTATTAACAGCAAATGACTTTATAAAGCTTCGAATAAAATGAATGCCAAGTATAAAAATATCTCCGATTATTAACAGACACTGCTTACTTTTTATTATTATTTTAATGAAATTATTGGTATACTTGCACTGACGTATAGATATCAATTATTTATTCTTCTATTGTCGTTGTAAATTTATTTATAAATTTTGCTAAGAATGCTGTATGTCTATGGGGTGTCATGAGAGGGGTGACACCATGAGTTACCGCACCGGGTGACACCAACCCTAGTGACATCACTGCATCAATATAAAAGTTTGCAATAGCATTTCATTGTTTTATGCTACATTATGTTATGTCAGCTTTACAAAAAAAAAAAAAATGTGTGTCCATTAAAACATTTGAAATTATTTATCACATTTAGAATAGTCCAAATGTTTTGGTATACTTATTTTCATTTTTTTTTTTTTTTTTGCATTTGAGATTGAAATTTTTTTGTTTTGTTTTGGTAGGACTTTACTATCTTTATAGTAATATCCATTGGCTTGCTGGTGTCAACTGCTCGGAAGTCATTTATCAGGTGAGTTGAGAGTGTGTAAAGTGACTGTAAACAATGGCGTCTTCTGAAATCCTTTGTCTTTTAGCCACATGTGTTTTTTTTTTTTTTTTTTTTTTTGTTGTTTTAATGTCTTAAACTTTTTTTTATTAAATTGTATTATGACTGTTAAAACACATTAAACCACCACCAGTGACCACTTCATTGTATGAAGTGTAGCTGCTGAAAATATATGAAGGAACACAGTGAAAGGTTAAAAATATTGGCTTTCCACCTTTGCTACTCATATGGTGATTTTTGTTTATACCAGCTTAAGTGTTGTGCTTTTGTGAAATGATATGCATATATTGGACATGGATTTACTAGACATGCATTCAGCATACATGCATTTATTAGTCATGCATTCACTTTCAAGATCTTTCAGATGGCCATGAACTTATTCTTATCTACATCCAATATAATCTGTTGGTTGACTAAGTTTACAAGTTTCCAGCCATGGGCCATGTCTACCAAAGATTTCTGACCCTTGGCCTCAGATATCTTGACCCAGTTTGTACAACATTCGGTCTTGAATAAAGTGTTATATCTTCACTGGATTGAGCATTTTAAAAAACAGAAATAGTCTGAAACGTTTACTAGGGAAATTTCCTTCACCTTAATTTACTTTTTTTTTTTTACATCTTCAGTGAAAATAATACTTTGTTATTATTTTAAAAAATAATTCTGAGTGTCATTAATGACAGATACATTTATCTTCTATCATTCTCTTTCTCTTAATGCTTCCTTACAGCAGTGGATGTTTTATATCAGAGTCACCAAGTCAGATGCAACGAATGTAACCCTACTGAAAATGGTGCACACTTGCTGCTACAACTGTTCTGAAAGTGAAGATACACAGTTCATTGGCAAGTATATTTAGTCTATTTATGAACGTTTATGGAGACACAGTTACTTGAAAGTTTGCTCATTGATTATTGTCATACTTTTTTAAGCATTTGCTATCATTAGTTATTTTTTTTCCTTTCAAGTTTTGATATTTACAGCATTTACTTTAATGAAAGTGTTCTCTGGTACTTAGCTTTATTTATTAAAAGTTAAAAATAAAAAATAAAAAAAATCTCTTAACTGCAGGTGGGCTGTTTTACCTTCAAGTTGGTGATGTAATCACTGCAGCTTGCTCAGGCCACAGCCTGGTTAAAGCAAGCCAAGAGTCATCTTTCATAGGGCTGTTGATGTTAAAAAGTGGACTTGACGATCTTACCTAGCTCAGTGTTCTTCGCTGAAATGACCATCTTACTAAGTAAGGAGATGACCATCTTACCAAGTAAGGAGATGACCTGTATTTAGCTCTACCCATTCAGACTAGCCTGAAGTGGTTTCCTGGGTTACTTCATGCTGCATAGTAGTGATGGCATGGAAGATGGTGCATCAAGATGGTGCGCTACCGATTCGGCCATGAAGGACAAGTGCAACATAAAGTAACATAAATTGACCCCATAGTGGTTACTCATAGTTTTTTTTTTTTTACTTCTTAGACTTAGATCGTTGAATGATGAACATTACTCGTTACATTGTTGAATGATGAAAAATCAAAGTATACAGATTTTCTTCTTTTATGCATGGATACCACATAGATTCCTAATATTCTTTATGTTAAACTTTTCTAGCTCAATATCGGTGCTAATATGCAACATGATTCTCATATATATGTATATATTATATATATGGAGTTTTAAATTGTTTTCTCTCATTTTGTTACATTTTCAGCTTGTATTTACATTTAAATTTTAATGTCCACCTATAGTATTTCTTATGAAGAGAAAGCTATTTTACCTCTATAAATGCTTTTGTTAAACATGTTTATAGCCACTACGAGATGATATGTAACACTCTTGTAAGGCAATATCTGGGCATGGGGAGTGTGGATTTTATAAGGATTCATTTTTGAAAGACTTAAACAAATATTGCGATCAAAACATTATCTCAAACAGTTTTGAAGCGTACCTGTACATTTTCCCCCTCTTTAAAAATTTTTAATTAGTTTAGAAAAAGCAGCATGTATAGCCCTTTGTCTTTCAGCATACTTACCAAATACGGCTGCTTTGTAAATAAATCATAATGATAATATGTTTGTATTGATGACCAATTTTTGTTTTTTTTCACTCACTTCAAATCAGTGTCGTTCACATTTCATTGAATAATTGAGCTGAATTGGTAGTATTTATTTATCAAATAGTATTTGTAGCTATTGAAATATTAGGTTGTGAAATTATAGGCCTGTATATTTAATTACTCAAGTATAATATTATTGTCACCTTTGAGCCATTAAAACTTAAAAAGAAATCTGATGATAATTCAAAAGAGTCCTTTTTGTATTTTAGTCATTTTAATTTGGTAGAAATATCTCTTTGTTTAGAATAAAAGGAATGCAAATTTTGTTATGGGGTGAACTGAAAAAGGCCTCCAAAAGCAGGCTGCGCTGGAGAGTGATTGCAGAGCCCTTCCCTCCGCAAGGAATCCAGCCAAATTATGTTGGTTAAAATGATGATTGTAGTACATATATCTATATAAATAATAGCGATGTGGGTTCTGCGTTAAATCAAAAGTAAAGAATTAATACTACAGTATTGCAGTTTAAAATACACTCATGAAAAAAAAATCGGATCAGCACGAAACCAAAAAATAACCTAAGCCTACCGTTCAAGCATAAGGGAATATAACTATGCAAAGGTTTTGCAGGGTACAGCTAGAATATAATATAATGCAACAAAATAAGGTCTAATTACCAGAATTTTAAAACATAGCTAAATTGAATAAGTGGGACGGGTGGCCGAGTGGTGTAGATACTCGACTGTCAACCTGAGAGTCCTGGATTCGATCCTTGGTGAGGCCCATGGAATTTTTCCAGGTTAAATTTGGTGCAAAGTCGTCCCACAAGTTCACCCAGCTTTAAATGGGTACCTGACTTAAGTTGGGGAAGTAAAGGCGGCTGGGCGTTGTGCTAACCACACAATGCCTTCATATGCCGAGGTTATAGAAACAGATGAATTCTACACTTCATCTGCCCCGATGGCCCGTTAGGGCTAAGGGAACTTTACTTTTTTTTTTTAATTGAATAATTGCACATATTTTTAAACGAAGTGAAATTTTAGTCCTAAAGGGCAGTCAGGGCAGATAAAATGCAGGACTCATCTGTTTCCGTAAAGGGGTTGTGTGGTTAACACAAAGCCCAGATGCCTTTACTTCCACAACTTGTCACCCGTTCACCAACTTTCACCAGGACCTGGAAAAATTACCTTGGTACTCATTGAGGATCGAACACAGGCTCTACACCGCTCGGCCATCCGCCCCTCTGTTTTAAACCAAGTTTAAAGTGTAAAACAAAATGATAATTAAAGATGAGATCCTGGGATGTTTATTTCGTGATCTTATTTTAAAATGTCTACACAACTGGCTTTGAACTGACCTTCCTACACTCTGACCACTAAGGAGGGCATTGGTATCCCGAGTCTGTGGGTTGTGAACCAATAACCTACGCCACACTGCAATGACTTCCAATCTCTGGGCCATAAAGTCAGAGGATCAGACCATTGTGTCAGTGACAGACCTGTGAGTCAGACTTCTGTGTCATACCTTTGAGTCACACAGACCTATGTGTCATACCTTGGAGTCACACAGACCTATGTGTCAGACTGGAGTCACACAGACCTATGAGTCAGACTTCTGTGTCAGACCTTTGAGTCACACAGACCTGTGTGTCAGACTTTGAGTCACACAGACCTATGTGTCAGACCTTTGAGTCACACAGACCTATGTCTCAGACTGGAGTCACACAGACCTATGAGTCAGACTTCTGTGTCAGACCTTTGAGCCACACAGACCTATGTGTCAGACTTTGAGTCACACAGACCTATGTGTCAGACCTTTGAGTCACCCAGACCTATGTGTCAGACCTTTGAGTCACACAGACCTATGTGTCAGCCCTTTGAGTCACACAGACCTATGTGTCAGACCTTTGAGTCGATGGCAACGGTCACACGACAGGCAGGTGGGAAATACAAACAAAAGGGCCCGCAACTGCTGTCAGCATAGTGCAGGGGTGGGCAAACTGTTTTCAACCGCGAGTTACAATGGAACATTTAATTTGACAGAAGGGCACGACCAAGAACAGATGCTTGAAACGCTTACATGAACTAATATAAATAGGTATAAACAACCGGAACAACAAATATGTGTGAAGACTGGCAGAAGCGGTGTGTGTGTGTGTGTGCTCTCTCAGATTGCCCTCCCTTGTGAATTGCAAAATAGATGATCGGAGTGGAGGCCCCTTTGGCAGGGGGAGGGGGTGGTGGCTTGTCAGCTGTCGAGTTTGCATATTCATAAAGTTTGACTCTGTATGTATAGATAGATGAATACACTGATCAGAACATGTGTTTATAATGTAGGTTACATGAACTATTTATAGAACTTTTTCGCTCAACCTTAGATAGGCAGCAGGACATAAAAGTTTCTAAATCTTCCAATCTATCCATCCATCGAACTATCTAGGCCCAAATCTGTCTATCTAGGGACACAAAAAAAAGAGCCGTCTGGAAGTCAACGAGGAAAGGGCATCAGAAAATCTATTGTGTCATGAAAGAATGAGTGATGCAATTAGGCTTTTAAACAAAAATTGAAAAGTGTTTATTTCCTTGACAAGCACATAGCTATATCAGTAGAAATATAGGCATTCACTGACCAAACTACCATGTTACTGCCAATAACGAAAATAAAAAAAAAATTTTCTTCGGCATAAACCAATGAATGTCTAGCATATTTCAGAGGATTTTCTCGCCTCATGCAATGTCGTCAACTGAAACTAAATTTAAAAAAAGGGAAACCCCCCCACCCCGTTGAGGGCTCATCGGGGCAGATGAAGTGCAGAATTCACCTGTTTGACTAAACTGGGGAAATAAATGGATTGTGTGGTTAGCACAATGCCCAGCCGCCTTGACCCCCGCCAACTTTAAGCAAGGTACCCCCCATTTAAAGCTGGGGGGACTTTTTACCAAGACCTGATTAATTTCCAAGGTTCTCACTGAGGGACCCCCCCCCTCCTCCGTACGACAGTCGAGCGCTCTACACCGCACGACTATCAGTCCCCCCCCCCCTCATGAAACGAAATAGGTCACCTACAAGTATTAAGTTCACATCCGTGGAAGTTCTTTGGATATTGGGTGATCAAAGTAGTTACTTATTATTTTCACCCCTTCCCCTTTTTACAAACCGACTCAGAAAGGTATGCACCCAGGCCCGTAGCCAGGTCAAAGTAAGCAGGGGGGGGCACCAATACCCAGCAAGGGAGTACTTTCTCATTTTAGTTACTTTTTCTTTATTGTTTCCTCTTTTTCTTCTTTTTAAGCGGGGGGGGGGGGCACTCCACAACTAGCGGGGGGGGGGGGGCGCACGGCCCCCCAGTGCCCCCCCTTGGCTACGGGGCTGTATGCATCTCATTTTTTTAAATTGTTTATGGCCAAAATAACATGCATCCCCAGGTAAAAGCCTAGCTAAAGCTTAACTCCTTAAACATATAAAATTGTTTTAGACTCTTTTAAGTATACATTATTTATCTTTAATATTTAAAAAAAAAACACGCGCGCAACGGGGTCACACAGATGCTCTTTTGGTTAGACAAATAAGGGTCTCTAAGGCCATCTATGGTCCTCCCTGTAAGAATGGGTGGCCCCTTTGCCCGATAATGTCATTATGGTATTTTATATTCTCTTCTGTTTTTATTCATTATATATTCCTAAGTCCTTCCCTCTTTTCACCTGAGGGCGCAAAAGAAAATGTTTTGATCTTTGCAAAAAAAAAAAAAAATTTTACCGTGTTCCTCCTATCTGTAGGTGTTCCTCCTATCTGTAGGTGTTCCTCCTATCTGTAGGTGTTCCTCCTATCTGAAACTGCTGGACTAAACTTTGTATTTAGCATGTAGTAAGCCAAAAGTATATTTATTGAATTTTTCTCTCCATTGTCACTACAAAAGTTATACACCAGGGGACACAACTCTTGTTTATTGTGTGGGCTGAGAGGTCCCCCCCCCCCTTTCCCTTTCTTGAAACAGCTGACCAATGTATTGTTGACATGTGAATTGTGAATGAACATACTATCCTCGCAGTATTTTTCCTCCCCATTGTTAGTACACAAGTAATACACCAGCGGACTCAATTACTGTCTACTGTGTGGTTACGGACCCGGGAAAAGGGGGGGGGGGAATTAAAAAGTACGGACATATAAGGATGCTGTAATTAATAAAAACTGTAGCTGAATGTTCATATGTATCCCAGAGAGAGAGATAGAGAGATAGAGATAGAAAAAGAGAGAGAGAGAGAGATCGAGAGAGAGAGAGAGAGAAAGAGAGAGAGAGTTTGTGTATAATTACGAAAGTATTTTAAATGAGCCAAATTATATTACTGTAAAAATATAATATATGTCTTGATGAAGAAGCCCTCTATTTAATTGGAATCCATTGTCATAATTTACCTTTTCTTTATTTCACCATAAGGTTACCTCAAATTTGAAGGCATTGTTTCCATTTTGTATGATTATGAAATTACTTCATCATATTTAATGATAGCGTAACAAACAAATAATAATAATAATATGAAAACTATAAGTAAGGTATTATTGAGTGTTGTGGCTGAATGGCGGTTTGTTGGCAAGCCGGGTCTTGATGTTGCAGATTGGGGTACGGGTTCGAGTCTCCGGGAGTTTCAGTCACCTACATAGGTCTCTAGTGATGCCACCATGGCCAATAGCACTTTCGGCTAGGGTGGGGTTAAAAGAAGGTCACTGCAAAAACCTTCCCATAAGTGGTTTATAGCAGGGCCGTTTTAAGGTCATCGTAGGCCCTAGGCACTTTCAAAGTCGTAGGCCCACCCCGATTTCATTTTTTTTTTATATTTTTCAAGATTGCACCGGCACTTTTTTGCTATTCTGGCTTTCGTAGGCCCTTAAAAAGTCCGTAGGCCCTAGGCACAGTGCCTACTGTGCCTATATGATAAAGCGGCCCTGGTTTATAGGATCTAAGAAATAAAAACATATCAACCCATCAGGAATGTGTCCAGGGTTTTTTAGTTTTCAACAGCCCACATTATGTGACAAGCCTCGGTCTGTGTAGTATTGTGTTCTAGGTCGTAGTAGTATACAGTGGTGAAACTAGAGCACCTGGCACCTTGGACTAGTGTTGTTTTAGTCCCAGGTTATATTTTAGTTTCAGTTTTTATTTCGTTTTTTCTGTAATAATTTTAGTTTTCGTCTAGTTTTAGTCTTGCTTCTAATTTTAGTTTTAGTTTTAGTTCTCGTTGACGAAAAGTCAACATTTTCGTTAGCGAAGGTTTTAGTTTTCGTGAACGAAAGCAACACTATATTTTAGTTTCAGTTTTTATTTCGTTATTTCTGTAATAATTTCAGTTTTCGTCTAGTTTTAGTCTTGCTTCTAATTTTAGTTTTAGTTTTAGTATTCGTTGACGAAAAGTCAACATTTTCGTTAACGAAGGTTTTAGTTTTAGTTTTCGTCAACGAAAACAACACTACCTTGGACGAACTCTATAAATACCGTCCTTATTACTGTTTCGAAAAATACGTGTGCGGTGAAAATTCACACCATTGTTGCCACATTGGGCTATCAAAATTGACGTTAAGGCCTTATCTGAGAACATACAGATTTATTATATTTTATAAAATAATATAAATTTACATCATAAGATTTTTTTTTAAGGAATTCGTCAACAAGGTGTATGGTAAAACTCCGCTCCGTTGTTTGGAATGCAGCCAACGCCCATTGAGTCATAGCCAAATCACGTGACATAGCACTTTATTAGTGTATTTTCTAAGAAAAAAAAAGTTTGCTTTCATATTTACCTTTTGACGTGTTTCTAAAAATAGATTGTGTTAGATTTTCTGTGGAAACTTTTCTTTCCTGTTTTTGAAAGTAGGCCTAATCAATCTGATCCTTTGAATCCGTGGCTTTTTTATGTAGATTGATCTGTGTTTATCTTAACATGCAGGTAAATTTTAATCATATTAGATTGATTGATTTATCGTTCGGAATTTGATTGATTAATTTATCGTTCGGAATTTCACCTTTTTCGTCCGTGTTTTTGCTGTTACTGTTAGTAGGCCCTATTATAATGAAATAGTCTAGCTACTAGTAAAACGAATTATTATTTATGTGCTATTTAACTCGAACCCTTTTTTTTGCTTTGAAGTAATTAACTTGTACCATAACGAAAAAAATATTCCATAAACAAATCTTACTTTTAAAAGGCTATAATTATTGTTAATTCAGCGCAAAAGTTACGTTTTTTTTAACTCTGCTGTGTTGAAACTCAATATTACATCGACCATTTAAATGGCAATACACACACATGCTTAACGAATGCGTCATCTAAATGTATATAATAGCTCAGGCTGTGCCTTAAATATGTGATTGTAAAGCTTTTATAACCAGCCAACCGATTAAGAGTAGTCTATAATAAAAGGTGCAACGCGTGTTTTTCTTAAACTGCGACAATTCGGTTAACTTTGAATCTATTTACAGTCTAGTGTCGTAAAAGGAAAATATTGAACAGAGGTGGCCTTAGCAATACTCGGAGCATAGGGGGCGTTTGTCATAGCAATATTCGGAGCATAGGGGCGTTTGACTTAGCAATACTCGGAGCATAAGGGCGTTTGCCATTTGTGTGTGTGTGGGGGGGGGGTGGGCTGGGGAGAATGTCATATACGGGACCTAAAAAAAAAACATTTAAAATGTATAAGAAAGAAATCTGCAACCACGCGAAGCTTGGCGCTGTCGCTGCAAACCCCTGGAGCAACAAAAATATATATTTTTTTACAGTATAAAATAAAATTACTTAATGAAATGTTGATTGACATTTTAATTTACATTTTCACTATTTTCATCGTCAGCTTTTTTTTTAAAAAAAAAGAAGAAGAAGAATAGCAATGCACGCTAATCAAATATAGTCAGAAAATAAAAATGGACGTATAAAGATAACAAGTATTTTTTTTATATAGTTCTATTTATAGATTTCCCTCTCCTATAAATGGCGCAACGTTAGGGAATGAACAGGCCTAACGAGAAGGCAGGGGTTGGGGGGGGGGGTAAACAGAATCACTTGAGAGCCCTTGTAAGCCTCGTTTTTGCCCATTATTTCTTAAATAAAAAAATACGGCTTTGGAGGTGATAAGCAGGGCCCCTAGTCTACAGGGCCCCAGAAGTCTTCAAGAAACGGTCATTTCATTATCGTTTATATATTAAAATATATACAGTCCCCCCCCTGGGAACAGTGTTTCCCAAAGTGTTGTACGTGTACCCCTGTAGGTACAGGAAGAGTCGGGGGTGGGGTGGGGGGGGTACGAGCTGCACTGGGTTGAGAACATTTGGGGAAACATTGACAATATGAAAGCTGTTTTTTTTTACTAGGGGTACTCAACAGGGGGGCCGAGAGCCGACAAGGGCCCCAGGGCAGGACATCATTGCGGGCCCCTTAATAAACAATAAGTCGTGAAAAAATTAACATGGTCGGGGCTGCCGGGCCCCCTTACAGATTCGGGCCCCCGTGACAATGACCTCTCGACCCCCCCCCCGCCCTCTCGGCGTGCCTGGTACTCAGTACCACGAAAATTTTTTAAAAAAAAAGAGGTTACATAGATGTTACAATTTTGGAAAACACTGCCTAAGAATAATGGTTGAGTAAGAAGACATAAATACTAATTTATTTATGTAATATGAACGTGCAGGTGTTTTTTTTACTTTACTTTACTTTAGCTCGAGTGATGTGTTGGGTGTTTCATCTACTTTACTTTAGCTCGAGTGATGTGTTGGGTGTTTCATCTACTTTACTTTCGCTCGAGTGATGTGTTGGGTGTTTCATTGCAATCGGAGATAAACTATTGCAGATCTATTTATATCTTGGATACAGCATGAAAAACCACTGGTGTGCAACATTATTCAATTTTATTACAATTTTTTTTTTATTATATTACATATTTTATTTTGAATCGTTAAGAAATTATTAGTACTAATAAACTGATAGTGATTTACTAATTACCTATTTGACTCATATTTTAACAAATGTACAAACCAATGCTGAATTAATGTGGCTCCATAGAACCGCAAGCGGCTCTTCTAATAATTGAGTTCGACTCCCATCGACACATTTTTTTGTATTTACTTTTGTCTACTAAATAATTACATTTATATAGTTCGACTCTTTATGGGTTTTTTTTTAATATACAAAAAATAATAGATTGAATTTCCCATGGACTCCCATGCATGGCCAAACAAGCACAACACAGCAAGATTATTTACCAAACAAGCACAACACGTCAAGATCAATTAACAAACAAGCACATCACACCAAGTTCAATTACCAAACAAGCACAACACACCAATATCAATTAACAAACAAGCACGACACATCAAGATCAATTAACAAACAAGCACAACACGCCAAGATCAATTGCCAAACAAGCACAACACACCAAGATCAATTATCAAACAAGCACGACACATCAAGATCAATTAACAAACAAGCACAACACACCAAGATCAATTAACAAACAAGCACGACACATCAAGATCAATTGCCAAACATGCACAACACACCAAGATCAATTAACAAACAAGCACGACACATCAAGATCAATTAACAAACAAGCACAACACACCAAGATCAATTAACAAACAAGCACGACACATCAAGATCAATTAACAAACAAGCACAACACATCATGATCAATTACAATTTCATAAGCTATCTACCAACCCAGATTCAACAGATGAGTCTTATATGGAAAATAATAATTCTCCTCTTTTCATTATTTGAACATAGAAGGCATCCTAGTCATGTGTTTTGAGAGATGAAATGATTTCGACCCTTTGTAATTTGTCGTCTAGACTCTAGATCTATTGTTAACTAGCCACTAATGCAAATTATTCTATTCGTTAGTCTTTCGATTGGTTTTTATGACGAACTGACAACAGCAAACAAATTTAACCGTCCTCCATCTCTGGCCATATTTTTTGGGGTGTTAGTTCAGTTCCCAGCTACAATCAGTTCTCAGCTACAAACAGTTCCAGGCAACAAAGAGTTCCCGGCAACAAACAGTTCCCAGCTACAAACAGTACCCAGCTACAAACAGTTCCCGGTTACAAAGAGTTCCCGGTTACAAACAGTTCCCGGCTACAAACTGCTCCCGGCTACAAATAGGTCCATGCTACAAACAGTTCCCGGCTAAAAAATAGTTCCCGGCTACAAACAGTTCCTGGCTACAAACAGATCCCGGCTACAAACAGTTATCGGCTTCAAACGTTTCGTCATTTTCCTCCTTTAAATCAACGCCGCCCCCCTCTCCAAATACACAAAATTAAAAATTCTTCTCGATGCTAGTGTGATTAAATTATTTAGTTGGTTTGTTTTTTAATGAAAGACGTAAACTTATCAATGTTTTTTTTAACGCCGCCATTGCCAGCATGATAGGGTGCTGATGCATGTCTGCCATCCCTACAGAGCGGCGGGGTGAGTGTGCCCGCCATCATCTGCCGGGATGGCAGAAAAAAGGGTTTTACGACTTGCCCAATCTGGCCAAACCAGCAGGGTGTGTGTACTGCTGACCGGCCAGAATGGCAAGGCAAGGGATTTTTCCTGCGACTCGGACAGAGGGGAGGGTGTAATGTGCCTGTACCCTCAGCCCGAAATAGCAAGCTGCGCAGTTGTGCTTGAGTGGGACGGAGTGAAAAGGTGTTGTGTGCCGACCACATCCGTCCCCACCGTCAGCTGTGAATACTGCGGTCTCGGAAAGTCCTCATTGACCACAGTACCACCACCTTCGCAATGTTTTTTTTCCCCTGACTAGAGAACCCCAATGATCTTTTCCCCCGTAGACCGTGGTATGTCTCTCAGACCAGGATAGCCTGGAGAGAACTAAAAAAAATCATACAATTAATATGTGAGTTACTCACCACTAACCCTATCAATGAGCGCATACTAAGAATTGATTGTATGATTCACTTTATCCTTTTTGTTTCATTTCTAGGTTCACGGTTTTTTCAACACTGTCTGTTGTTATCAGCAGTATTGCTCTGGTAACCATTCTTGTACTTACGCACAAGGTAATGTACAACAGAAATATTTATGAAAAGAACTCACAAAATCTTTTGTTAAAAAAATTAAATATTTTACATTCATTTTAATTTTGGATTGAGTAGAACAAAACTTACTCAGTTATCTTCAAATATATCGAACAAAAATTATCTCCCCTTGAAACGGATATTATTGAAGCAATTATGTTAAATAAATAGTGAAGAAATATTATCTAGAACAAAACATTATGAAAGACAACTAAAAAGAAAGACACATTAAATATTTTTTTCTAGTTCATAAAATCTGAACGGGAAAAAAAGAAAAATAGGTTAAAATCGTGAAAATGAGATAAGCTCCTTAAATGGAAAGGGGCATTTTGAAGGGGCATTTTTGGCCTAATTGAAGTATATGCAGGCCCGTAGCGTGCGGGGGGGGGGCAGAAGGCCGAGCCGCCCTGCGTTTTGTCTGGCCCCTTCTGCTTATTTGTTCTACTTGGTAAAATGTATTACCTGGCCACCCCCCCCCCCTGCTATTGCTTGACCCCTGCTGTAGAATGCCTGGCCTCTGCTGTAGAATTTTTCACGCTACGGGGCTGTATAGCCTATATGTATTTCTTACCATCTCGTTTCAGAAATTACCACATACTTTTTGTATTGTAACTTTACTTTTATACTCTACCTGTATATTTATATAAAAAAAAAGTCAAGTTCCCTTAGTCCTAGCGGGCCATCGGGACAGATGAAGTGTAGAATTCATCTGTTTCTATAAAAAAATTGGCTTATTTAGACATTGTGTGGTTAGGACAACGCCCAGCCGTCTTTACGACCCCAACTTAAGTCAGGTACCGATAAACAGCTGGGTGGATCAATTTCATCTAGAAAAATGTCCACGGTTCTCACCGAGGATCGAACCCTGAACTCTCATGTCAACATTGTACCCCACTCGGCCACCATATCTGTATATATATATGTAATGTAATTAAAGGACTCAATTTTCCTGTTACTTCTATGCAACATATTCATCTACATTGTAGATAAAATAGATATTTCATCAGAAAATATCTACATGTAGATTTATGCAGGATCATAAATACAGTTTATCACAATATATTCCTAGTCAAAATACTTATTAATTTCCCTAAATTTTCTTTAGCCAAAGACCACTGAACCAATCACATTTTTGGATAAAAAGTTTCTAGATACACATGCAATCTTCGTAA
Organism: Bulinus truncatus; assembly: GCA_021962125.1. Lineage (NCBI taxonomy): Eukaryota > Metazoa > Mollusca > Gastropoda > Planorbidae > Bulinus > Bulinus truncatus. The sequence goes on from JAGDYQ010000148.1 coordinate 351,958, forward strand.
GTCTCGTTTTCTAACTGCATGTATTTGGCATTAACTTTTCTTAAGCCCTATAGTAAATCAAGTTTTTACTTTCTTTAATTTTAGTAAAAAATATTATACTATTAATTTATCATTATTTTTTTTTGTAGAAAAATTCTCACCATGCCACTCGTTATAGTACTTTAAACTTAGGCCAAATAAATAACAAAGTAATCAAAGCGCCACCAGGAAAGTATAATGCAACAAATGTAAATTCGATCTTTGCCCACTTAGGACTAAATTCACCCTACGTGGAAGAAGGTATGAATCTAATTCCCGGTAAGATCATTATGGTTTTCAATTATTTTGCATTCATTAGCTTGTGACTGTATTGTGTTTACATTCATTAAGCTGCAGTCTCCCTTACTGAAGATAAGCAGAAATAAGAACATTACGTTAATCCTTGGTTTTTTAGGCATATACATAAAGTGGGAAACCGTAGCTTCAAGGAATGTGAAAACCAAACACAGTATGAGCCATGCAGAGTACAATGATTTGCTGTAAAAATGACTGACGCTATTGGTGAAACTGTATGATTAGATGTGCCACAAATAGTGAGCAATATTGGCAGTTCCGTTTTTATGTATTAAGGGTCCTCAGGCCCGTAGCGTGCGGGGGGAGGCAGAGGGGCCGGGCGCCCCCCCCTGCGTTTTGTCTGGCCCCTGATGTAGAATGCCTGGCCCCTGCTGTACAATTTTCACGCAACGGGGCTGGGGGGGGTCTAGAGACCTCCAGAGATAATGGGGCCCTAGTACGTGTTAGGGCTTATAAAATCAGATGTAATAGGCATTAATACGTGAAGGAGCCCCTTTTGCAGTAGGGGCCCTAAGCGACTGCCTAGTTTGCTTTTCCATAAGAATGGCCCTGATTGTTAGGGGGGCCTAAAGTTTAGCTAGCGGTAGCGGTAGCTCTTTTAGGAATTTCACATTCTAGCTATTTATTTATTGATAATATGCTTGATGTTGAAGAGTATTTAGCTAAACTATAATATTTTTTTTAATGTACAACTCGTCCAGAAGAAAGGCTTTTTTTTAAAAAAAAATATATAATGAAATATTATTGTTACAGATAACACTGACAGTCATCCTTTAGTTGTACCTGTAAGCTATGACCCAAGTAGCGCTCTTCAAACATTAAATGGTGTAGTGTTGAAAAATGAGGGAATCCTTATAACAAGACCCGGTGAGTGTTGTATTAAGCAACAAAATGGTGCTTGCAATTTAAAAGCGATAAATCGCCCAAGAGTTATGAATTAACTAGACCACAAAAATGTTTGTCCTAACTGAGCTGGACTTAAAGAGCGAAACTATTCGGCCAATGAAACCAACCCTTCGCGCTGATCTTTCACCTTTTAATTCATTTCAGGATCTTACCTCGTCTACGCTGGTGTCAAATTTTCAAAGAATGAAAATATTTCCTGCCTTGATATATATCAGGTAAGTCAGTGGAAGAGAGAAGCAATATATCTGATGCCATCAGCGTCGGATTTAGACTTGATAAGGCCCTAAGCTATTTGAGATATGGGGCCCTTTTAAAGTCTAGATATTAAATGTCAGAGTCAAATACTTAAGAATAATTATATGACCATTGATCACTCAGACAATCTTTTTGGGGGCCCTTAAGAAAGTGGAAGGTGGGGGCCCTGAGCTATAGATTGTGTAGCTTGTACGTAAATCCTGCACTGGATATCATCATTATGCAGCTTCACATTATAAAATGGTATATAATTTCTCCTTCTCAAAGTTTAAAAAATAAACAAAATTAAAAAAAAAAAAAAACAAAATTAAAAAAAAAACAAACAAAATTAAAAAAAAAAAAAAAAAAAAATTAAAAAAAAAAAAAAAAAAAAAAAAAAAAAAAATTAAAAAAAAAAAAAAAACAAAATTAAAAAAAAAACAAACAAAATTAAAAAAAAAAAAAAACAAAATTAAAAAAAAAAAAAACAAAATTAAAAAAAAAACAAACAAAACTCATAATATTTAAATGAAGTAGCTTACGATTCTCTTTATTTTTGTGTCCTCAATGAACAGACATGGTTTTTTTATTTAATAAAATTACTTTCTGATGGATCAACTGAGACATTTCTGAGAATTGTATTCACTGGATGCTTAAATGATACGGTTCACTTTGAAGCCACAAAATACACAGGTATTTACATTTAATATGCATCAAGTTCTTTAAAACATAATATATATATATTTTTTTTTTTAAAAACTATTTTTTTCACGATAAAAAAATTACCAACAATACTAAATATGTTTTTATTTCAAATAATAAACGCAATGATTTGTTTTCGTTTGATACACATCTTACCGTATCCAGCCATTTTAAGAACGCTATAGCTTTCGTTGGTGTGTGAGGTCCCCTGTAAGGATGAGATAAAATCTCTTAAATCCTATAAACCACTAATGGGACGGTTTTTATGGTGCCCTTCTTTCATCCCCACCATAGCCGATAGTGCAATGGCCATGGAGGCACCACGGAGATATAGCTGGGACTATAGATATGACCTGAAATATCCATTGGTCCTCACAGGAGATCGAACCAGTGAACCTCAGGTCGACAGTCGATCGCTTTACCACACAACCATCCACCCCTCTGCTTTCGTTAGCTGCAACACTCATTCTTTCATAGCAAAGCATTATTCGGCTCTCTAACCATGAATTTTTGTTACCAATAATTGAATTTATATACAATAAGCAGGCACCATAATATGGCTCTCAGATATGTTCGTATTTTTATGTAAATAGAATAAACTAGTAAGTGGGTATGTAGTTCTCGAATTGGGACAATGGGGTGACATGCAGAAAAGTCCGAAGTCGATTGGAGCGACCGCCCAATAAAAACTGACCCGCTGGTGGGGGAGAGGGGGGGCGCTAAGAAGAGTAGAGCAGGCACTTATAGCTCAGCTTCGCACTGGGAATAGTCCTATGAGTGCGCACATCATTAAGTGGAGGCCCAATGTCGATTCCGTGTGAGCCGAGGTCGGAGAAAGCGTGGACCACTCGAGTAGCTGACTGGCCATTGGCCTGTATGGCAGTTCCAAGATGTCGAGGAACACGGCGAGTTTGATTTCACGGGCTCTAAGAGACTAAATGAGAGGGAGAGAGAGAGAGGGGGAGAGAGAGAGAGAGGGAGGGAGAGGGAGAGAGAGAGAGGGAGAGAGAGGGGGAGGGAGAGAAAGAGAGGAAGTGGGCATAGGTCATTTTCTTTTTTTTTTTAATATTCAGGTAGAGTGCTTTACTTACAAGCAGGGGACATCATTCAAGTAAAAGTGTCACTCCCAGGAGTTATCGAATTCAATGAACAAGACACATACATTGGTTTAGTGAGGCTGTTTTAAAGAAAACGACCATAGTCTTTTATATTGTGTAAATAATGTAAAATAACTTTTTGCAAGGCCGTAGCCGGGGGGGGGGCTAGGGGGCCGCAGCCCCCCCCCATTAATTCTAAAAATGAAATTTTATTATAAAATATACTTGTTTATCATTGTGGTTCAATTTTTTCTTATATAACCCCCCCCCCCCCAAAACGCACAGCCCCCCCCCCCCCCAAAACAAAATTCTGGCTACGGCCTTGACTTTTTGTATTGCATTAGACCAATATTCATGCTATTTTTTTTTAACAGATGTAACATAATCAGTCTAATTTAACAGAAAGCTGGTTAAGTGAAGTAGGCTAAGATTTTCTTACGCCATTATAACATGATTATTAATGATGAAACGGGCATTATTTTAAAATTATTTAAATATTTTATTTATAAATAAAATATAAAGCAAATATATAAAAAAAATGTTTTTATTTTTTTTATCTAAATACAGCTTTACGTTGATTTTTTTTTTTTTTTGTCAAATCTGAAACCTGTGGAATTAAAAGCGTAGATGATAATAATACGAATAAATTTAATATATAAAACCATGTATCTGTAAGTTCCAATAGGAGAGATATGTAGTTTTAAAGATCCAGACATATTTACTACACACAGACACACATACATACACACACACACTCATATATAAATATATATATATATATAACCGCAGTAAATAACACAGTTTAAAAAAATTATATCCCATAGGGTTTCGATGAGTTTTGACAAATAGATTAATTGGTTGAATATACTATTAGCAATATATCTATACTGAAAACCGTGTTTACACAGAGGATACAATCAGAATTGAGCGTGTTTTGTGCTAAGAAAAATAATTTAGAAAGAAGAACTCTTGTTGTAAAAAAATATTATAAAGAGCCACAGCGTTGTCAATTTTATATGAATTCGTTTTGAAATAATACACAAAAAAAATTGATTCAATGCTAGCCCACTTAACTCATTGCAGAGCATTATGCGGTTCCAAAATTATTGAGTTTTTGCTACCAATAATCGAATAGTTATTGACACCAAAAACGCTTTTGATCCTGTGAGAACTACTGCGATATTTCTACAGAGCTCTTGATCCTGTGAGAACTACTGTGATATTTCTACAGAGCTCTTGATCCTGTGAGAACTACTGTGATATTTCTACAGCGCTCTTGATCCTGTGAGAACTGCTGTGATATTTCTACAGCGCTCTTGATCCTGTGAGAACTGCTGTGATATTTCTACAGCGCTCTTGATCCTGTGAGAACTACTGTGATATTTCTACAGCGCTCTTGATCCTGTGAGAACTACTGTGATATTTCTACAGAGCTCTTGATCCTGTGAGAACTACTGTGATATTTCTACAGCGCTCTTGATCCTGTGAGAACTACTGTGATATTTCTACAGCGCTCTTGATCCTGTGAGAACTGCTGTGATATTTCTACAGCGCTCTTGATCCTGTGAAAACTACTGTGATATGTTTGCATTGTTTTGTTTTCTACATCTTCTCTACCAATGGTAGCTTCCATTGCATTAGAGCAGTGCTTCCCAAACTTTCAACCTCAATGTACCCCACCCCACCCCCATTTTTATTTTTGTAATACTGTGTACCTGTATAAAAAAATTGCATATGTAGTTTTTTACGGGCATTGTTTCCCTTCATTTCATTGTTTCCTTTCATTTCCTTGTTTTCGCTTTAGCCCTGCAAGTTTACCCAATGTTATCCTGTACCACACTTAGGGAAACACTGCAATAGAGGCACAGAACAAACCAAATGTAGTTTTAGTCGCCGGAGCATAACCCTGTGATTTCTTATCCCGCCGTTTGAGCTCACAACCGATGCGCAACCGATCTCCCCGCCCTCCTCTCTTTCCTTTAGATAGCAAAAGACAGGTCATAGGTTATGCACGGCTCTCTTTCAACTTTACTACCACTGAAGCGTCCCTTCATCCTGGGCCACTGCTGAGCATGTACAGACCGAGATGAGACGATTCTTTGACTGTGTCTTTTCCCATGATTCCCTGTCCGGAGAGGCACACCTGAATGACGTCACCAGCAACCAGACGAAATATACCAGCTGGGTTAAAAAAAAAGAGAGAGAGACGGGTTCCCATAAGTACTGTTTTAAAATACGTATGCAAATACATAGCATATAGTATACTCAAAAGAGGTATATATATATATGTATGTTACGGCCAATGTTTGCTACCCGGCCAGGGTCTGGCATTGGCCGGCTAGCATACTTTGGCCGTAACTTTTACAATCACGATGCTAGACTATAAAAATGCACTGAGCAATGCACACACACACATACACACCTGTGTAAACACTGTCTTTACTGTTTGAGCAGTTCGGACAGCAGGTAAATACAGTTCTAAGTATAACACTGGACATGGCTGGACTGTTGGGTCTAGTTCTGTACACGTAATGGAACCAGGTCTGTGAAGTGAAGTACATTTGTACATGAAATATCGTAGATTCATATAACAAAAGAACCTGACCGCTAAACTTTCAACAGGACCTGACAAAATACCGATGTCCTGTGTAAAAGTATTCTAGAAATTGAAATGAAGTAAAATGTAAACATGTTGATATCTGATTACCTGGTACGGGAAATACTCGGAAGAAACTTTTGTATTTGGTTGGTAGTAAATGCTGCTGTATACAAAGTATAGTCCTGGGGATAGTACAGACATTTTTTTTTAATTGGGTTTCATCTAGGTTTCTTATGAATGCTTCAGGTTTATTTTTGTTAACACAACACAAGTAGACGGATTGGATGCGATGTTTTTTTTAAAGGCACTGAGATATAAAAGGACAAAAAAAAAATACAAAAAAAAAATTCAAATAAACAATCCCTAACAAGCACCCAGTTCAATAGTGCCAGTTTGTATGTCACTTAGCGAAATGTATGTAACAAAGAATCTACCTGTATGTATAAACGAATCTACCTGTATGTAACAAAGAATCTACCTGTATGTAACAAATAATCTACCTGTATGTAACAAAGAATCTACCTGTATGTATAAACGAATCTACCTGTATGTAACAAATAATCTACCTGTATGTACAATTTTAATTCCGTCTTCTTTTATCTGCACTCCTCTAGCGTGACTGTTAGAGTTTGTCTCATCTGATGACCTGTCTAGCTGGACAGTCACGTGATCCACATTACTAAAGTTCATGACTGTGGACAATTAAAGTACGTACAATACATACACACATGCTAGACTGCAACATCGTGATTAGTCGACAAAGTTATTTATTTTTATTGCTTTAAGTACTAATATATCTGAACATTATCGATTATTTAAATTAACTGTTTGTGACGAGTTTTTGTAAGGGGCCCCTTAGCCTAGTAATGGGCCCCCACGGCCCACAGTGGTCTTCAGACGGCCTTGGTTTGACGGCTTTGTTTATGTAAAGAGATGAACAAGAATGGAAGCTGCATTGTGATTTCTTCACGATGACGTCATCAACATGGGTGTTTGTTTTCAACACACTTAACTAGCGTAAATTAATTTTTCCCAACGTCATCATGTTTGTTATGAAATTAGAAAAAAATAAAAATTCTTCTGTAAATTGTTATCTATAGAACAAGTTGAAAATAAATATAAATAAACATGTGTAAGTAAGAAATGCGAATGTTTACCTTGATCTGATGGTAGAAGATATTTGTATGCACTGGCAGGCGACAATGACGTCAGTGAACTTTGTTTAATAATGGCTGGAAACATGAAAGAATTCGTACTGCTAATACATTTATAAACTGGTTGTTTCACTACATGGCACTCACACTCACTAATTCATTCGGAATGTTCAAATGAAATATACAGATAGACAATCACATGGACTATCTGACATGTAGACAGAAAGACAGGCAGATAGAGAGACAGATGGGCTATCTGAGAAGTAGACAGAAAGACAGGCGGATAGACAGACAATCTTTTTGCCTCGCGGGCCACAGTGGGTTCGTAAATTTGACCGGCGGGCCGGGTCAAGAGCAGGTACAAATTTATTGTAAACGTGTTAACATAAAACGCTAGCGGTGTGCTTCACTCTGAAACGTGTGGTGGGATGCGGGCCAGGTCAAACAATTCTGCCATTATATCACACTCAGTGGCGTCACTAGAGGGGTGCGGTTGGTGCGGGCAGCACCGGGTGACACCATTTTAGGGGGTGACACCAAAACGAACAGTTCTAAATTTCATAGCAGAAAGAACACGGTAGAGTCGGTTTATAACCGACCATAGTTAAAAAAAACGAGCAGTAGCACAGGTTGCCACCATGCAGAGCAGTAGCACAGGGTGCCACCATGCAGAGCAGTAGCACAGGTTGCCACCATGCAGAGCAGTAGCACAGGTTGCCACCATGCAGAGCAGTGTAGCACAGGTTGCCACCATGCAGAGCAGTAGCACAGGTTGCCACCATGCAGAGCAGTAGCACAGGGTGCCACCATGCAGAGCAGTAGCACAGGTTGCCACCATGCAGAGCAGTAGCACAGGTTGCCACCATGCAGAGCAGTAGCACAGATTGCCACCATGCAGAGCAGTAGCACAGGTTGCCACCATGCAGAGCAGTAGCAAGGTTGCCACCATGCAGAGCAGTAGCACAGGGTGTCACCATGCAGAGCAGTAGCACAGGGTGCCACCATGCAGAGCAGTAGCACAGGTTGCCACCATGCAGAGTAGTAGCACAGGGTGCCACCATGCAGAGCAGTGTAGCACAGGTTGCCACCATGCAGAGCAGTAGCACAGGTTGCCACCATGCAGAGCAGTAGCACAGGGTGCCACCATGCAGAGCAGTAGCACAGGTTGCCACCATGCAGAGCAGTAGCACAGGTTGCCACCATGCAGAGCAGTAGCACAGGTTGCCACCATGCAGAGCAGTAGCACAGGTTGCCACCATGCAGAGCAGTAGCACAGGTTGCCACCATGCAGAGCAGTAGCACAGGGTGTCACCATGCAGAGCAGTAGCACAGTTTGCCACCATGCAGAGCAGTAGCACAGATTGCCACCATGCAGAGCAGTAGCACAGATTGCCACCATGCAGAGCAGTAGCACAGGTTGCCACCATGCAGAACAGTAGCACAGGTTGCCACCATGCAGAACAGTAGCACAGGTTGCCACCATGCAGAGCAGTTGCACAGGTTGCCACCATGCAGAACAGTAGCACAGGTTGCCACCATGCAGAACAGTAGCACAGGTTGCCACCATGCAGAGCAGTAGCACAGGTTGCCACCATGCAGAGCAGTAGCACAGGTTGCCACCATGTAGAGCAGTAGCACAGGTTGCCACCATGCAGAGCAGTAGCACAGTTTGCCACCATGCAGAGCAGTAGCACAGGTTGCCACCATGCAGAGCAGTAGCACAGGTTGTCTCGGTTCACACTGTCCTAAAAAGTTTAAATATTTTTTTATTAGTTATTTAGCTCGTTGAAATTAAAATAAAAAGTCAAAATGAAAGTAAACGAATTTCAAAAAGACTCATACCTTCATTTTTCAGGTGTGGCAACTGTTGAAAGAAAAAATTTTTTGTTATGAAAGTACATAATCAGCAACAGTAATCCTGCTCATAAAATGTTCTATTTTTTTTTTTATAAAATTCAAACCAGTGAGGTTTTATATTGTTATCTAGACAGTAATTAAGACATATTTATTTTTTTTTCCAAATATTTTCTATTATTGTTGATGATCAAATACCACGTGACTACATCCACGTGAAAAAATAAAACAGTATCAAAGGCCTACCATTTGCACAACTCTGATCAGCTGATCAATGTTTACATCACAACAGGGGATATCACTGTCGTTGTCTTTCCCTGACATGTTTTGGTAGTTATCATGGGCATTCACTACTTCACCGACACAGTCCCAGCATGCTTTGGATAACTCCCCCTTCTGTGGTACATACATCGGCTGATACAAGAAGTCATCATTCCGAACATTATTGAGTAATTAATATTATTTTCATAATTCAAAATATATTAAAGAGACAAAAACTTTGTACTAATACAATCTTGTTTATAATGTTGCATTAAATACTGAGATAAAAATGGGCAATTTTAAGTCTATTCATCTCGCTGGTTTAATTAGTTAGTCTATTCATCTCACTGGTATGAATTAGTTCGCCTATTCATCTCGCTGGTTTAATTAGTTAGTCTATTCATCTCGCTGGTGTAATTAGTTAGTCTATTCATCTCGCTGGATTAATTAGTTAGTCTATTGATCTCACTGGTATAAATTAGTTAGTCTATTCATCTCGCTGGTTTAATTAGTTAGTCTATTCATCTCACTGGTATAAATTAGTTAGTCTATTCATCTCACTGGTATAAATTAGTTAGTCTACTCATCTCGCTGGTTTAATTAGTTAGTCTATTCATCTCACTGGTATAAATTAGTTAGTCTATTCATCTCACTGGTATAAATTAGTTAGTCTATTCATCTCACTGGTATAAATTAGTTAGTCTATTCATCTCACTGGTCTAATTAGTTAGTCTATTCATCTCACTGGTCTAAATTAGATGAAACGAAACTAGCATACAAAAGTTTCAGATTTGTTCATTTCTTTAATTTCAGAAATTTGAGTGTGAATTTTGTTGTGGACATCTCATGACCAGCTTAGCTTTCGTTCAAAATTAATGTCAATAAATTGTATTTGACGAAAAGAGTTTCTTTACCTGTGTGTTACTTAGACTTACGAAACAATATAAACCTATACTTGTCGCTGCTGCAGTAATACTGAGTAAGACTGCGGTAACGAAAAGAAAATATTGAACGTGAAGTAATCTGAAATATAAACAATAATAATTATACATAAACTTTGTTAATTGCTGGTTCATATTCTGATATGTTTTTTTAGCACATGTATTGCTTGTTTGTTTTATTTATAAATACTTCCAATCAGTGTATTAAATGTGTAATGACAATGTGAAGTTGTGATACAACGTATAAAAAAAAGATTTGTAAATGAATGTCATGACATCAAGACAGGACTTTTTAAGAAAAAAAAACTGAATTTAAAAGATTATGTACTTAAACTAATGTATGCTGTAATAGCCTAGATTTCCAAAGTTCCTCACTTGCTGTTTGTTGGTGAACACGTGTTTGTTTCATTTCTTTCAGGTAGTGAATTTGCTTTCTCCATTTTCGTATATCTATCCTATTCATGCAAATTTAAGAACCAGTCGAATATCTAGGAGGTCTATTTTTCAAATGTTCACGTTGAATTTGGACCTGACAAACGTCTAAAATGAAGTGATGACATATGCTACCGTGAAGATACTGGACAGATAGATCAATAGATAAACAGACAGACACTGTTAAATTGAAACAGTTAGACAGACACAGGCAGACAAAAAGATAGATTTAATAAGTAGCCAGACAGACATGCAAATTATTAGGTTTAGGAGGCTTCTCGATGAATAAAAAATTGTTGAATGCTTAATAGGTAGACAGAAAAAGCTAAGTTAGGTAGATAGATAGATAAATAGGTAGGTAGATAGGTAGATAGATAGATAGGTTGGCAGTTAGGTAGGTAGAAACAGTTAGATAGATAAATAGGTAGGTAGGTAGGTAGATAGATCGATAGATTGGCAGTTAGGTAGGTAGGTAGAAACAGTTAGATAGATAAATAGGTAGGTAGGTAGGTAGATAGATTGATAGATTGGCAGTTAGGTAGGTAGGTAGAAACAGTTAGATAGATGAATAGGTAGGTAGGTAGGTAGATAGATTGATAGATTGGCAGTTAGGTAGATAGGTAGAAAGTCCTAAAAAGTAGATAGATAGATATAGATAGATATAGATAGATATAGATAGATGTAGATAGATATAGATAGATATAGATAGATATAGATAGATATAGATAGATAGATAGATATAGATAGATACTATTACCATAAGAAAACATGACTTTGTTTATTTTATGCTATGTAATCCTTACTAAAGTTTTACACATTATACACAAGACTCTTAATTCGCCATATATTTTTATGTAAACCATACAAATTACAGCACAGATAATGTGAAGGCTGCATAGTTGAACTCATACAAATTATAGCGATCAGAACCGCTTGGTTGATATTCTATATCCCCATGTTGATATGCTATATCCCCATGTTGATATATTATAGAATGAGGCAAGCCATTAGCTATATTCAACTAATCATAACTTAAAAAGTATTTTATTGTAGCACAATTACTATTTAATTATAATGGTCGGAAAAGTCTCTATAACCTACCTAATTATGTCCCATTGTTTTAAAATGCCATAATTATATTCAAGAGTTATTTCTCATTTCGCCGGTAATTCCAAAGAACGGACACTTTTTTCTAGGAACAGGTTTTCTCCCGTTCATGCCAGTTTGGGCAAAGTCACAGTTGGAAGCATAGATTATGGTTGGAAGTAGGCTAAAGCAAGTCTTATTTGAATACACCTATCAGGTTTTAGTGCTTCCCCTAACCCCCTCCTCCTACACGGTATTCGAATTCCGCCTCCAAACTTTTTACACAGCACATACATACTATATTACCCCCTTAAATTAAACAAAAAAGATTTCTTATCAAAAGGCCTAATGCATTTACCGACTCGAACTTTGTCCCTGTTTAAAAAGATAGCGGATATTTTTACAATGTACACAATGTGTACTACACGTTTTATGTTCACCATTTTCTTAAGCCAAAATTTTCAAAAGTTAAGATGATACTTTTTAATTTAAAAGAAAAACAAAACAAAATCAGCTTTGTTTGTTCCATTTATTTATTAATTTTTGAATCTTATGGAATGAAATGTTCTGACAGAGATTTCGACTGTCGACCTGGTTCGATCTCCGGTGAGGACCAAGGAAAATTTTCAGGTCTTGGCTAGTGTTGTTTTTGTCGACGAAAACTAAAACTAAAATCTTCGTTAATGAAAATGTTGACTTTTCGTCAACGAGAACTAAAACTAAAACTAAAATTAGCAGCAAGACTAAAACTAGACGAAAACTAAATCTAGTAGACAAAAGAATGAATAAAAACTGAAACTAAAACTTCCCAACGAAATAAAAACTAAAATCCCCATTTATCGTTCTTTTCCGGTACTGCGGTCTGCGGGCGAACCATCTATTCTACGAAATTATTATGATCTAGGACATGTCTAATTTCTTTGATGATCGCGCATGCGCATCAACTGGGCGATAGTATAAGCAGTATCAGTACATTTAGCTGTCATCGCTGTGACTACTATTATTATGCTTCAATCTGTTTCAACAATTGGTCATGAACAATGATGTTATTGGTTACTGGTGTTTACAAGACTAAAACTAAAAGTGAAACTAAAATAAATAAGACGAAAACTAAAACTCTGGTGTTTTAGTTTTAGTCGACGAAAACTAAAATTGGGCCTAAAACTAAAACTAGACTAAAACTAAAATTATTACAGAATAAACGAAATAAATCCTGAAACTAAAATAGGACCTGGGACTAAAACAACACTAGTCAAAGTAGAACGTAAACTGTGTCAAGTTGGTGTTAGATTAGTCAATATATTGTCTAAATTATGTCAATGCGCCAATATGGAAATACTACATCAAAAAATTGCCATAATTACAATTATTGTTATCAAATAAACATTTACAAAAATGCTCATTCGAGTAGATACATTTTCATGACAATGGAAGATTTATTTCGGCAATAGTATGTCTTCAAATAAGGGTTTATTTCCCTTGAATTTATAAATACATATGGTTATCTCAATATTTCGGTTAAATCTGTTGGATGCATGTTTACTCATTATTTATTCCTTTTATAGTATCCGTAAGATGCACTATTTGTCTACTTTTTGTTACACAATCTGCGAGTGTTTAATGTCCCCAAAAACATTTCAAATGACATTAACACAAAGTTTTAAAACTAACCGATTTTCTAAAATAAATAATTAAAAAAAATTTTTAAATAAATTTTAATATTTTAATGAATTTTTCGATGCAAGGGACACAACTCAGTTATTACTGTCGTCTGCCTTAATAAAACACGAGTTAAATTTCTTGAGTAGTATAATGAGAATTTTTTGTGTGTGCTGAACTTTTCGATGCAAGGGACACAACTCAGTTATTACTGTCGTCCGCCTTAATAAAACACGAGTTATATTTCTTGAGTAGTATAATGATAATGTTTTGTGTGTACTGAATTGTTTAGATGTAGCGACACTCACCCCGGCGCTCTGTAGGAACGGGAGACACGCTTCAACGCCGCCAATATAGCTATGAAATAAATAAAATCTTATTACTAATACTATAACATGTGGAGCTTGTCACTTAGACCAAACATCTTTTAGTAAGTTGTATAAAGATACAGCATGCTAAACTGCAGTGTAAATTTTGTTGCGCATTTTTAAAAACCTACCCCATAAAAAAAACTGCGGTCTGCGGGCGAACCATCTATTCTACGAAGTTATTATGACCTAGGATATATCTAATTTCTTTGATGATCGCGCATGCGCATCAACTGGGCGATAATATAAGCAGGGTTGTTAACAATACTGTAAAATTGTATCGTCATTACCGATACCAATACTTCATGAAAATAGTATCGCCAATACCAATACAAATACTCAAGTAAAAATGTATTGCCAAAATTGATACTGATACAATATCAATACTTTTGAGAACAACAAAATGTTTTTATTTAAAATATAATGAGTGCAAGTTTCTCAAGTTTTAAAAAAAATGTAAAAACAATAGAATACATTGTCAAAGCACAATTTTAATGCTAATCACTTCACCTCTTGGCAGCAGGTAAGAAGACCATCATTTTAAAATGATCGTTTCCTAGCCTAGAACGTAATGGCATAAAAACACGCCCACCCAATGAAACCAGTCGCTCAACTTCAGCACTAGCCGTAAGTCCAGTGTTCAGTTGCAGGTATAGTTTCTTAATGCTTGGGTAGACTGCTAATGACAGCATTTTTGATGAATTATTTTCAAGATATCTGTCTACTTCATAAGAACTGTTACTATTAAGCAATTCGTCCTGGTTAAAGTTAGTAGCTATCTGGAACAAACAAAATCGCTCATCTTGAGTCATGGCATTGGCACGTGACACAATGTGATTGTGTGAGTAATAATGTGGCAATGGACTCAGTCTCTGTACACTGAGCTGTCATCTCTGTGACTACTATTATTATGCTTCAATTTGCTTCAACAATTGGTCATGAACAGTGATGTTATTGGTTATTGGTGTTTACAAGACTAAAACTAAAAGTGAAACTAAAATGAATAAGACGAAAACTAAAACTCTGGTGTTTTAGTTTTAGTCGACGAAAACTAAAATTGGGCCTAAAACTAAAACTAGACTAAAACTAAAATTATTACAGAATAAACGAAATAAATCCTGAAACTAAAATAGGACCTGGGACTAAAACAACACTAGTCAAAGTAGAACGTAAACTGTGTCAAGTTGGTGTTAGATTAGTCAATATATTGTCTAAATTATGTCAATGCGCCAATATGGAAATACTACATCAAAAAATTGCCATAATTACAATTATTGTTATCAAATAAACATTTACAAAAATGCTCATTCGAGTAGATACATTTTCATGACAATGGAAGATTTATTTCGGCAATAGTATGTCTTCAAATAAGGGTTTATTTCCCTTGAATTTATAAATACATATGGTTATCTCAATATTTCGGTTAAATCTGTTGGATGCATGTTTACTCATTATTTATTCCTTTTATAGTATCCGTAAGATGCACTATTTGTCTACTTTTTGTTACACAATCTGCGAGTGTTTAATGTCCCCAAAAACATTTCAAATGACAATAACACAAAGTTTTAAAACTAACCGATTTTCTAAAATAAATAATTAAAAAAAATTTTTTTTTTTAAATTTTAATCTTTTAATGAATTTTTCGATGCAAGGGACACAACTCAGTTATTACTGTCGTCTGCCTTAATAAAACACGAGTTAAATTTCTTGAGTAGTATAATGACAATGTTTTGTGTGTACTGAATTGTTTAGATGTAGCGACACTCACCCCGGCGCTCTGTAGGAACGGGAGACACGCTTCAACGCCGCCAATAAAGCTATGAAATAAATAAAATCTGATTGCTAATACTATAACATGTGGAGCTTGTCACTTAGACCAAACATCTTTTAGTAAGTTGTATAAAGATGCAGCATGCTAAACTGCAGTGTAAATTTTGATGCGCATTTTTAAAAACCTACCACATGAAAAACTGCGGTCTACGGGCGAACCATCTATTCTACGAAGTTATTAATACCTAGGACATATCTAATTTCTTTGATGATCGCGCATGCGCATCAACTGGGCGATAATATAAGCAGGTTTGTTAACAATACTTTAAAATTGTATCGTCATTACCGATACCAACACTTCATGAAAATAGTATCGCCAATACCAATACAAATACTCAAGTAAAAATGTATTGCCAAAATCGATACCGATACAATATCAATACTTTTGAGAACAACAAAATGTTTTTATTAAAAATATAATGAGTGCAAGTTTTTCAAGTTTTTAAAAAAAATGTAAAAACAATAGAATACATTGTGAAAGCACAATTTTAATAGCTAATCACTTCACCTCTTGGCAGCGCGTAAGAAGACCATTATTTCCAAATGATCATTGCTTAGCCTAGAACGTAATGGCATAAAAACACGCCCACCCAATGAAACTAGTCGATCAACTTCAGCACTAGCCGTAAGTCCAGTGTTCAGTTGCAGGTATAGTTTCTTAATGCTTGGGTAGACTGCTAATGACTAGGGAGCGACCGATATGCCTTTTTACCGATAGTCCGATACCGATATTTTCCCCCAGCATTTTTGCCGATACCGATACTGATACCGATATTTCGCTATTAATGAAAGGGTGTCTTGCAGATGATTAGAAGATTATAAAAACAAAAGATTTGAAAAAACAGACCGAAAGACCGAAGTCAGAAACACAAACCATGCCTGCATAATCTCAGAAATCTGCATGTTTATTGTTTAAAATTAAACTTATAGCAAACAATTTGTTGTTTTTTTCTTTTTACTTGTTCACAAACAGAAAAGTAAGATAAAGTTGTAAATAATTCATGTCAAACTAAAAAAGTAAAAATGTATTAATTAGGGCTACTTATTAAAGTGCGTTAATTTGCGATTAACGCGCCAAAAAAAAAATGTGCGATTAAAATTTTTAACGCAGCACTTAAATGCGTTAATTTGACCAAATGCGGAAAGTTCACCAAATCGATAAATAACAGAATTTCACTCAACCATTTGAAGTTTAAGTTCCGTCCACTTACGCACACACTCTCACCCCCACGTATGTCGACTGAAGCCCCACTTATAATATATAATGAAAATGTTTTGGTTATTTAGCCCTTCGACAAGTAAACCTCCTGCTCCCTTCTCTGTCAGTGTAAAAAGAGAAAACTTTCATTCACTAGTTAACATTATATACTGTAGTGTATCGGTGAAGGTACTATAGCGTATAATGAACCCGTTTATAATGATAATTCTCTAACCACGGCTATTGTATGGGATTGTGTGGGTTGGTACCTTTCCCAGCCTCCTTTTATTTACCCAACAATATCCCGGGAGAAGAAAATTTCCTGGGACCTATCTTGGGATTCAGCTATCCAGAGAGAATAACACAGGTTCTAACCAATGTAATTTAACACCAATAAAACTTCGTATGGACGTTCAGCAATCGGCAGTTGTAAATATAGTATTAATTGAAGCCAACTTATCTTTCAACTGCTGCCTACGAAGTTAAAATCTATGTTTCGATTGTTTTGTCAATGTTTGTCAACAGCTAGGCATCATTTATTGCCTGGCAAGTCTATTAATTAATTAACGTTCTGAAACTAGCGATGTCAATATGATGGAAAGGCATATTTTCGATTGTGCTTTGTATATAGCAATAAAAACATCAATAGATTTTTCTCTAAGAGCAAAAACCGGCAAACACTCACGCCTGCCTCGTCCCTGATACAACTGTTGCTATAACCAAAATGAGACGAAAGACAGAATTTTTAATGTTGACACACGAAAGAAAGAAAAGAACAACAGAAGATGAAAAATAAAAGCCGACCGATCAAAATTTTGCTTTGAATTGCCATGCGGTAACATCAAAGAGTGTCATTTTACAATACAATTTCTTTTATGTTGTTCACTAAAACACTTAAAAAATAGTTGATAGTAAGATAGCAAAGCAAAATCTTCTAAAGAAGATCAAAAGTAAATTTGTCCTTCAACTCGCCGACCCTGTTGGTAAATGACGTCATCTTTGTGCTGCTGTGTCTAAAATGAAACTGGGTTGGGCGGAGGGGGGTATAAAAAACCCGTGTTAATGATAAGGGAGCTAATACTTTCTTGCTATATTATTATTTTAGGAAGGAAAGGCACATTTGAGATGTAAAACCCATAGTGCCAATATCGGTTTGACTATCGGTCGCTCCCTACAAATATCGGCCGATCCGATATTAACCGATATTGCCAATATCGGTCCGATACCGATAGCGATCCGATTGTCGGTCGCTCCCTACTAATGACAGCATTTTTGATGAATTATTTTCAAGATATCTGTCTACTTCAGAAGAACTGTTACTATTAAGCAATTCGTCCTGGTTAAAGTTAGTAGCTATCTGGAACAAACAAAATCGCTCATCTTGAGTCATGACATTGGCACGTGACACAATGTGATAGTGTGAGTAATAATGTGACAATGGACTCAGTCTCAGTACACTTAGCTGTCATCTCTGTGACGACTATTATTATGCTTCAATCTGCTTCAACAATTGGTCATGAACAATGACGTTATTGGTTACTGATGTTTACAAGACTAAAACTAAAAGTGAAACTAAAATGAATAAGACGAAAACTAAAACTCTGGTGTTTTAGTTTTAGTCGACGAAAACTAAAATTGGACCTAAAACTAGACTAAAACTAAAATTATAACAGAATAAACGAAATAAATCCTGAAACTAAAATAGGACCTGGGACTAAAACAACACTAGTCTTGGCTCAAGTTCCCGATATATCTCCTGTGGTGCCTCCATGGCCATTGCACTATTGCCTATGGAGGGGATGAAAGAAGGACACCATAAAAACCGTCTTATTAGTGGTGTATCGGGTCTAAGAAATTTCATCTCATCCTTACAGGGAATTCACACAGACAGACATCTCAACGCGAGACATGTAATGTTACTTGCTATTGGCTAGGCTACCGGACCACTTAACATATACTCAGGAACATGTTTTAGTTATGTGGTATACTTGTACGACGCTCAGAATGGAATTGCAGCAGGTATGGTGATGAAGCACCATGGATAATGGCGAGGCAATTAGTTACTGGGCACCATTATGATTGTTGGGCAGTATCTGTGGTTGTGGATCACCATGTACAAGGGTGAGACACTCAGTATAGTATAGCACCGTGTATTGTGACGGATCACTTTGTATATGGTGAGACAAAATAGTATGCTGATGAAATGTTGCATGTTGATAAAAGTACCGGATCTGTTAATGAAGCACCATGTATGTTGATGAACCACCATACCTGTTAATGAAGTACCGGGTATGCTGATGAAGCAACGTGTATGTTGATAAATTACCGGGTATGCTGATGAAGCAACGTGTATGTTGATACATTAACGGGTATGCTGATAAAGCAACGTGTATGTTGATAAATTACCGGGTATGCTGATAAAGCAACGTGTATGTTGATAAATTAACGGGTATGCTGATGAAGCAACGTGTATGTTGATGGGCAGAGGAGGCCTTAGCATCACTAGTGAATTTGCGGAGCCCAGGACGAATGCCAAACGAGGGTATAAAGCCAGTTTTGCAGCCTCCCTCCCCCCTTCATATAGCGCGAGGCCTTGGACTGTAGCCCTTAAAGTTACTTCTAAGTCTTGATGGGGCACTAGCTATAGGAATGGGGCACTAGCTATGGTGATGGTGCCATTACTATATTGATGGGGCATTGGCTATGGTGATGGTGCCATTACTATATTGATGGTACACTAGCTATGGTGATGGTGCCATTACTATATTGATGGTACACTAGCTATGGTGATGGTGCCATTACTATATTGATGGTACACTAACTATGGTGATAGTGCCATTACTATATTGATGGTACACTAACTATGGTGATGGTGCCATTACTATATTGATGGTACGCTAACTATGGTGATGGTGCCATTACTATATTGATGGTACACTAACAATGGTGATGGTGCCATTACTATATTGATGGTACACTAACTATGGTGATGGTGCCATTACTATGTTGATGTTGGGGGGGGGGGCACTAAATAAGGTGTCGGGGCACTCATTATGTGACAGGGCACCATGTATGGTGAAGGGCACCACTTTAGAGGTAGGGCAACATGAATGTAACAGAATAAAAAAGTTTCCATCACTATACAGATCAGCTCTTAATATTGATAGGATCTTCACACCCGAGTCTCTGGATTGACAAGTGGACACATCAATGAGCTACGAAAGTATCTAATTCAACAATCAATCAATCAATGCCCGACATATTTTAAAAAAAAAACATATTTTTTTTAATGTACATCAATAGTATTTTTATTTTCCAAAATACATATAAAGGGAGATAATATAAAATCCAACCAATAACAAAAGTATTCTCAGAATCATAATTTAAAAAAAAAAAAACATTTTTTGTTAAACTATTTTGTAAGAAAAGAAGAGTATCACATGTTAGTTAGAGGTTTACAATATATAACAACATAATGAATGAAACATTTGACTGGATGAATGAAACATTTGATTGGATGAATGAAACATTTGACTGGATGAATGAAACATTTGATTGGATGATTGAAAAAGAAAAGAAATAGCATCATCAAAAGAAAGTAACTCACTGTTTTCTGGATGAATAATTTAGTAAGCCTAAATAGTTAGTTATAAAATGTTCACCTATCACACTATACATAAGTATACTTGTGAAAATCTTACTAGTATTTACAATCATATACTTTATTTGCAAATATCATAAAATTAAATTGAGTGTAAATAAAATAAATTTTCATAATAGTAACATTTATTTTTCACAATACTGTTCAGTAAAATTACATTTCGTTACTATAAATTAATGTCAATGTACAGTAACCATTGGTTTAATAAATGCTGAGGTTAAAGAATTGCATTTTTATAAATAATAATGGCAGTTAAAAAAGAGAGAATTAAGAAGATCATTACTGTGCATAAAGTACAAAAATGTTACACTTCCATCAAATATGACGGAAGGTGTAAGTCAGACCCAATCGGCAACAAAAATATAAAAGTAATTAATAAAATCTTTTGAGAGTAAATGTTAATGTTGTGCACTAATGAGTTTAAAATGTGTCTTGGACGTTTGCCAACATGTACAGTCCAAGAAAAGATGACCCTTGAATGGTATTTGGACCCAGGACTCCTTGACCAGAAATGGACACTTGTATCAGATCATCAGCACTGAGGTGGAAAATGCCACCTGAAATGTAAAAAAATATAATAATAATAATAAATATTAATAATACAACTCCCAAGTCGACATTTTTTTTTGGGAAAATCCTGATTTAGGAGAATTCAAATAGCAGGACATAAAATGGCAGATTACATATTACACAGATTGTACAAAATCCTGATTTAGGAGAATTCAAATAGCAGGACATAAAATGGCAGATTACATATTACACAGATTGTACAAAATCCTGATTTAGGAGAATTCAAATAGCAGGACATAAAATGGCAGATTACATATTACACAGATTGTACAAAATCCTGATTTAGGAGAATTCAAATATCAGGACATAAAATGGCAGTCAAGACTACAGATTAGATATTACACAGATTGCACAAGCCTCCCTTTGAAACAATGTTTTCATCACCGCCATTAATGATGTTTACTCTCATCAGTCCATTCATTGAATAGAAATGTTTCATATAAATATATAAAGATCCTAAAAACTCATGAATTAAAGAACATATTATTGCTTTCTTATATTTATAAAGAAAATTAAAAGCTTTTTCATTCATATTTCATGTCTTGGAAAAAAAAACAACAAAGAGGTGTAAACAGGTCTGTGTGTTTTTATGAATAGAAAGTGTCATTGAAAACAGAAGCGAATAACAACAATGGCGCGAGAGTTTTTTTAACACAAAACAGAGGACTATTTATATAGCGATGCGCTCTCTGTGTAATATATAATCTGTGGTCAAGACTAGAAAAAAATTTGTTCCCAAGAATAAAAAAAATGACTCAAAATCCCAGTTAATATACAATATTGAAAGGAAGTTGTTAAAAATGTTTGGCAGTGTGCAGCTAGCAATAAAAAGAAATATAACATTACAGTCAGAAAATACATGAAGTTACTACCTGGCGTTGTACAAGGCCTCAGCAATATGAAAACTGAAAAAAAAATCCTACAGGTACTTTACTTGCCTGTGTAACCACTGTCTTTACCGTCGGAACAATCTGGACAGCGATTAAATACACTTCGTAGTAGAGGAGTGGACTTTGGTTGATGGTGCTGGTGTGTTTGATTTACAAAATGATACAAAGTCTGTAAAGGAAACAAACATGTTTATCAGAGTAAAGTTCTTACTACTAAAATGGTATACGTAATGTAGTATGCTGTTCCAAATTATAGTAACTATACAGGTGTTTGCTGCGCATGAAATATTAGATAAGACGGCGAATCATAATTTAGTTTTGATAAACTCAAACAACTCGTCATTGTAACTGAGATAGTGTGTTTCACATAGCAATGATGAATTCAAAATCTTAATTATGGAAGCACTGTTATCTCAGACTGAGTTGTTTACACTTTAAATACCTAAGTGTGGACTGGTTTCAAATAAATGCACAGAGTAGTTCTTGTGTGCTCACACATGTGGTAATAAAGCTGCATATATTATGAGAGCTAATCTAAATTAAAATAGTTTTTTTTTAATAAATTAAATCAAATTAAAAGTTTAAAGAAAAAAAGATATCACAAATTGGGATGTAAAAAAATAAAGCACTATTACCTAAAAAAAGCAATGAAAACTCACCTGATATGTAGAGCGTTCCTTTGCAGTATTTTTATGATAAGAGATACTGCTGTATACATAATACACACCTAGAATATGAAAAGTTTGAAAACTTTCATGATATAGAATACTTCAGCACATAATATTTAATTTTTTCATTTTGATCATAAATATTTGTATATTCTTATTGAAATTATTATTTTAAAGCGATAGTTTACTTTGAAAAAAAAAAAGAACTACTTTCATAAAATGTTAAAAAAAATTTTTTTCTAAAATTTATTCCTAATTTGACTGAATCAAAAAAAAAAAAAAAAAGAAACTTACCTGAAATCAAAATTTCTATTCCCTCATTTTCAACTCTTACACCTCTGGCATGACTGTTATCGTTGTCCCCGTTTCTGTTAAGTGGGACAGTAATCTGATTTAAGCCGTTCAGGTGTTGATCTGAAAATTAAAAAAATGATAGAATCCAGAATGAAATTTAAAGAGTGAAAGAATACAACATCAAGAATAAAAGAATAATTAGTGAAAAAATAGCGAATGAATAAGTAGCTAATGACCGACTACTACATAAGTATCTAATGACCGTTTCCTACTAGTCAGTCTGGCTAAATAATAAATGCACATAAGAGGGGGAGGGGGGAGAATTCTCTACATACATTAATAAGTGAAAAAGTTTTCTGATACATGGAGGCCTACACCCACCTGGCCATCAATTACTTTATTTTTTTAATAACTCTATTTATTTATCTGTACAGGTGTCTTTTAAATCTAAAAAGCTGTCAACATTTTCAGCTACCTTGATCAAAGCCCAGGAGGTAAACATGGGCGCTCACTGACGTAAGGTTTCTTGCATCTAAATGTAACGAGAGAAAAAAAAAATGGTGAGTCAACATACAATAAAATTGGCAAACAATTGCATTCGTAATGAGATAAAAAAAAATGGTGAGTCAACATACAATAAAATTGGCAAACAATTGCATTCGTAATGAGATAAAAAAAAAATAAAAAATAAAACATTTTAAATTAAATATAACTACGTGTACAGAAAATGAGATTCATGTAGTTTATAAGCTTGCACAATACTATTTAATTCGTACCTTTATATTCCTCAATATCTCTTTCATTGTTAGCCCGTGTGAGCTGTGAAATGAAACATTAAATGTCATTCTGCTTTTTTTAATATTTATGTTTCTGCAATTTATGTTTATAATGCAAGAGGCTTTGTAAAAAAAAAAAAAATATAGTACAACATATATATCAGGGACGAGGCGTGAGTGTTTGCCGGTCATAACTCTTAGAGAAAAATTTATTGATGTTTTTATGCTATATACAAAGCACAAACAAACAAAGATTTATATAAGTGTATAAATTATTAGACTAACAACATATTGGATTTATATATAAATGAAAGTTATATATGTTTAAACGTGTGGTAATTTTATTGTGAATAATTATGATAACAATATTCAATAAACACAGTACCATTATACAGCTATTTCTATAAAAATGACTAAGACCGGCAACACCCACGCCTCGTCCCTGATATATATACAACAGAAAAATTGTGTATCCTAGGGTATGATAATGGGAAGAGCCATTCTTAATTTTTGAGGGCCCTAAGCTAGTTAACATTTTAAATCCTTATAATCTTTGATTCCCTCAGACCCATCCACCCATCCTGAAATTTTAAAGTGATACTAGTCATAACAAGAAAATCAGCTGCTAAAACAGAAGCCCTCTTTGCAGACAGGGCCCTAAGCAGTCACACTGCCCTTATTGAAGAAGAGACCTAACAACGTGTACACAGACCTAACAACGTGTACACAGACCTAACAACGTGTACACAGACCTAACAATGTGTACACAGAACTAATAATGTGTACACACACCTAACAACGTGTATCAATTTTAACAAGACTCATGTAAGTAGATGATGAATAAATGATACGGTACCTTCTCAAAAGCACTCTCAAGATCTCCAGGTTTTAGTTCACAGCAATTTAGGCCATTCTCTGGTTCTGAGAGTAGTTTTCCAACATTTTCATTTAAACAATCCCTACATGTCATATCTTTAATTTCTTCTGAATGAATAGCAGCAACCTAGTAAGAGAATGGTTAGATTTTAAACTTATTTAGCACAGTTGTATGAGACATGGTAACAATTAATTTAGTCAAGGAAAAAAAAAAACAATTCTGACTAGCATTTATTAATTATTAATTAAGTGCAATAATAAAAATAATGAAATTCATGCATTAATTAATGAAAAATCCATTAGAATCGTAAAAGCTTTTTGTGTGTTTGAAAATTGAGGCAACCACTGTACTCATTTTGCAGAGACAATAAGAAAACAGACAATTGATCTTAAAATCCTTTTTTTTTTATTACTTATCAATTCTTAACCATGCATCAGTATGATAATTTACCAAACAATTAACTTGTTATTGTCACAGAGTTTATTAGAAATATATATAACAAAAAAAAAATTACTTCTTGCTTGTTGTCAGCACGAATGGCAACTAAAGCAACTAGAACTGCAGCTACTATCGACAATATAATGGAAAGTACTGAAAGAATCCATGAAAGCCAATGTATTCTGCAAAATAGGAATTAAAAACTGTTATACCTAGATGATCTTGTGCAAGAATACATTTACATATCTAAAGTAAAAGAGTGACCATTTGAATCTACTTCAAAAAAAATTGAATGCAATTAAGCATTTTGTGGAGTACACTCTTAACTATCTGGCCTATGACTGATAGTCTATTTAAAAAAAAATGTTGGTAATAAAATGATGAATAATTTACTTTAGCAAGACACTGTAAATATATATATATACCTTGTTGATGATATGAGATGATGCTTTCCACATTTTGGTTTCATTGTAGATGCTGCTTTTCAGATTTCTTACAATTATTGCTCTCTTTTGAAATATTGTCTATTAAAAAGAATATAACCTATATAATGTCTTTTTATTTATCAATTTTTTTTTTGTGGACAGTTATGGTATTATTAGATTTCTTCAATGTTTGAATACTTTAATTAATAAAAATGAAAGTAATCAAAGTAACATACTAATAAGTACAGTGTAATAAATAACTACTATTTATTTAAAGGTTATCAAAGCCTTGGGCTTAGTGAATAAATAGTATAATATGGTAATAATTAACAGCTCTTAATCTTTACTGAATGAAACTTTTTACTTAAATGAAGGTCAATTTTACTTTGGTATTTAATTGTCTAAGTTCCTTTTTTTCATAAACTGTTTGTAGTAAAACCTTAACTTAAGACTAAACACTGGTAATGTATTAAGTAATAATGTCTTGTTACTGACATATAATAATAACTGTCCTACGATAATACAGTTAAGACTTGAGATTAATAAAGAATCAATGTACTAAGTGAAAGTGCATGTTTATTTACAAAAAAAAAAAGTTAAACTTACCGATTTCTGCTGCGGGTAAGTAAGATTTATTATGTAAAGTATCAGTAATATTATCAAAATAATTTCTGCCTCTAAAACGATAAATTACATCATTATTTTGAGTTGATTGTCGGATAAAGAATTTATCATTGATAAAAATAAGGAATAATTTATTTAACTGTATTTTACGTAGTCTCTAATACTAACTTAAGATTTCCTAAGAAGATTGACAATTATAGTGGAGAAACGTTGGATTTTCCGAAATTTTTTGGGAATTTCCACATTATTGAAATCAGTAACGTTTACTAGCCTAGCGACTGCAAGCCAAGTAGGCTAGATGTCGTTTTACCCATTCAACCGGTAATTTTTTTCAAGCCATATTTTTGACACTAGTTAGACCACTTGACTTCTTATGCCAGATAGGCATGTTTTGTGTGTCTGCCCCATGTAACATAATATTGACTTAAATTAAATATTATGAAGATATTTGATTTCGGATGACCTACTTTTAATCACAGCGAAACGTGGTCGTGCGGTGTAGAGCGGTCGATGTCGACCGGGGGAGTCCCGGGTTCGAACCTTAGTGAGAATCTTGTGATTTTTTTTCAGGTCCCGGTTAAAGTCCCCAAGTCCACAGCTTTATATTGCTACTTAACTTTTAGTTGGGGGGGGGGAGTAAAATTAAGGGAATTTAACTTTAACTAACACATAGCGTAACGCTGATTATATCGATTGTAGTAACTGTTAACGACAGTCCACCCACGAGATAAATGATCCTTTCATATCCTGTTGCTAAAGTCTTAACAGTGGCGTCACTAGGGGGGGGGGTGCGGAGGGTGCGTACCGCACCGGGTGACACCCTCACAAGGGGTGACACCAAAAAGAAGTTGATTTTGATGAAGTAATTAACAAGTTTGCGTCTCTAAAGGCGAGGAAAGGGAAGTTCTTATTTAGTTGAGAATTAATGTGACATAAAATTTAATGTAAAAATAACAATTAAAAATGTGACATATTTTCTATTTAGTTTTATTTCTTAAAATCTTTGACAGATCACAATTTTTTTTTAAAGAATAAAAAAATCGATCTTGAACTATTTATTTTTCTATTGTCGTTGTAAATTTATATATAAAATTTGCTAAGAGTGCTGTATGTCTATGGGGTGTCATGAGAGGGGGTGACACCATGAGTTACCGCACCGGGTGACACCAACCCTAGTAACGCCACTGGGTCTTAATGTGAATCAAATAAAATGTACCGAAAAAGAAACTCCAATTCTTAGTTACTTAAAATAATATTTTTTTACCTAAATTTCAGCTAACCCGTGAATCAAATTACCCGTTTTCCTATTATTAAGATGTGAAAACACCAAAATGGAATAAGTCAATTTCATGCATGGCAGCTATATAAGTAGTCAACCATCAGGCTGGGGTGTGTTGGCAAAGCCAAGTGAGCGCTTGAGATTGCTTGCAACGCCTGAGTAGAAAACAAATCATTAAACTAATTGATGTGTCCGTTGGTATCCACCCATACTACATGATGACCCACACCAGTGGTCGGCAAAGTGCGGCTCCGGAGCCGCATGTGGCTCTTTAAGTGCGGCTCTGGCATATATTTTTATTTAGTATATAACTTATTTAGTGTAATAAAAGCAGATTTGGCTCCCAATTTTTTTTTTAATTGTTGTAATGTTCATATTTGGCTGATAAGTTTGCCGACCACTGACCCACACCATTAAACGATTTTAATGTTTTTATTTTAATAAGATCAGTAACGTTTTACTTAAATTATTTCATAGTTAATTAACCCAAATTTTATCTTAGTTATTTTACTCTTACCTCCCTTATAAAAATCTCCAACTTCAATAGAGGAAAATGTTATCTATTGAATTTATTTTGAGCACCATTAGACCATTGGTAAATTTGTATTTTAATTTATAGTCTTAAAAAAAAGGTCCTTTATGTAAAGAGGTAACATACTTTTAGTTTTTATCATTTATCACATAAAACAATGACAAATAACATGAATAAACAATTCAACTAAATATTTTTTTTATTATCATGATATTTATTTAGCATTAATTAAAAATTAATTGAAGTTAAAACCATTACATCATGGTGATTACATTTGACACACATAAATATAAACGTTAATATTACACTTATAATGCGATTTTAGAAACATGTATAATTTATCAGCATGTCTAGAAAACTTATGCATTTTTAATTTCCTTACTTAGTATGTAATGTTAAGTACCTTTCTCATCACAAACATATAGCTAGGTATTTGATGGCCACAGGTGGAGACTACCAGAGATGGCCACAGGTGGAGACTACCAGAGATGGCCACAGGTGGAGACTACCAGAGATGGCCACAGGTGGAGGCTACCAGAGATGGCCACAGATGGAGACTAGTAGAGATGGCCACAGGTGGAGACTAGTAGAGATGGCCACAGGTGGAGGCTACCAGAGATGGCCACAGGTGGAGACTACCAGAGATGGCCACAGGTGGAGACTACCAGAGATGGCCACAGGTGGAGACTACCAGAGATGGCCACAGGTGGAGGCTACCAGAGATGGCCACAGGTGGAGACTAGTAGAGATGGCCACAGGTGGAGACTAGTAGAGATGGCCACAGGTGGAGACTAGTAGAGATGGCCACAGGTGGAGGCTACCAGAGATGGCCACAGATGGAGACTACCAGAGATGGCCACAGATGGAGACTAGTAGAGATGGCCACAGGTGGAGACTACCAGAGATGGCCACAGATGGAGACTAGTAGAGATGGCCACAGGTGGAGGCTACCAGAGATGGCCACAGATGGAGACTAGTAGAGATGGTCACAGGTGGAGGCTACCAGAGATGGCCACAGGTGGAGGCTACCAGAGATGGCCACAGATGGAGACTACCAGAGATGGCCACAGGTGGAGACTAGTAGAGATGGCCACAGGTGGAGGCTACCAGAGATGGCCACAGATGGAGACTACCAGAGATGGCCACAGATGGAGACTAGTAGAGATGGCCACAGGTGGAGGCTACCAGAGATGACCACAGATGGAGGCTAGTAGAGATGGCCACAGGTGGAGGCTAGTAGAGATGGCCACAGGTGGAGACTACCAGAGATGGCCACAGATGGAGACTAGTAGAGATGGCCACAGGTGGAGGCTACCAGAGATGGCCACAGATGGAGACTAGTAGAGATGGTCACAGGTGGAGGCTACCAGAGATGGCCACAGGTGGAGGCTACCAGAGATGGCCACAGATGGAGACTACCAGAGATGGCCACAGGTGGAGACTAGTAGAGATGGCCACAGGTGGAGGCTACCAGAGATGGCCACAGATGGAGACTACCAGAGATGGCCACAGGTGGAGACTAGTAGAGATGGCCACAGGTGGAGGCTACCAGAGATGACCACAGATGGAGACTACCAGAGATGGCCACAGATGGAGACTAGTAGAGATGGCCACAGGTGGAGACTACCAGAGATGGCCACAGATGGAGACTAGTAGAGATGGCCACAGGTGGAGGCTACCAGAGATGGCCACAGGTGGAGGCTACCAGAGATGGCCACAGATGGAGGCTACCAGAGATGGCCACAGGTGGAGGCTACCAGAGATGGCCACAGATGGAGACTACCAGAGATGGCCACAGGTGGAGACTAGTAGAGATGGCCACAGGTGGAGGCTACCAGAGATGGCCACAGATGGAGACTACCAGAGATGGCCACAGATGGAGACTAGTAGAGATGGCCACAGGTGGAGACTACCAGAGATGGCCACAGATGGAGACTAGTAGAGATGGCCACAGGTGGAGGCTACCAGAGATGGCCACAGATGGAGGCTAGTAGAGATGGCCACAGGTGGAGGCTACCAGAGATGGCCACAGGTGGAGACTACCAGAGATGGCCACAGGTGGAGACTAGTAGAGATGGCCACAGGTGGAGACTAGTAGAGATGGCCACAGGTGGAGGCTACCAGAGATGACCACAGATGGAGACTACCAGAGATGGCCACAGATGGAGACTAGTAGAGATGGCCACAGGTGGAGACTACCAGAGATGGCCACAGATGGAGACTAGTAGAGATGGCCACAGGTGGAGGCTACCAGAGATGGCCACAGGTGGAGGCTACCAGAGATGGCCACAGATGGAGGCTACCAGAGATGGCCACAGGTGGAGGCTACCAGAGATGGCCACAGATGGAGACTACCAGAGATGGCCACAGGTGGAGACTAGTAGAGATGGCCACAGGTGGAGGCTACCAGAGATGGCCACAGATGGAGACTACCAGAGATGGCCACAGATGGAGACTAGTAGAGATGGCCACAGGTGGAGACTACCAGAGATGGCCACAGATGGAGACTAGTAGAGATGGCCACAGGTGGAGGCTACCAGAGATGGCCACAGATGGAGGCTAGTAGAGATGGCCACAGGTGGAGGCTACCAGAGATGGCCACAGGTGGAGACTACCAGAGATGGCCACAGGTGGAGACTAGTAGAGATGGCCACAGGTGGAGACTACCAGAGATGGCCACATGTGGAGGCTACCAGAGATGGCCACAGGTGGAGGCTACCAGAGATGGCCACAGGTGGTGACTACCAGAGATGGCCACAGGTGGAGGCTACCAGAGATGGCCACAGGTGGAGGCTACCAGAGATGGCCACAGGTGGAGACTAGTAGAGATGGCCACAGGTGGAGACTACCAGAGATGGCCACAGGTGGAGACTACCAGAGATGGCCACAGGTGGAGACTAGTAGAGATGGCCACAGGTGGAGACTACCAGAGATGGCCAAAGGTGGAGACTAGTATAGATGGCCACAGGTGGAGACTAGTAGAGATGGCCACAGGTGGAGACTACCAGAGATGGCCACAGGTGAAGACTACCAGAGATGGCCACAGGTGAAGACTACCAGAGATGGCCACAGGGTGACCCAAGGCAAAATTAGCCATCAGACTGGCAGCTAATTTAATAGGAATTAATTCGTGAAAGGGTCCCTTTTACAATGTGGGGAGGCTAGAAGGTCACCTAGTTGGTATATCAATAAGAATGGCTTTGAATACAAAAGTAATGTGAGGACACAACATCGTGAGGCCAACATAATAGTCATATTTCCCCAGTAATAAAATAAATCAATGTATAAAATATTGTACGCATTAAAATGTACATGTGGCCGTAATAAATTAAATGAAAGACAACAGCAATGACTAGAAAAGTTACTAAATTAAAATTTTAAGCTGCTCAGGGTGCGGGCTTAAAGGCTCATATTGATATCAAGTAAACAATAGTGGCATAGACAACCACCGTAAAGTAATCAACAGGAGGTACCATACATAACAACCATAAAGTTATCAACAGAGGTAGCATACACAACAACCATAAAGTAATCAACAGAGGTAGAATACACAACAACAACCATAATGTAATCAACAGAGGTAGCATACACAACAACCATAAAGTAATCAACAGAGGTAGAATACACAACAACAACCATAAAGTAATCAACAGAGGTAGAATACACAACAACCATAAAGTAATCAACAGAGGTAGCATACACAACAACCATCAAAAAGTAATCAACAGAGGTACCATACACAACAACAACCATAAAGTAATCAACAGAGGTAGCATACACAACTACCATAAAGTAATCAACAGAGGTAGCATACACAACAACCATAAAGTAATCAACAGAGGTAGAATACACAACAACAACCATAAAGTAATCAACAGAGGTAGCATACACAACAACCATAAAGTAATCAACAGAGGTAGAATACACAACAACAACCATAAAGTAATCAACAGAGGTAGAATACACAACAACCATAAAGTAATCAACAGAGGTAGAATACACAACATACAAAATATATTCAGCAGAAAGTGTCCTTTAGTATAAACAAACATTTTCTTCTTTACTGTTAATGATCAATAAACATTTTTTTTTCAGTTAACTTTGTTTATCACATTTTCTTCCAAAAATTAGCCAGTGGAAATTAGAGGGAACATGGCCCCCGTGGCGAGCAAACTTTCTGAATCATGAGCCACAATAAATTGGATAGAAGGGCTGGATCAGAAGCAGATATTAGACAGATGGGGCCCGACAAAGAGCAAATTAATGTAGTTTTACTTTAGGAACAATAAGCCTGGCTCATGTTATATTGCATCAGACACAGATGGTCGTGCAATGTAGTACGCTTGACTGTCCTTCTCAGGATCTCTGGCTTGAGCTTGTCTGAGTGCGGAGGATTTTCATCCTCATTGTATAAAAAAGGAGAAGTAAAGGGGGTTATGCATTATGGTAGTCACACATTCCCTCCATATGCAGTGGATAAATAAAAAATGCTAATCTTCCCTTACGGTCTCAAAAACTAAAAGGTGTAACATTACTTTTATATTACACGGCAGTTGGATCATAGAATACTTGTACACATATGTACACTTGGATCATGGTATACTTGTACACATATGTACAGTTGGATCATGGTATACTTGTATACATATGTACAGTTGGATCATGGTATACTTATATACATATGTACACTTGGATAATGTTATACTGGTATCAGTGCCGCCAAGAGGGGGGCGGCAAATGCCCGTGGTCTCGGCAAGTTTTAGGGGCCCGGACTGAGCTGGCCAATCAACTTTTGAAAGTATTATTATCAGCACGGGGGGGGGGGAGGCATGACAGCCCTGCCCAGGGGCCCGAAATTTCTGTCTGTGGGCCTGACTGGTATACATATAAAAGTGTACACTGTGTATGTCATCTAATGTCAAAACATTAACTATGGGTAACGACAAGCAATGATGGTAATAATAGCAGTGACACTTGATATAGTTCATTGTAATCAGTATCAGTGGATGGTATCACACACACAAAAAGAAAGAACTCTTCCTAATATCTAATCTTAGAAAGATGAATATAGCAAACAAAATATTAAATTCTTTGGATTATAATATCAAGTCCAAGATGATGAATTAAGTTTCACCTGTTTGCTGTAAGTAATCATGGCATTCATGTGAGTCGAATGGTCTTTTTTTTTTGGTCAACTGACATCTTTGACCATATCGCAGCCAGCTTATGCTGGAATCTCTTGGGTACTTAGTCGAAAATGAAATGATCAGATTTAGCTGGCTGCGTTAGCTTCACCCAGCAGTTGGGGGTTACTAGACTCTTCAACCACGATGAGGTGCAGCCTCAGAAGAGGAATTCTCGCTGTTTTATGCACCACGGTCACTGGCCACCATATAAAGACCAAGAAAGGACGAATCATCTTGCAAGGTGTCTGCACCCATGAGTCCTTGACCTGACAGACACACCTGTATGACATCTCCGGCCATTAAGTGAAAGATTCCACCTGAAAAATAAAAATACTTCATGTAATATTTGCACACAAAAAAAAATGCAAACAATATATATATATATATAGCATGTTGTATATGTTTAAGATTTAATAAACGAATTGTAAATAGAATGATATTTATACACCAATGATGATTTACAAGCAAGTGAAATTGAGCGTAACTTTTTTTTTTTTTAATTTGTTACAATAGCAACTATTTCTAACACTGTGTGTGTAATAATGAAAGCCGAAATAGCCTATTGCTGGCCATATAATTAAATCCCAAGTCACTAGCTGTAGTAAAAGTAAAGTTCCTTTAGCCCTAAAGGGCCATCGGGGCAGATGAAGTGTAGAATTCATCTGTTTCTATAACCTCGGCATATGAAGGGATTGTGTGGTTAGCACAACGCCCAGCCGCCTTTACTTCCCCAACTTAAAGTCAGGTACCGAATTAAAGCTGGGTGGACTTGTGGGACGACTTTGAAACAAATTTCACCTGGAAAAATTTCCCATGGTTCTCACCGAGGATCGAACCCAGGACTCTCAGGTTGACAGTCGAGTGTCTACACCACTCGGCCATCCGCCCCACTACTAGCTGTAGTGACTACTGGGAAATGAAAGTCTTTGTTACGGTAGAGCCCCATACAAAGGTCACAACATTGGTTACCAGTTGGATAGAGTTCATTTATCAACATAGTACAGTTATTGTGTAAAGATATCTCAGATGAATCACTCTACTGGACAATGCTTCATCAATGGATGCCATTACTCTAATAGTCAAGGGGGGGACGGATGGTCATGTGGTATAAAGCACTCAACTGTCAATCTGAGGGTCACTGGTTCGATCACAGATGAGGACCAATGGATATTTTAGGTCATGACTTAAGTCCCCCACTATATCTTCCGTGGTGCCTCCACGGCCATTGCACCATCAACTATGGTGGGGCTGAAAGAAAGGCACTGCTAAAATCGTCCCATTAGTGGTTTATTAGATCTAAGAGATTTCATCTCATCCTTACAGGGGACTTCACACAAAGTAATAGTCATAACAGCCATTATAAACATGATAGGTGTCAAAATGATATTTTCCCTACTGTAAATCATTAACTATTTAGAGGGCAAAAGACACTTACCAGTATAAACACTGTCTTTACTGTTGGCACAGTTCGGACAGCAGGTGAACACCGTTCTTAATATAACACTGGACATTGCTGGACTGTTGGGTCTAGTTCTGTACACGTAGTGGAACCAGGTCTAAAAAAATAATCCAGCAAATGATTTAATTAATAGAAATGAAATTTCTTCCATATTTCTTTTAAAATTAAAAGTGTTTTACATATCTTGGTAATAATCAGACTTATGAAGTTATACGATCTAACTAAAGAAATAACATAAGATTTTTAAAAAAGCACACAGAAAAAATAGTTCTACTTTACTTAATTGGCTTAAAATTTGTATGTTAGCTATAGTAAATGTCATTTTTATTTTAACGTTTATGAATAAATATTTGTATTATCCTTATAACTAACTAATTATGCATCAAAGTAATTGAAACAATGAATTTTGTCTCAAATGTTAATTGTGTCAATTAATGATAGGACTAATTGTGTCAATTACTGATAGGACTAATTGTGTCAATTACTGATAGGACTAATTGTGTCAATTACTGATAGGACTAATTGTGTCAATTACAGATAGGACTAATTGTGTCAATTACTTAAAGGACTAATTGTGTCAATTACTGATAGGACTAATTGTGTCAATTACTGATAGGACTAATTGTGCCAATTACTGATAGGACTAATTGTGTCAATTACTGATAGGACTAATTGTGTCAATTACTGATAGGACTAATTGTGTCAATTACTGATAGGACTAATTGTGTTAATTACTGAAAGAAAAAAACAAACTTACCTGATATGGAAAGTGTTCAGAAGAGATGTTGGTCTTAGGTAGGTAGAAAATACTGCTGTATACGTAATAGAGCCCTGAAAAAATAACATACAGAATTATGTTTAAATACTGCTGTATACGTGATAGAGCTCTGAATTAACAACATACAGAATTATGTTTAAATACTGCTGTATACATATTAGAGCCCTGAATTAACAACACACAGTGTAATGTTTACAAATAATTAACATTATCATAAATTTGGTAAGTTATAACACTGACATATAAATGGAAATGCTAATAAGTTTATTGATGTGTTACCTGAATACAATATTGTGATTCCTTCTGTATTTATTTCCACACCTCTGGCATGATTATTTGAGTTTTTCTCATTTGATGTTGTGCTAATTTGTACCGTCACATGATCAACATTACTGAAGTTCATTGCTGTAAGAAGATTTGTAGGTATTATGAACTTGTGAATGATGTTTTGTAATATGTAAAACTCAAGCCACTAGAATAACATTAAGTCGCAAAGTACAAATGATGTCAGATTCAAGCTAAAACTCATTCACACAGAGCACAAAAATATTTCGCTTTATCAGTGCATAAGTTAAGAGCGAATAAAAAATTGAAATCTCCAGTAAAAACAATTACCTTTGCCAGAGCTAAGTAGAAATTTGTGAGCACTCGCAGGGGAAAATGACACTGATTTAGCAAACTGTTCAGACTCTGAGGAGAGATGATGAAAAAATTGAAACTCCTCATTAAAAAAAAAAAGTCTGAATCCTCTTAACAACTAAACCAAAATTTATTAACCCAAGAAAATATGACCATTTTTGTAAATATAATGAATAAATGACTTAAAAAGATCTATGCCCATAAGCAATACAATGTTATTTATAAAGTGCAGCATAAGTTAGTGTGTGTAAATGTATGTAAATTACCTCTCTTTAGCTTCTTGTGGGCTTCCAACTAAAAGGAAATAAAGAATAAATAAAATGTATAATAATGTTCTTTTTCGGTTATTTATTACAAATTTTTAAGCAGCATAATTAAAATTTATCTCCATAAGGTATTTAAGTTTATAAAGTATGATTGTTTATAAAGTATGATAGTTTAATAAAGAAAGCTACACAACAAAGGTAAACTTTTAAAAATAAAATATTACTTACATTTTGAATGGTTATCCTTAAATATTCCATTTTTACCGCGCAGCATGGAAGATTTGACTTAAAGTTTGGTTTTATGTTAATTCCTTCTTGCTTTGATAAACACTGAATACAATGAGTTTCATTCTTTCTTAAGTGTTCTCCACTTTCAGTCTGAAGCAAAGCAAAAAATGAAAAAATAAAATCATGTTACATGGCATAAAAAAAATTAATTTCTGATATTTTTTTATACATTGTACATGGATAAAAGAAAAAAATACTTAATTGATTTTTTTTTCTTCAGTCCAGTGTATATCGAATCACTAATTACGACAGCACTAACAAAATGTTGTTATTTGACGTTTTATTCTCTTAAGATGCTAATTCACACATCTTTAAATCTAAGCTCAATAAGTGATTTTGAATTGTAATTAAAGAATATTTTTTTAATGACAAGCTGTACCAAATTTTTATTTTTGGAGCAAATAAATAGGTAAATATACATTTGAAAACTGATTTTTACCTTGGTAAAGAAATTGTATGCAATGAAACAGAATGCAGCTACACTCAAAACACACGAAGCAGCCAAGGCAATTGTTTGCACGATGGATATACTGCAGAAGTGAGGAAAAAAATATTTATTGTCTAGGAGAAACCGATGTTTACAAAAAGTTCATTTTGAATTTACGAAATATTAGCTGTTTTTTTTTTTTTAAACTTAGAAAAACACAGAACACAAAGCACTGAAATTTTCAAATAATGAAATTATAACTTGCAAACCTTTTTCTCCTTCTAGAATGTAGACATTTCGGCCTGCAAACAAGTTCAGGAATATTCCCATTTTTTTCTTCCTCTGAAAATTATGATAAAAAAAAATGCTATTAATTCAATTATCACACCTACCATCTACATTACTGGCACCTTTATATCTGCCTTTCCTTATCTGTTGTTCACTAGTTTGGAAAGACAAACAATCAACCCCCCACCAAATGTGTGTATAATTTTAATATATCAAAAGTATTGTCTTTGGAGCATTCAGTTTTTAACAACTAAACGAAGACAAATGTGACAAACCATAATATACATTGCGGGACGGATGGCCGAGTGGTGTAGATACCCGACTGTTGACCTGAGTCCTGGGCTCGATCCTCTGTGAGAACCATGGGAATTTTTGTAGGTGAAATTCGTTTCACAGTCGTCCCACAAGTCCACCCAGCTTTAAATGGGTACCTGACTTTAAGTTGGGGAAGTAAAGGCGGCTGGGCGTTGTGCTAACCACACAATCCATTCATACATTGGCACCATTAACATGTGTGGCAATTAGCACCATTAACATGTGTGGCAATTAGCACCATTAACATTTGAGGCAATGGGCACCATTAACATGTGTGGCAATTAGCACCATTAACATGTGTGGCAATTAGCACCATTAACATGTGTGGCAATTAGCACCATTAACATGTGTGGCAATTAGCACCATTAACATGTGTGGCAATTAGCACCATTAACATGTGTGGCAATTAGCACCATTAACATGTGTGGCATCCTGGCCTGGATTAAAAAAAAAAGCCACGCAACTCCTGTAGCAAAAAAGTACTAAAGTGGTGAAATGCCACCCTTATAAGTTGGCGAAGTGCCACCCTTATAAGTTGGCGAAGTGCCACCCTGGAGGGGACACCCCCCCCCTACATCTTTACCCAGTTTTGCCACTTATGATACAGCCTAGGTAACTAGACCACAGTCATAAATAACATCTTCACGGAAAGTTCTTGACTTTAAAAAAAAAAAACCCACAATAACTCCAAACTTTGGTTTAAACAAGCGGAATATCATTTTACATTAATATCATGTTTTACATCTGGATAGCAGGTATAAGAACCGTGCACTGAATTAAGTTACGGCTCGGCGGGGGGGGGGGGAGTGTTTAAGTGAGACATGCAATGATAATAAATGGTAAAAAAAAAAACGTGATACGCGAGAAGAAATGGGGGGGGGGAAGGGTGTTCAACATCAAGTGTTACCTAATGAGTGAATGACCCCCCCCCCCCCCAATTATGTATTGTATTACTATCAGACCAATTGTTAGGCATTCGGGAACCCTCTGCACAGAGGCTGTAGTTTTCATCCAACATGCCCCCACCCTATCCTCGCATAGTTTTAACCACTCCCACCCGCTTCCGTCAAAGTCTGTTTCATCCTCACCCATACAAACCCGTACCAGCTTAAAAAAAAATATAACATCATGACATTAATTTTAAACTAATTACCAACAACTGACTATAAATTAACGTCGGTAACAGTTATACCATCAAACTGCTCTGACTACTCATAAAATAATAAACATCAATCCCGTTTTGACGTCGACAAGATACTAATATTCTGTATGTGACACTGCGTATTTCATCGATGAATTAATATTTCACGTCAGCTCGGTTTATTCATAGTCATAAAACTTTATCAATCTCTACATTCATTGGTTGTTATATTAACAACCAATAGAAATATATACTGCGCTACGATACTAAAATCTGAATTGTAAAGTAGATGCCTACTGGACTCAAAGTATAATAGATTTACGTTCGGTTAAATAGCTCTCATTTACCGGGTTAATATTCTTATGTACTAATAGTATCCTGACCCAACACCTGGGATTACAGCATGCAGTCAAAAGGGGTGTACTGTCTCGAGTTCAAGGTCAATCGGTGCAAACGGTGCAAACGGTCACCTATCTATTAAATACCATCCGTGATGAAGGATGTGTGTGTGTGTGTCTCTCCCCCCCCCACCAAGGGTTCCCGCAATTTTACTAACAGCCCCGCTGATTCCCCATGAATGGTGGTCCCATCCCAGCGGGAAAACCCGTCCCCGAGCAGCTCTCTAGGCAGAGACATCCAGAGACTTTTGCAAGGCGGAGGACCAAGGCTAAAACACCTATCGGGCCCCCTTAACATTAAAATACCTATCGGGCCCCCTTAGCATCAAAACACCTATCGGGCCCCCTTAGCATCAAAACACCTATCAGGCCCCCTTAGCATCAAAATACCTATCGGGCCCCTTTAGCATCATATTTTATAGGAATTAATACTTTAAGGGGGCTCTTTTGCAGTGGGAATAAGGATTCGATACTGTCTCCTAAATCTCCTATCCATAAGAGTGGCTACGGTCGGTATACTTTGAATCTGCTAACATATGGTTAACTTCTTGGCCTTACGAATATTGTTGTCAATGACTATGAATAGTAATGGGAATAGAATAGGGTATTTCCATTGTTTATAATTAGAATAGGCGATAAGGCTTTTTGCCCATTTTTTCCCCTCTTATTGATGTCGAAATAAACTATCAGCAACCGAAAACAAATCAGATATTTTGTTACGACGTGCGGGAAGTCCCTGTAAAAGCCGAGATTAAATCTCTCGTACATCCTTTAAGCCAGTGGTGACGACTGCTTTAATCCGCTAATGGAACTGTTTACATAGTGCCTTTCTTTCATTCCCACCCTAGCCGATGGTGCAATGGCCACGGAGGTACCACTGGAGACACACGGTGATTTACAGCTGTATGACTTTAACCGGGATTTGAACGAAATTCCCCCCTTGGTTCTAACTGAACGAGACATATTGAGATTTGAACTCAAAGCCTTCACAAGACTTTTAATGTCCATCTCGAATATCAGATCTAAGGGGACATGAATGGTGTTAAGCGGCAGTTAATACATTGATTAAAAAAATATGCTAAAGATACATTCTTCTGTTACATGGATCCATACAGTGCCGGACCTTGGGATTTGGGGGCCCGGGGTGGGCTTGGTCTCTTTGGGGGCCCCTGCATTTTGACATTCGACACCATGACATGAGATAATGTAGTTAAAATTTAATGTAAAAAAAATTTTGGGGGCCCTCCTCAAGCTGGGGCCCCGGGGGGAACTTTCGAATTCGGACCCCCCTCCCTCCCACCACCCTAGGTACGCCTCTGGATCCATATAGAAAAATATTACACACATATCAGCTACGTCCATACGGTTCATGCATAAAGTAAATTATGTAGGCACACTGAAAGAGGTAATTCATCTAAAAAAAGAAAGTGTTAATATTATAGGAAAGGCATAATTCTTATAAACCATTAAACACGCGTCGAATGTTAAAAGGAAACTAAGGACCCATTAATTTCTTGTTGCTTACATTCAATTACTTTTATAAAAAAAAAAAAACAATAAGACTAAAAACAAAGAGAAAAAACAATTAACAACAATCTGTAAATGCCTTGGAAATTCTCGAAAAAAAAAAGATGAACTTATTAAATAACATTATCTTTAAGCATTATCTCCCTTTGTTAAACATAAAAGATAAACTGTTCAATATTTGATAAAACAAAACTTACCCATTGCTAAATGGCATTACCAAGTTACGTTTCTGAAAAAACTTAGTACTTTGTCTACTTGACGAGTATTCATATAGGTTTAAAACAAACGGAAATTACCGTTTTTTAAAAAAAAAATCTGGTAAAGAACGGCAAAGTCCACCATGACATATTTAGAAAATTTTTTTTTCACCCAACCCCCACCCGCTCCCGTCAACTCCATCCCCACCCGTCTCCACCCATACAAACAAACCTGTACCAGCTGAACGAAACATATCTTCATGACAACTTGTTTCAACTAGTTACAATCACCGACTATAAATTAAAAAAAAAAAAAAATCATTTGAATGTACGTATTAGGGTGATAAAATTATTTTTTTAATGAAACCACTTGCAATCGAGGAACTTTTATGTGTAATTTAAGAATATCAATCGAGGAACTTTTATGTGTAATTTAAGAATATCAATCGAGGAACTTTTATGTGTAATTTAAGAATATCAATCGAGGAACTTTTATGTGTAATTTAAGAATATCAATCGAGGAACTTTTATGTGTAATTTAAGAATATCAATCGAGGAACTTTTATGTGTAATTTAAGAATATCAATCGAGGAACTTTTATGTGTAATTTAAGAATATCAATTGCATTTTTGATTTTTTTTTTAAAAAGTTCCCCCACCTCCCCCTTTTTCGGAAGATAAAAGTGAAAAAATAAAAAAAAAAAGGACAAGTTTTTTTTAGCTTAATTCAAAAGAGTAATAATAATAACTAATCAACTTTTATTAGTCAAATTAGACACAGAACAGTTACTATTATGTACAGAATGCACGTGAGATGTTTAAAAATATTTTGTCCTATGAATTTCAGAACCAAAAATTCAAATTTTCTCAGCTTCGCATGATGTTCCTCCATCAGTTTCAAATTCGAACTTCGTCACATCCCTAGTTGTATGTGTTTGTGTAGGTTGTGAGACAGTTGTATGTGTTTGTGTATGTTGTGAGACAGTTGTATGTGTATGTGTATGTTGTGAGACAGTTGTATATGTTTGTGTAGGTTGTGAGACAGTTGTATATGTTTGTGTAGGTTGTGAGACAGTTGTATGTGTTTGTGTATGTTGTGAGACAGTTGTATGTGTATGTGTATGTTGTGAGACAGTTGTATGTGTTTGTGTAGGTTGCGATTGAGAAGAGGTGGCTTGAGGTTGAGTATTTGAATGTCGAGGTTATATATAGTGAACTCGCCTCAAGCTGGAGTGAGTTCGCACGGTATAGCTGGGATCAAAACAAAGAGAAAAACAATTAACAACAATCTGTAAATGCCTTGTTTATAAACGAATGGAAACAACTGACTAGAATGTGCTTAAAAGCAGTCTAGAAAGTCATATAAAAATTCAGTGTGAAATTGAAACCGATAGTCAAACTGCGGCGATATGTGAAAAATAAAAATTAAAAGGTGGGGGAACTTTTTTCAATTAAAAAAAAAAACAATTAATGTTGTTACAGTCATCTACATACAATTGTTCCTCGAATGTAAGGGGTTTCAGTTTCCTTACAAAAAATAACGAAAATAGTTATCACCCTAGTATGTATATTAAGCAGGGGCGCCGAGAGCCAACACGGGCCCCAGGGCAGGACATCATTGCGGGCCCCTTAATAAACAATGAATCGTGAAAAAATTGACATGGTCGGGGCGGCCGGGCCCCCTTATAGATGCGGGCCCCCCTGGCAATGACCCCACCTGCCCCCCCCTCTCGGCGTGCCTGATATTAAGACCAATGAACAAGAACATTTATTTCAGAAAAAAAACAACAAACGAATCAGCAAATTAACTGCATCATGTCGTCACAAGGAGTGCCACGTCTCGAGCTCATGGTCACGTGTCTCATCAATTTATTATCATCTGGTGACAAAAGGATTAATGATTGGTGTTTTCTTCCCCCGTGGGATTTCCCGCTGATTTTCACCCCCCCCCCTCCCCTTGCGGACTCCCTATGAATGGTAGTTGCAAACCCGCGGACTCCGCGCATAACCCGTCCCAGTGCAGCATTCTATTGACTAGCATGCACTTGTATATTACAAAAAAAATACAATCGCATATATCTTGAACACACGCAAACACAATCAACATCATCGACTCATAGGCATCTTCAAGTCAGAAATGTGACCATTTTAATGCGCCAGCATCGAGTCAAGTAGGAGTGCTTACAAACTGCTGGGGGCAGCTTAGAACGGAACGGCCCACTTTTAGTTAGTACACGTTTTAAAACAAAGATTAGTACAAGTACAACTCAGCTAAAAAAATTCTGCAGAGCAATCATCTCTGTAGTTTCCAAAATGTTTCATTGATATTTAGACAGACACACAGTCGGGGACAGATGTAAAAAAAAAAAATCGCACGTATTATACATGTGCTCATTTTTGTTTTGTTTACTAAATTAAAGTGGGGCAGAGGGAAAAGCCACACTTCTGTACGTGGCCAGACAACCTTCTTTCTCCCCCCCCCCCCGATCACAGTCACCCGTGCCCTCCAAGTAAAAAAATAGCTGTGATGTTCTGAATGTTAAAAGTAGCTATTTAAAAAGCAACATGACTTCAGCCCTGTTTATTGGTTACAATTGTGAGTCGCACACACAAGCCCTACCTCATTTCTATTTTTGGCTCTTTCCTTAATCATTTGTGCCATCGGGAATTCAAACTTGCATTGGATATTCCAAGTCAGCTATAATAAGTGGGGGAGGGGGGGATAATTTCCTTTTCATTTCTAAAAAAATAAAAATCAATTATTAAAATTAATTAATACTTTTGTTGATATTTTTATGGTTTCTTTTTAAAGTTGTTGCTGGTGTTGTTATTGATGTTGCTGTTGAAGTTGTGTTGTTGTTGATGTTGTAGGTAGATGGTGTCGTCTGATTGATGCTGATGTTTTTTAATTATCTTCTAATTTTGTTACAGCTGCTGGTAGATGCTGGTAGCCTATTGGTAATATAACTGTATTTAGCTTTGTTTAACTCGCTGCTGTTGAAGCTGCTGTTTATAGTATCAGATCGTTTTATGTCCCTCCAGCTGTTGTTACTAGTGCTGCTGCTATTGTTATTGGTGCTGCTACTATTGCTAATTTTGTTTGATCTGCCGCTGTTACTTCAATTTTTTTTTTCGTAATAGAGCTTTTTTAAAGTTCATTAAGCTACAGCTAATGTTCACATTATGCTGCGGTTAATTGGTGTTGCCATGTTATTTTGCGGTAATCCTGTTTTTCGTGTTGCCACTGTTGCTATTCTTATTGTTATTATTGCTTTTTGTAGCACCCCATTACACAGTTAATCAGGAACCCCCTGATAATACGAGTGTGGAGAAGAAGTAGATGTTCTGTTCAACGGGTTCTATCTAAACGTTAATTATCACAATTTATCTTGGACAGGGGGGTACCGCGCGCCCAAAATTCTTCAACCCAAAAAACAAAAAAAAAAACAACTAAAAAACAAACAAACACTAATGTATAACAAAGTGCCAACATTTCCAATTCAAATTAAAGGAAGTGATATTTTTACTCGCGTGCCGACTGGTGAGGCTCTGCGTGACGACTGTGGCACGCGAGCCATAGTTTCCCCCCACCAACTGATCTAGGAAGTTGAATACAGTCAGAAGATGAATCAGCTCAACGCGAACTTCCACAAGCTAACAGATAAGTTTAACAATACATACTTTTGACAAGTTCAGCGCAGTGAAGAACGTGACACGACAAGAAATTAAGACTCGAGAGGAGTGCATCTAACATCGGCCTACTGTCAAGTCTAAAAGTGCAACGTGTAATACAATCCAGGCATTCGCTTCCTCCGGAGCACAAAGCTCGACTGCCTACAATTATGAACAATTCAGTCGGTAAAGTTGGTTGGTATTTTGTTAGAGCGTCATAGCACTAAAGATACATACACGTCATAACCACACAAAAAAAAAATTACTTATACACCAAACAACTACATTCATTGCCTCGCGGGAACCAAATACGCGTCATCAATGCGACCGGCTAGGGATGGGCGGTGCCAAGCGATTGGCGTCATCACCTTAAGAGCTCCACCAACCGGCGGTATGCTACACCAAGGGGTTACTGGAAAGGTTACGAAATGGTACGCAGCGACATATAATTTTCGTTTAAAACAACCCAGAGTTTGAAGAAGTTCGCCAGTTTGCTGCTTGACTCATTATCCAAACCACACACCCAAATGTCGCATTAGATAGTGTCACAGAGTGACTGTGTGTGTGTGGGGGGGGGTGGGGCGTACGGGCATGGGTGTATTGGATTGTTGTGCACGCTTAGCTGCACAATAGTACGAATGGTCACGGGAGAGAATCGGTGGTAGACTGGTGATAGAATGAGATC
This sequence comes from Bulinus truncatus, assembly GCA_021962125.1. Taxonomy (NCBI): domain Eukaryota; kingdom Metazoa; phylum Mollusca; class Gastropoda; family Planorbidae; genus Bulinus; species Bulinus truncatus. The sequence goes on from JAGDYQ010000148.1 coordinate 396,911, forward strand.
GAGGAACATGTGTAAGGAAGGGAACGAGAGACATGTGTACCGGGCAGTTGATGTCCAACGATTGTTGAGACAGGCTGTGTACTGTGCAGTTGATGTCCAACGATTGTTGAGACAGGCTGTGTACTGTGCAGTTGATGTCCAACGATTGTTGAGACAGGCTGTGTACCTGGCAGTTGATGTCCAGTGATTGTTGAGACAGGCTGTGTACCTGGCAGTTGATGTCCAGAGATTGTTGAGACAGGCTGTGTACCTGGCAGTTGGTGTCCAGTGATTGTCGAGACAGGCTGTGTACCGGGCAGTTGGTGTCCAGTGATTGTTGAGACAGGCTGTGTACCTGGCAGTTGATGTCCAGTGATTGTTGAAATAGGCTGTGTACCTGGCAGTTGATGTCCAGTGATCGTTGAGACAGGCTGTGTACCGGGCAGTTGATGTCCAGTGATTGTTGAGACAGGCTGTGTACCTGGCAGTTGATGTCCAGTGATTGTTGAGACAGGCTGTGTACCTGGCAGTTGGTGTCCAGTGATTGTCGAGACAGGCTGTGTACCGGGCAGTTGGTGTCCAGTGATTGTTGAGACAGGCTGTGTACCTGGCAGTTGGTGTCCAGTGATTGTTGAGACAGGCTGTGTACCTGGCAGTTGATGGCCAGTGATTGTTGAGATAGGCTGTGTACCGGGCAGTTGATGTCCAGAGATTGTTGAGACATGCTGTGTACCTGGCAGTTGATGGCCAGTGATTGTTGAGACAGGCTGTGTACCGGGCAGTTGATGTCCAGTGATCGTTGAGACAGGCTGTGTACCGGGCAGTTGATGTCCAGTGATTGTTGAGACAGGCTGTGTACCTGGCAGTTGATGTCCAGAGATTGTTGAGACAGGCTGTGTACCTGGCAGTTGATGTCCAGAGATTGTTGAGACAGGCTGTGTACCTGGCAGTTGATGTCCAGTGATTGTTGAGACAGGCTGTGTACCTGGCAGTTGATGGCCAGAGATTGTTGAGACAGGCTGTGTACCGGGCAGTTGATGTCCAGTGATCGTTGAGACAGGCTGTGTACCTGGCAGTTGATGTCCAGAGATTGTTGAGACAGGCTGTGTACCTGGCAGTTGATGTCCAGAGATTGTTGAGACAGGCTGTGTACCTGGCAGTTGATGTCCAGTGATTGTTGAGACAGGCTGTGTACCTGGCAGTTGATGTCCAACGATTGTTGAGACAGGCTGTGTACCTGGCAGTTGATGTCCAGTGATTGTTGAGACAGGCTGTGTACCTGGCAGTTGATGTCCAACGATTGTTGAGACAGGCTGTCAAACTTGAGGAATGATTGACAAGTGAAACATTGTGTTGTACAGCTGAAGGACGACTTTCAAATACTGCATGTAGTCCCAGATATTCATGTCAGTGATTAAAGAACTAGTCTTGAGGTCATACCCTGTGTCGGTGATTAATTTAAGTATTGTATGTGGCAGTATTACCAGCTACACGTAGCAGTAAAACTGTAGCAGTGAAATGAGCTGGGACAGAATGGTAAGCACATTCTGTTATGAAAATAAATACACGTATTCGCGAGCTTACGTGTTAGTGTTAGGGCAGCCCTGTAGCGTGAAAATTCTACAACAGGGGCCAGGCATTCTACAGTAGGGGCCAGGCAATAGCAGAGGGGGGCCAGGTAATACACTTTACTAAGTAAAACAAATAAGCAGGGGGGGCTAGACAAATCGCAGGGGGGCCCGGCCACCCTGCCCCTACCCCCGCATGCGACGGGCCTGGTTAGGGGTGTACCCGTGGAGATACTTTCTGATGTACAGACTGCATGCTACGGTACTACAAATATTTATATATATTTATAGAGCGAAAAATGACAAAAAAATGATTTAATAGGGATTAAAGACAGCCCCGTAGTGTGAAAATTCTACAGTAGGGGTCAGGCATTCTACAGCAAGGGCCAGGCATTCTACAGCAGGGGCCAGGCATTCTACAGCAGGGGCCAGACATTCTACAGCATGGGCCAGGCAATACATTTTACTAAGTAGAACAAATAAGCAGAGAAGGGCCAGACAAAACGCAGGGGGTGGCCCGGTTACCCAGGCCCCCGCACGCTACGGGCCTGGTTAAAGATATACTTCTCATCAGATATATGCAGAAGAGAAACAGTGACTTTCTTTAAAGGTTAATTACAGGGAGAGTATGTGCTCCTATTACATGAATACATTAACACATACAACAACACATACAACAACACATACATTAACACATACAACAACACATACAACAACACATACAATAACACATACATTAACACATACAATAACATATAAAATAACACATACAATAACACATACAATAACACATACAATAAAATGTGAAGTAAGGGAAGAAAAGTAACCTCACGTAATCATTTTCCTTTATCATGTAGTATTACATCAACATAAGACACAATTACTTAGGACTACTTTTTTTTAAAATAAATACATTACAGCAATCATTATTTTGGCAAATATGTCCTTGACCTATATGAGGTAATCAGGATTAAAAACAAGGAACATGTACAATGGATTGCTTTGTATTTAGTTTCACGGGGAATACCCACAATAAATGAGAAGATTTAAAAAAAGAAGGTTTTTTTAATAAAGTTTCTGTTCTGCTTTGTAACCGGAAAAACCCCATAAAAACGACATTACGACATACGGTAACTCCCGAAAAAAAACCCAACAAGAATTCAGTGTCTAACTATAACCTAGGCAAACAAAAACCCACTGATCCCAACGATTGTATTTATACAACAAAGGATCCCAGAATAAACGAATTGGCCATATGCCAATTATCTCTGGCTTTTTAAAAATACAATCCTTTATTAAACCTCAGTAATTAGTAAGCAGGAATGTCAAGGCGGAAACAGTGAAATATCTATTTGTGTGAATCAAACCAACGAGGCAGGCTTAAAATTGAGGAAATAGTACTGTCAGAATGTTTCAGTCATGGGATAGACAGTGCCGAACTTTGGGGGTCCGGGGGGGGGGGGCTTGGCCTCTTTGGGGCCCCTGCATTTTGAAATTTGACATCATGACAAAAGATAATGTACTTAATATTTAATGTAAAAAAAATTGGGCCCCCCCTCAAGCTGGGGTGCGGAGGAACCTTCAAATTTGTACCCCTCCCCCCACCCTAGGAACGCCTCTGGGGATTGAGATATTGGATTAGGAAATGAAAGTAGAAAAATGGACAAGGCATGGAAAAGGGCAAAATGCCAAGGAAATGGAGATTTATTGCAATCCCTTCTCAAATCTTTGAACCCAAACATTTTTAATGTATTAGGCGCAAATATTGTTTAAAATTGGAACCCAAATGTTGATCAATTTAAGAATGAAACCTGGTCGGTGCTGTTCATGAAACAAACTTGTAATATCCACCTATTTTTTTTTTTTAAATTTACATAGTGACCTATGAAATACAAATACATAATTATGCATATTTACCTCGGCCACTCAGAGGATGTAATGTAAAACCACCAGCTTCACCCGTGCATATGTACACAGAACATCCCGATCAGAGGGAGATCAGCAACTCCTTTCGCACTTTTTACCCGCTAAATGACAACACTTTTGTTTTGGAAATCCACCGGAAAAGGAAAAAAAAAATCAAACTGCGATATAGCAAAGACGACGAGGACGACATTAAATGTAGATACACATTTCCCCATTCGATCAAACTCAAAAGGTCGGGCAGGTTAGTAATTTGTAATGATAAGTTTCAATAAAAAAAAAAACAACTTTCTTATAGAAACCATGCAGTTATCGTCTGAATATATGGCGACCCCCCACACGGATCCACACAGTACAACTTATAAAACAAAGTAGAAGTTATACGTACGCCCAATGTTGGTTTTTCAAACCAAGAGAGCGTCGTCGTAAGGGGAAAAAAATATACACACACACAAGGTAATACAGGTTCAACATTCACCGACCCTCCGGTGTGATTCCGACAGTCAATCAGCGATACACAGTGGCTACACACATGGGCGTATTCATGAGGGGGGGGGGCAAGGGGGGGGACATTTGCCCCCCCCCACATTTTGAAAAAATGTCATATAAGAGGGGGGTATTTGCTCCCCCCCCCCTTACATTTAAAAAAAATGTCATAAAGTTGGTTATTTGCCCCCCCCCGGGACAATTTTTGCCCCCCCCCTCCTGGAAAAATTCCTAGCGACGCCCATGGCTGCACATCAGAAGACGGATGGGTCTCATCAGCGGTTCTTAAATTATTTTTTTTTACGTCTCTCTACCCACCACTTAGACAACAGTCTGCGCTTCACGTCCCCCATCATACAAAAAACAACAACAACAACCGTTTAGTTTTCACGACCCAGTTTCAAGAGAGAAAACTACGACAAAAACAAAAGACAATGAAATGTCCATCACTTGCATATATATAGTTTCCATTTTTACACCGTGCAGACGTACATACTGCGTAGTAGGGTGATAACTATTTTCATTTTTTTTCGTAACGAAACTGAAACCCCTTACATTCGAGGAACAAGTGTATGTAGATGACAGTAGCAACATTAATTTTTTTTTAAATTGAAAAAAGTTCCCCCACCTTTTAATTTTTGTTTTCTCATATCGCGCAGTTTGACGCTCGTTTTTGATTTCACACTGAATTATTGTATATGACTTTCTAGACTGCTTTTAAGCACATTTCAGTCATCTGTTTCCATTTGTTTATAAACATGGCATTTACTATACTCATCTTCCCTCATCTTCTAAACAGAAGAGGTATCCAAGAATTCTATCTGTTGAAAAGCTAATCAATCTGACATGGATGCCGACAAACCGTCAAATTCTTGGAAACTTCACTTTTCTCTTCAATAGCCAGAAACGGCGACTGGATCGAATCAAAATTATGATTACTGATATAGAATTGCTCTGGAGGGAAATTCTAGACTTTCCACTATTATCCAGCACACTAATCAGAATGAAACTCAATGGTCTAATTGATTTATATGACAAAAACAAAAAGAAACCATCTGATAACACTTTCTCAGTTATTTGATGTCACCAACGTTAATGGAGAATGGAAAAGCACAGAGGATAAAGAGCTCTACCAGAGGCAAGTTAACAGTGGAGGAAAGATTGGTTATTCAATGGTCAAACAAGCCCCTTTGGAATCATTCCACCCAAGAAAACGAATCCAACTATCAAAAACTCAATCTCAAGCCAGCTTTTCTCAATCACAACCTACAAAAACACATACAACTGTCTCACAACCTGCACAAACACATATAACTGTCTCAAAACCTACACAAACACACACAACTGTCTCAAAACCTACACAAACAAACACAACTGTCTCATAAACTACACAAACACACACGACTGTCTCAAAACCTACACAAAAACATACAACTGTCTCAAAAATCTTCGGATTCTGAAACCTCTGCTTCTTCACCCAAGTCGCCAACTATTTCTTAAACGTCATCTTCTGAATGCAAACCGAAATACCAAAGAGCAAGCACTAGAACGGCGGGTTTACTAGTACTGAAAAACATTTCCACACATAAAGCACATGACGTTCTTGCAACCATTGCTGAACAGGGTCATGATGTGCCGGTTCCAAGTCAGGCGGGTGTCTGGAAATGAGTAATCTCTGAAGGACGGAAAATGAAAACTAAAATTGTTCAAAAACTTCAAAGCAAAGATCCCTATTGTATCCAGTTGGATGGTAAAAGAGTGCAAGGGGAAGAGAATCAAGTAGGTTTGCTGAAAAAGGTGACAACCGATGTCTTGAGCAATGGCTTTCAGAAGCCACAATATATTGACTGTCAGCACCATGTACTCGACCTTCTTCTGAAACATGTCATGAATTTTCTTTTTCAAAAGCCAATGAGCAAACAAGAACTCAACTATTCCTTCATGGGCAAATTAACACAAAACTTTTTCACTCTTCAAGCTGATTACCGCTTCTTGCGACAAAAGATGTTTGCACAGGCGAGAACCCACGTTGGCCTCGCATCAGCTGGAATAAATTACCAAATTTACACCAGGCAAGATGGAACTCACATGCAATATTTACTGTTATAGCATTATTTCTGATACCAGAGTGGCGCAGTATTCTTGCTTCTGCCTGCAACTTCATCTGCTACGAATGGGCAAATGCTTGGTTCGATTCGCAACACTACAATGAAGCGTCCTTCAATGAACTGTTTACCTCACTCATCAAGATAAAATGCAAGAAGGCAATTAAGTGTTTAAAGACCCATTGGTCAGTCGAGAAGTCATTAATTGTCATTCCCAGATCTAACCAAATTGCTGAACGTGCTGTGAAACTGATGGCGGAACTTCATGCGAAATCGAGAAAAATTGAATTTTTGAATCTGAAGTTCATAGGACGAAATATGTTTTGAACATTTCTTGTACATTCTGTACATATTACTAACTGTTCTATATCTTATTTGTTAATAAAAGTTGATTAGTTATTATTAATACTCTTTTGAATTAAGATAAAAAAAAACATGTCCTTTTTTTTTGAAAAAAAATAAATTTTTTTCACTTTTTTCTACCGAAAAATGGGGAGGTGGGGGAACTTTTTTCAAAAAAATTTAAAATGCAATTGATATTCTTAAATTACACATACAAGTTCCTCGATTGCAAGTGGTTTCATACACATTTTTTTTTTTGTTATCACCCTACTGCGTAGCAAACAGAGAAATACAAGTTTTAACTAAGCGATTATATATTCTCAATTCTTAAACCATACATTTGAAACTGTGTCGCCTCCCACCCGTGGGTTTAGGGGAAAGGGGTGGGGGGGTGGTTTGGGGGCAGGGTAGCGACCCCGCCACTTTGAGAAAAAACTGCACGAGATATAATCACAGGTCACGACAATACTGCACGGTGACAGTGTGTGTGACAATGAATTGTTGTATTGCCCATAGCCGAGTTAGCCTAATTTCTTTTGTACCCGAAGGAACTTGTACAGAGAAATGAGCGTCAACGCTGTACTGGGTGTAGAACATCAAAATGTTCTATAATTCACCGTGTCTTGTGTGTGTATGTGTGCGCGTGCGTTGATTTTTTTTTACGTAATATTAAATAGGAATTTCTTTTTTTTTTTAAATTTAATTTAATAAAAGGCGAGGGCGAAGAGCAGATGGATGGGCTGCGGGAGCGGATACGGGCAGGGAGAAGCTAAAAGGAGGAGGGGGGGGGCTCATTACTTGTACCGGGTCGTTGGTTTACTCCTACCTCTAGGTGGGGGCGGATGGCCGAGTCGTATGTAGAAGATGCTGGACTGTCGGTCGAACTGAGAGAGAGAGAGAGAGTTCAAGTTCCCGTTGAGAGGAGACCATGGGGAAAACTTTGATGCAAAGTCCAGCACGCACGTCCATCTGGCTTAAGTTTGGGGGGGGGGGGTAAAACAACTGCTGGGCGTCGTACGCTAATCACACAATCCCTTAATAGGCCGGCGGATCAATTCCACACTTCATCTGCCCCCCGACGGGCTCGTTCATGGCTAAGGGAACTTTACTTACTCTAGTAAGCGATAGTAAATGGACACTATCAACGTTTAGTAGGCCTTCATTAAAAAAAAAACAAATAATGATTAGTAAAGAGAGAGAAAAACAAGCAATTAAGCCTGTTCCATTCTGGACACAGGACGTGTTAGCGCATTTTCAGTACGTTTGTTATCTTTCAGTAAATATTTGTAAATTTTGGAAATGTTTATAAATTCAATTGTGTAATGCATATATCTGAAAAAAGATATTAAAAGGACAAGTAAGTCATGTTGAATAACTGTTACAAAAATAAATAATGATTACGCCCCTTTGATTAGCTTTTATTATTTATATTTAAAATATAAGCAAAACGGTACATAACAATCTCTTATATTTTGGCCCTGAGAGGTCAAATCGCGAAATGGACTTTTGATGTACACTTGGCAGGCCAAGACCTACACAATGATATATACATCATGGGTCTAGGACTTATGGTTGCTGAGATATAGGGCGGTCCATTATTAATATAGCTTATATAGTTAAAAAACGGCACTTTATAAGGCCCTTTTTACGGCCCTGAGAGGTCAGATTGCGAAATGGAAAAAAAGTCATTTCTTGGTAGGCCAAGACCTACAAAATGATATATACATCATGGGTCTAGGACTTATAGTTGCTGAGATATAGCGTTCCTTTATTAATATAGCTGATATAGTAAAAAACGGTACTAAGGCCCCTTTTACGGCCCTGAGAGGTCAGATCGCGAAATGGAAAAAAGTTATTTCTTGGCAGGCCAAGACCTACAAAATGATATATACATCATGGGTCTAGGACTTATGGTTATTGAGATCTAGGGTGATGACAGACAGACAGTTATAAGGCCCCTTTTACGGCCCTGAGAGGTCAGATCGCGAAATGGAAAAAAAGTCATTTCTTGGTAGGCCAAGACCTACAAAATGATATATACATCATGGGTCTAGGACTTATAGTTGCTGAGATATAGCGTTCCTTTATTAATATAGCTTATATAGTAAAAAACGGTACTAAGGCCCCTTTTACGGCCCTGAGAGGTCAGATCGCGAAATGGAAAAAAACCTCTTTCTTGGCAGGCCAAGACCTACAAAATGATATATACATCATGGGTCTAGGACTTATGGTTATTGAGATCTAGGGTGATGACGGACAGACAAAACGTCGACAATAGAGCATTTTTTTTTAGAAAATGCTCTAAAAACCACGGAGTTTTTTTAAAACAGAGCATCAAGCCGCATGAATTATAATAAGCTACAAAAAATCCTAAATGTATATTCAATAATGTTAATAGAAGAGCATAGTTTGTGCATCGACAAGATTTCGTTCAGACAAGCATTAACTAATTGATGACATTTTTTTAAATGCACATGCTAAGAGCATCACCCCCTACCCCCCCCCCCGGGCTGATATTACATACGAGTACTTGGACAGCATGCAAGCTTAAAAAAAATCAACTGAAAATAAAAGACCTCGGGGGGGGGGGAATGAGATTAAGCCACCAAATAGAGCTAATGGTGGTTATATAAAATAGTTTTAACAATAAACATATTAACACAGTCAGCAAATCTACTAATATTCTTGGAGAAAAAAAAACACGTGAGCTACGGATCAAAAAGGTAAATACGGATGAAAAAGGTAAATACGGATGAAAAAGGTAAATACGGATGAAAAAGGTAAATACTGGTTCTGTTGTTGTAAAGTCACATTTTAACAAAACATTTTTTAAGAGTAAATTCATGTGTACATTTAATTACATAAACGTTATGGCAAATGAAATAAACACAATTTCACTGGTAGTCCATACGTAGTACTTATTTGTTCATGTTACCATGATGATCTTAAAATAATCTAATGCTATTAGCAATGAATACTCACACATCTATAGTAAATGATTTTTTTTTATATTACGTGTGGCCAAAAATAGATACAGTGGGTTTTTCCGATTACAAATATGACCAAGAGAACACAACGACGACAAAGATCTGACATTGACAACACAAGAAAATCATAAATGTGGTATGGACATTACAGAAGGAATATTTACTTAAGCAAAATGTTTCACGAGTTTGAAATTTATGACGTCGTATTTCAGAGTAAAACAATACAAACTGACGAGGGTCATGACATTCTACCCAAACAAGATTTAAAAAAAAAAATTAGAGAACAGTTTCTGATTACGTCATCACGACCTTTTATTAAACATTGCATTGAAATTCCCGGGGACAGAAATAGGATGTTCCCAATTTTCTCATAACACAAAAGTATTTGAGAATTTAAAAGCAAATAGTTAGAAGAACACTATTCTCATTGTCCATCAGTGATTTGTACTTATAATATTTGTATAATTGTAGGTGAATGTTGAATTAGCGAGTTATAAATGTGAAAATAAACAAATAGGGCCTAAATAAACGACAATATTTTGGAATTAAGGTGATTGACGAATATAAAAAAAAATTGTTTTATTTAACGTGGTTTCCACTTTATTGTGTATGCCCTACTTGGCGATTGCATTTTTCAATACTTTTTTTACCATGTATTGCGACAATGTCTGCTTGTGGTGCATACTGAATAAACTGAAATAACTTACTGGTTTTTTTTTAGAAGTATCAAACAGATTTCTTGTACTATGTGTTTTAAAACTTTTTTAAAGTTCAATGGATTCAAAAAAAGATATGTAAGCTACGTTGGTTGGGAAGATTTTCTGATAAACTTTTTAGTTCAGAACTTAATGACCTATAGCGTATATTAAATATCTAGCTGTTCAGAAATGCATATGGATAATTAGAAGTCAATTATTTTAAGATATCTTCATTTTTTTTTGTAGCATTTTAAATTAAAAAAAAAACTGAGATCATAAACCAACAGTAAGAAGGGGAAAAAATCCTTTCTGTATGACATAATGTACCTTGCAAAACATTTGCATAGAGTTATATCCCCTTAGGCTTGATCGGCAGGCTAGGTTATTTCATGGATATCTAGAACACCAGGATAGACAACCAAACAAAATTTCATTCTAGCCGTGTACGGTTTAGGCTGACGCAAGGATTTTTTCTTCTTTGTGTTTGTGGATTGTTTAATTTATTTTTTTTTTTTCTGAATCTAATGTCTTCAAAAATATCCTACAGACAGAGAATTGAATGTAGTTTAATAAAAAGTAACTTTTATTGAAATAAATCATAATGAATTTTTTTTTCTTCTTTGTGTTTGTGAATTGTTTAATTTATTTATTTTTGTTTATTTTTTTCATCTAAACTTTTTAAAAATAATAAAATACTTGCATAATAATATCACTTTGAAACATATATTGTTAAAAAGCCCTTTCAATTTACTACATTTTCATATATATACTATAATAACATAATTTTTAAAATAAAAGCTTTAGAGAAATATTAGTCGATAAAAATTTTAAAGACATTGACGAATTAAGATTGAAAAAGCTGGCTGTTTTTTTTAACAATGTCAAAAGAGGAGGGCTATTGAAGCCATCTGAGTACACCATCTCTACTTGCCTACTAATTTGGAAAGTATTCAATTCATTGAAAAGATCAGCAAGTAGTCTGAAACTATTTCTAGGACAAACAAATAAAAAAAAATTGTTTAAATTGTTGATAGAGTAACAATTGATGAGTCATTGCTGATTGAAGAAATTATTCTTTTATTTCAATCATAATTTAAAAGAACTTATTTATGTTACATTTTCTAATTGTTCATCTAAAAATTATGTTAAGCAATTAAATGAGACCGTTCATGAAAAACCAATGAAAAAACGAAAAATAATTAAATTGACAAAATAAAGATTTTAAATTAAAAAATTTGTTATTAAAAGTTTTCAAACTTTAATTGCGTTTGTGTTTATTTCATAAAAACATAAGTACCAAATATACAAAACTGCTTTTAAACATGAAGACTAACGCTAAACACTTGATTGTGTGTCAGCCTAAACCGTATTTTTTAAAATATTGGTTGTCCTTCCTGATGCTACATCTAGATTTCCATGGTTATTTGTTGGTTTCGGGGAGATCCGATTTTTTTTTTCATGATTGTATTTTAAACTGGAATACTGTTATATTAATTCTTTACTTTCGATTTAACGCAGCGCCCAAATCGCTATTATTATATTATATATATTAAAAGGCATTTAATACCACACAATTTAAACAACTTTTTGAAGGAATTAGAACCATAAATAGAAAAGTTGCAATATTTAAGGTTAAAAATGTATAGCTCAGTAAGACAGAGTGCACGTGACACATCATATAGTAGGGATAGGGTCTAATAGGGTAAAGAAACATTACCTAAATGAGTACAAACAATGCACATTTCATTCTTCCACAAACTACATTTCACCTGTCAATGCATTCAACTCACTCTGGATAAATTGTTAGAACTAATAGTTTATCTCTTTGTTAAAAAATAAAAATAAAACAGTGCTTTATATAAAGATAAAATTAGGAAACTGAGTGTAATTGTTCGCCATGATGTCTGAACTTTAGTTTATTATGAAGCTGATATGACTGACTCGAATCTACAGTTTACTGTATCATAGACAGATGACAGTTCAGTGTATCATATTTAAAACTATCTAATAGTAACTGTGATTAAGAATGGATTTGTGAAATGACAGCAAGTGCACGCAAAAATATTTCCAGTCAAGTCTTATACACATGTGCATGTACAGCAGTGTCAACTTTTCAAATTTTTGTAGTTACTGGTCTGATGAGTAGTACATTGGTCTGATTAGTGTGTGCTTGTGTATTGGTCTGATTAGTGTGTGCTTGTGCATTGATCTGGTGAATGCGTACATTGATCTGATAAGTGTGTGTGCATTGGTCTGGTGAATGTGTGCGTTGATCTGATGAGTAAGTGCATTGATTTTAGTTAAACATATGAATGTATATTAATACTTTTTTGTTTAGAACTAATTATACAAACCCTGAATTTCAATATTGAAAAACCTATAGCATATAACTAAATGTTTGTAAGCTTGCGATTTTTGTAACTGTAAATTATTCTTTATCTCATTAAAATTTTACTTTTTTAAAAAAAATAAACTGAATTTTTTTTAATAACTTGGTCATAAGCCATCATAATTAATCTAATTTGTCAAATATAAGCACATTTCTCATACAGCTTGGGGCCAATAAAGAAAAATTTTGAAATATTTTAAAATATCATTTATTTTGAGTGATTTTATGAGTGATTTTATAAGTGGTTCTACAATGTTATTAAATTGTATGACATGTTGATAATTTAATGTAATTATTGTCAGAATACAGAAATCTTGTGAAAACCAGATAAGTAATGATGAGGAGTGGTGTGGATGTAAGCTGAGGAGTGGTTTGTTTGTAAGCTGAGGAGTGGTTTGTATGTAAGCTGAGGAGTGGTTTGTATGTAAGCTGAGGAGTGGTTTGTATTTAAGCTGAGGAAAGGTTTGTATTTAAGCTGAGGAAAGGTTTGTATTTAAGCTGAGGAAAGGTTTGTATTTAAGCTGAGGAGTGGTTTGTATTTAAGCTGATGAGTGGTTTGTATTTAAGCTGAGGAGTGGTTTGTATTTAAGCTGAGGAGTGGTTTGTATTTAAGCTGAGGAGTGGTTTGTATTTCAGCTGAGGAAAGGTTTGTATTTAAGCTGAGGAGTGGTTTGTATTTAAGCTGAGGAGTGGTTTGTATTTAAGCTGAAGAAAGGTTTGTATTTAAGCTGAGGAGTGGTTTGTATTTAAGCTGAGGAGTGGTTTGTATTTAAGCTGAGGAGTGGTTTGTATTGAATTATTTTTTATTAAATGAAATTAAGTTATAATTTTTAAGGATGTTTTTTTACCTATGGCTGGAACAATGTTAATCTGATTTTTTGTTTTTTAAAGCCACTGTGTTTGTATTCGATTAATTTGTGCCTGGCTTTACACAAGCTTCTCTAGCTGGTCATTGAACACAATCGTTAGCTATTTTATGATTTTCTAAATATATAATGAATAATAAAACCAACGGGTGATATTATAACACCACTGAGCTCTAGTGCATTATTATTATCATCTTACGAAAACTAGAGTCCTTAATATTAAAAAAAAAGTAAAGTTCATTTAGCTCAGTGGGCCATTAGGGCAGATGAAGTGTAGAAATCATCTGTTTCCGAAACCACTGTATATGAAGGGATCGTGTGTAGTTAGCACAACGCCCAGCCGCCTTTACTTCCACCAACTTATGTCAGGAACCCATTTAAAGCTGGCAAAATTCCCATTGGTTTTGAAAGAGGATCAAACCTGGGACTCTCAGGTCAAGGCAAGGACTCTAAACCACTCGTCGATTTCCAGTCAATTAGGTTTGGTTAAAATGGCATAAAATTATGTAAGTATCCGTTGGACCTAGTTATCTAGGTACCTATTAAATTCCATTTCTGTTAAGATGCAGTGATATACTTATATATTAATGTAAACGATATTCTATATTAATTGACGTTTCTTTTGTAAACTACACCTGCATGAAAAAAAAAACAACAACTTTGCAAGCGGAGGAAAAGCATGTTTTCTGCTCTGCAGCAATAATCCAAACTTGTCTGAATATTTCCAACAGAATGTAATAGCAGAGAAACATATACCAAATTTGCTAGTCTAGATACCAAATTTTTTTTTTATAATTGGGGGGGGGGGGATTGCTTACCTTAAGGTCTTAAAGACAGATAAATTTCTTCCTCTCTTTTAGTCCACTAGAAACTCCAATTATAGCTCATTGCATGACACTGATTAACTTTCCATGTGGTTGATTTCAAATCTGAAGTTTAAGAATGAAGAGAACTCATAAAATACAAATCCACAAAGGGTACATGTATAAAGAAATGCATTTTTCTAGTTTTCACCATAAAAGGTCAAGTTAAACATATTTCTTATATTTTTTCTTTTTTGGAAACCTAGAAACATCTCATTAATATTTCCTTCATAAATTTATTTAACTGAAAATTCTGTGTTTTTTTTTTTTTTAAATATACTTTGATGGTTAGATGATTTATAAATTGTTTTAAATTTTATCCTTTCAAGATTTTTGATGTCACCTTTTGATTTTATAAGTAAAAGCTTGGTAGACTATGGTGGTTCAATAAGTTGTGACAGTATGAAATAAGTTGTGACAGTGTGAAGTAAGTTGTGACAGTATGAAATAAGTTGTGACAGTATGAAATAAGTTGTGACAGTATGAAATAAGTTGTGACAGTATGAAACATGCTTCACATTGAGTTGTTACTTTTTTTTGTTTCTTGAATGCATAAAACTTTTAAATCTAGGTACTGTATTTGTGAATGTCCTATTTAGTTTGATTCTTGAGCCTTTTTATTTATATTACCTTATAACTATATTACAGTTACGGTTTTAGCTCAGACATTTAAAAACATTCAAACGCAAAAAACAAAAATAGAATCTAAAAAAAGAAATTTTATTCAGTTAATTTTTTTTTAATTCAAGGAATACTTAACCAAATTAAAATATTCATTCAACTCATTATAATTCATCTCTGTATGAAAATAATGCATACGGTGAAAAATATTTTTGATGAAACAAAAAAATTTGGCTTCACTTTAAATTGGACTTCCAAAAAGTGTAATAAATTTGTTAATAAATTTTTACAATATTTTCTGATCAATTGTATGGCCATTCAAAACAAAAAACTTTTAAAAATTGACTGATAATAATACTTATAACCAGTGGCGCAACCTGGGGAGGGGGGGAGGCTTGAGCTCCCCCCCCCCAGGCCAAATCATCAATACATAATTTACGTTATAAAGTTACAAAAAAGACTGTCAAACTGTCTTTTTTCAATATGTGAGCCCCTCCCCCAGCAATTTAAATGAGCATTCAGAATGAGACAAATGTTATTTCACTTTAAGAAATATGATTGCAGTCTACAATTGAAGCTCTATGAGTATTCAATGATCAATAGAACTATCGAAGTAATTATCTGAAACAGCAGACACTGTATAACAGCTGAAGGTTTCAAAATTATTCTTACTGGTCTCTTTGATATTTGTCATTTCCCTGGCTGCTCAAGGTCGTCCATGGTCATGCTGAGTGACAAGGTTGTTTTCTAAACTTGGTCAATATCTTGAAAAATAGGAGCCATATTGTCACTTCTGTTGAGGTTAAAGAGGAAAAAAATCAATTATCCAAGCTGTTAATTTGATAACACCTATTAACTTCATACTATAAGTTAATTCTGGGAAGATTCTATGAGACTGAAAACCTTCATCAAACTTACTGCCAATTTTAGTACACTTAGCAAGAAGTGCCCTTTCTACAATGCTCACTAAAGTTATAGTTTGCAACAACAATGGTAGGCACCACCATTGAATTAAACAGGTCTTAGCTGCAATTTATACCCATAGTCTGTGCAACTCCCATCAGACTATAGAAGCGTTAAGGACTCAAAGTTTGTCCCTAAATTCTTAACGCTCTGGTTGAGATTAAGGCTAGAATATATTTCAAGTATTGCGTCAAGTATATTTCCCCACACCTGACGCAACTTTAAAAAAGGTGGATGACCATAAAAAAAACTCACAGCATATAATAGAATGGAAGTAAGTGTCTAAGCATAAAACTAACAATTTAATATCAATATAACTAACACTATAAATGATATTTAATTAGTGCTGATATATATTTAAGTATGTGGTGGGACGGATGGCTGAGAGTTGGGGAGTGCTTGAATGTCAACCCGAAAGTCCCAGATTTGATCCTCAGTGAGAACCAAGGAAATTTTTCCCAGGGGAAATTTTATGTAAGGCTCCCATCTAATTTTTAATGGGCACCTGACATTAATAAGAGAAGTAAAGGCGGCTGGGCATTGTGCTAAGCACACAATCCCTTCGTATGCAGTGGTTACAGAAACAGATGAATTCTACACTTCATTTACCCTGATGGCCAAGATAACTTTTTATACAGTGTTAGGCATTAATGAAATTTTATTTTACATCTTTTTTCCTTTGGCTGAACAGCCCATTTAGGGCCCTGGCCTTTAATTAGTATTATTATTTAAAAATTAACCAGGGATTAGGAAAGCAAAAATAATTGGAGTTAAGTCAATGGAGTTTAAGTGCCACTTTTAAAATAGGAGCAATATTTCATTTAAGGTAGATGATTTATATACAGTTTAATGTTAAGCGTAATTAAATCATATATATATTGTATAGATTAAAAATGAATTATTCTTGATAACAAAGCATTACCACAACGATTGAATGTGACAGACTTCCTAGTCCTCATACAATTACTAAACTTTGAGAATTTACTGGTAGTGACAGAACATTGACTTCCATATAAAAGTTGGTTACATTGCTATTTATGTTGGTTGCAAAATATGTAACTGTGTCAGTTGCAGACAAAGGAATAAATTCAAAGCCTGAAATAAAAAAAAAATCAAACTATAAAGTTCCATGTCACTTAAAGTTTAACTTTTTTTTTTTGTGAGGGACACTCCTTAATTCTGAATATTTTACTTTCAAAATTTAAATATCATTAGATATTAAATTTTCTTAACTGAATTTCAATAAAAAAAATTACTTTGAAAGAATTCATCTGGTGCTTGTAAAATATTTTATTTTATTTTACAATGTAAGAAAAACAGTTTCTAATTATCTTCAATAGAAGAGTGTGAATCAGCAATGATTGCATTGCACTGTTGCATCTAAGTTCACACAAATATATATAAAAAAATGCAATAGCATTGATTTAACGTTCAATATCTGTTGATACTTTACTGTTTTAAAAAGTCGGTTTTCTTCTCAAAAAGTGATGAGTTTAAATATATATATATATAAAAACTCCCACCTGGCACTAAAATTTGAAATAATTTGAATTCATTTCAGAGATCATCTCACAAGCTTCTCTAAAGGATTCATCTTGAGTCAGCTGATTGTGGATGATGAAATTTCCCATCTATTCCTGGGAAAAGTATATAAAAAAAAATGTTCATGCCCAACTAAATCCTGAAAAAAATATTAACAATGAGACACTTAAATTTCATTTATGTATTTTCTTTAGTAAAATTTTTAAAGTTTCAATTATATTACTGTTCGGTCAAATGTAAACATTATTAAATTTACAACAAAGAAGGAAAAAAAAAACAACAACCTGACACATAGTATTGATGGCTTCAGCAACAAGTCAGTGCCAGCAGCTGTGTCTCTACAGTTCCAGGTAGCAATGATAAAATGACATTATATCACCTGTTGCAGATAAAAATATGAAAGTAGGGTCATCATTAAAGCCAAACCTTTCTTTTGCCTACAAGAAAAAAATATATACAACATTTGTAACACTTACAGACACTAGCTTAATTTCAAAAAATTTTTATCTTTAATGTATTAGAATCATATAAACTGAAGTTAAGTCAAGCTAGCATGCCCCAAAAATAAAATACTTTTTTGATAAATGTTATTCCTTATGCCAACTCAAGACACTTGTAAAATCTTTACTATGGTCCTGAAAAAAACCTTTTAGAAAAATCTTATGGTTTGCAAGCAAACTCAATTTTACGAATATTAAATTCCTGTTCGCCCTATAAAGGACTTTTGAAAAGCAATTGATAGCAAAGTTCAGGAACACAAAGAGTGAAATAAAATTGTGTGCTTACAATATAAGACTAGAGTTACAGTTGGGTAATCTGATGGATGTACATGTTATTTAACCAGACTGCTGGATTACTATTTAGTACATGCACTTACGTAAAAATGTTCTACATTTAACTTTAGAATGAAGTTTTTTCCAACAGCCAGCCAACTGTTTGTTCAATGGTGATACTTTAGAGTTAGATTCATCAGTCTCTGTGATGTATAATATTCACAAGTAATTTATTCTGACATGTCAACACCAAAAAAAAAAAAAAGAAAAGAAAATGCCCTATGTTGTTGTGTGTGATGCCCCTGTCATAAAGAGATGAGATCCCTTGGCTCCTATAAACCACTAGTGGGATGGTTTTTATGGTACCCTTCTTTCATCCCCCACCATAGTCATTAGTGCAATGGCCACGGAGGCACTATTGTAGATATAGGGGGGACTTTAGCCATGACCTGAAATATCCGTTAGTCCTCACCGGAGATCAAACCAGGACACTCAGGTCAACGGTTGAGCGCTTTACCATAGCATTGAACAAAACAATTTGTACATACAGAAACTATAACCACACTCAAGTGTTTTTTTTTTAATTATAAGCTTTTAATTAGTTTCACTTTCTGTGGGTTTGTCCTTCAAATCTTGTAGCCCAACCTTGCACCTGTTCCAATACAGTGAGAAGGGTCAAATTTAGCGCAGATGAAGATTCTACAAGAAATTAGATGATTTTAATAACCGTGAGTCAATACATTAACATCTTGTAGAATTATAAAGCTAATAACGTTTTTAGTAATGTTTATAATGGGGAAAAGATTTGTCTTAAGATTATCATGCCAATAGGAAGCAAAGCATCAAAGCAAAAGTGCGCCAGAAAAGTCTGATGTAGATTAGCTAAATTATTAATGTTACACTGTGCAAAATGTAATAGAACTTTTTTTTTCCTTCTTAACTATAAAGTATTAAATAAAACAATTAAAAAAAATAAATAATAATAAAGCTTTATATCCCTCTGACATTGCCTTGTTTTGCATAATGATATTTCATGTGATGATAATAGCATGCATTCTTCCTGTGATGATAATAGCATGCATTCTTCCAAAAGGATCCCATATTATACCTTCAGGTAAAGGTATTGGCAATGGTAAAAAAAAAAAATGGCCCAGGCATTGTCATTGTTTATGACATAGATAGGGCCTACAGCGCATCTATTACTCAAAACATTTAAATGGGATGTTTTGTTAACGCACTTGTTACTCGACCAGGGACTGGTCGACTTACTAGCAAATGTACGGTCGACCAGGAAATTTTTTTTTCTGTTTCCGGGGTCAGCCGGAGTCAGGAATTTCGCGCAAATTGTATAAATCCAAGATGGCTGCGATTTAAGTCGGCGATCGTTTTGATTCTTTAAAAGAGTGCCAAATCAAAGGTTCAGTATTAATACAATTTTAATTATTAATACAATTTTAACTAATTAATAACTAACTATAAGAAAATTTAAAAAAAACACATTTTACTTAAAATTAAACTTAAACATTTACACCTAAAGTAAATTCTATTATATTACTTTCAAGATGGATTGTCCTTTGGGATTGTGGTTGAAAGTATCAGAAAATGGAATTCAATTCCAGGTTGACAAAATAGTTGAAGAGCATAACTATATCATAAACAAGGTAAATATATTTTTAAGTGCTGGATTAACCAACAATCTAACAATATTTTTTTTAATCTATGCATATGTACAACTCTATATCTATAATCGAAAAAGTTGTTAATATTTTTGCATTTAGGTGATATATGAACATCTGCCAAAGAGAAGGAAACTAAATGAGAATGAAGAGAAAGATGTTTCTCGAATGCTAAGCATGCATGCAAACAAATGGCTGATAAAAGAACATATTTTAAAGGAAACAGGTAGGCAGTGTAAAAAAAATATCAAGACCACAACTATGTAATATTCTGGTTTATTTTTTAGTCAGTTATCATTAATGGAAGCACTGTGTGAAAATAAACTGGATATATTATTTTGATTATATAAATTGTTTTTTTCTATTTAGGCAAGAAGATAACCTAAAAGATATTCACAATTTGGCAGCAAAGCAAAAAGGACCTGTAGATGTGGAGTCTCTTTTGGCTGTTTTCAGTAACTGCAATGGTTAGTTTAGATGGTAATTTTTATACATTGGCACTGTTCGTTATTATTGGTTATATATTTTATTATTGGTTATATTTTATTATATTTTTATTTTGGTGAATGTAGAGCACAACATCTATTACTCAAATGATTTTACCATTTCTTAAAACTGTGTCACACTCCCACTACCCCTCATAAGTGAACGAGTTCCTAAAAATATATTGTTCTGCAACATGTTTTGAGGTTTTTTTTCTAGATAAATGCTAAATCAAAACCACTTATTAAATTGTTTATTCTTCAAAACTCGTTCATAAAACTGCAGTGTTATGAATAATAATTAAATAAGCTTTTTAATAGCATATGAATTAAAAGCGATGAAATACAAAATTTACAGTTCAGTTAGAAGTATTAAAAACAATTTTTTTTTTCAAACAGGACCTGATCTAGAACTGAGAACAAATGAAAATGGAATAATAACTGGAATTTTTTTACCAAGAAGACAGTTCAGCAAAAAGTTAATTGTAAGTGAATTTTAAAATAATAAAATTGTATAGACCTACATTTCTATGATAATGTTTGAAAGTGGGATTTTAATAACTATAACAACCAAGTTCGATTATAATGCAATGTATACATTTCATTCTGCATCAATCAAAATGTTGTATGCCGCCTCTTGAACTAATTCACCTCTATATTTTTTTTCTTTTTGTATTTTTAGTGTTGCTGGGTCATTTACTTGTAGGAGGAAGACCTGAAGATATATCGCCAACAAGGCCTGTAGATGTGGAGGAACTCAAACTTAGCCCTACTGATTTGCCATCATCGTTGTTAAATGAAATAGTCATTAAGGACATTCTTAAACCTTTCCTTTCAGATAGGGCATGAAGAACGTTACAGGCATCAATAAGAAAAAGAAAAAAATGGCTGTTTGGCTGTGCCCAACATGTGACACTAACACAGCAACTGGACAATGCATTGAATGCGAAAGTTGTCTTGAGTGGTACCATTTAGAGTGTGCTCGCATTACTAAAAAACCAAAACAAAATTGGTATTGCGATAAATGTATAAATGATGTTTAGAATGACATGAAAATTTTTTTATAAATGTACATGTTTTTGAACATTTTTTTTTATAAAGTTATTTTGTGCGAGTTTTTATTTTTAAAGATAATTCGGAGATGTAAGATATATGTTTTAATTCAATAATAGAAAAGTTTATTTTCTTGTATTTATGTTTCTTAATTTTTTTTTAATTTTCACTTCATAAGCCACTGTTTTGTTCAGATTATTATTTTCTGTGTGTTATTTATTGTTTGATTTTCCTAAACCTTCTGTTATTTTAATCATTTATGGTTTTAATAAGTTCTTGTATATCCTTTTGTCTTGGACAAAGATTTTAAATAAATCTTTAGTACTAAATTAACTTAGGCATTTATAATCATTTCATGTTTTTTTTTAACACTATTTACTATCAGTTCAGTTTTTTTGCCATGTATTGATAATTTAGATTAAATATACCTATTCATTTACTTGCATCTTTTCTACCATTTATTCTCCTTTTATTGTAACACGCATAATTTTAAATTGAAATCCATATAAATGCTCTGCATGCAGTATTTTCTATTTTGTGTACTGCAGCAATAATCATTTCATGATTATGATGGGGGTATATATTTTTTTCCATTTAAATTGATTACATTTATACTGAGGTAGTCTTCTAAATACATCAGTCATGATATTTTTATGCCCTTTGAGTGAGCGCAATGCTCTTTATTTGTGAATTTTACATGTTATTTCTATTTTTAACTTATATCATCTATTTTTTTGGATACATTGTTCAACATATTTTGTTTTAATTTTACAGAAATATTTTCACTGGTGCAAAAACTTAATGTTCATTTTTAGTATTTCCCTAAAAATTTTCTTTTTTTTTTTAAAGAAAAAAACATTCTATATATTTCTTGTTGGATTTGTATTGCAGTCTATTCTGCCTTCGTGGTGTAGCCTATTGAAATTCATTTCAAATTATCTTTTTAAATATGTATATATATATATATATATATATATTAGTCCATTTGTCACTGCTTTTATTTTCTCACATAATCCCTGAAATATTCAGTGCTAATATGCCTTAGAAACTGAAATATTATTTAACATTTTTATGTATCACTATGTTCTGAGGTTTTTTTTTTAAAATAAACAAGTTATCCACCATTAAAACTGGGATAAAATGTCCTTTCCATTTCATGTGTTCTTTAATTGAGTGCACTTTTTTTAAGCTAGGTACAGAACATTTTGTGTATGTTCAGATATCAGTGACTTGAAACACAGTGTTTTATGTTGGTATTATATAGTGACATAGATTTTTAGACTATTTTCTATGAAAATCATTGTGCACTTATGTAATTCTTTACATTCCAGGTCTTTAAAATAATTGTACTCTTTAATAATTTGCTTGGCTTTTAATTACTTAATTTTTGGTCATTGCTTGAAAAGAATTATGTGCATGGATGGAAATAATATGAAATCGTGGAGAAACTTAATGTATTTCAATGTATTTATTTTGGCATTACCACTGTACCCTTGGTTTCTTGTTAATCTGAAAATTGATGGCAAATAAAGAAGATACTTTATTTTTTCTCTGGCCTTTTATTCATTTATTTTTTTTTCTATTTTTAATATTTATTACCCAGTTATAGAGTATTGGTAACATACAGTGGCACAACCAGAAAAAATGCTGGGGGGGGGGGGGGGGGGCTCACAGCTGACATAAAAAATTTTATATAGTAAAATATTTATAACAAGCCACCCCCCACCCCGGCTGTGCCACTGGTAACATAATAATAAATATTGTAACCATTAAA
>JAGDYQ010000148.1:427500-648405 GCA_021962125.1 Bulinus truncatus
TGCTTGCACAGTTTACTTTTACAAATATTGATAAACAAATGACAAAAAAAACGGTTTAGTCCCGTTGACTCAGCTCACACAGGGAAAAAAAAATTAGAGACAAAGTTTCAGAGTAGAGAGGATTAGAGGAGGTAACTATCTGTAAAAATATTTCACATTCTGAAAAATCCCTATTATTGTTCTGGCCTACTTTCATATTCAAAAATTTATAAAAAAAATCTACTTCCAACCAAAACAATCTGTGGGTGTCATTTTAAATTAACATGTGAAGTGTATACCAGCAATTTCATATCAAAAACTTTTCTCTAAGGCCAAACTAGGCTTATAATAATTGTAACCACTGATTAACCAGACTATTTATCAACATTACACACGCTTGCGCAGATCAGGATGTTTTAAGTCATGTCAGAGCTCAATAAGTAAGAAATTTTGCCAAGATGACATGACTCAAAAACTAACTGCACAAGTACATGTAGTATGCAGTCTAGTTCAGACTTCAGACGAAAATATAAAGAAATACCATCAAAGTTTTCAATTCTGCACATTATTGTCTGTGCTTGAAACATTGGTATAGCTAGTATTTTTTGTTGAGCTAAATCCTAACCAATCAACCAAACCAACCAATACTTTATACAAGAAAAATCACTACTTTCCTTGACTTGCCCACGGACACCTTGGAAGCTCCTCGCGGACCCCCAGGGGTCCGCGGACCACAGGTTGTAAACCTCTGTTCTAGCCGATGCATTGTTTACATATCAAGATACATCACAAGACATCAACATGTCAGTTGCTAGTAGTGGTATTACTCGCTGTTAAATTGACAAGATAGGACAATTCCCTGATCTACAATCAGAGGCGAACCTAGGGGGGGTGGGTGGGTCGTAAGTCCCCCCCCCCCGGTCCCAGCTTTTACATAAAATATTAAGTACATTATCTCATGTCACGGTGTCGAATGTTAAAATGCAGGGGTACCCAAAGAGGTTTAGCCCCCCCCCCGGGCCCCCAAATCCCTAGGTTCGGCACTGTTTGCCCCCCCCCCCCCACCCAGTATTAATTTGTATGTAAACTGTAAATTGTTGCTAGGTGGTGGCTCCGACCAGTACTTTATGCATAGGTCTACCACAGGGGTGGGCAAACTTTTTCTACGGAGGGCCACATTGAAAACTTGATTGTTATCGGCGGGCCGCATATATATATATATATATATATATATATATATATATATTCTTTATTCCAATTTACAACGTATGAAAAAATGAATTAAAGATAATAGCCTTTTATTTGTCATTTAATTTCCCACTCATGTTATTACACATGCACATCACATTGTAAAATAAGAACATATACATGCACACGGGTCCCACACAATATTCCCATCCCTGGTCTACGAAAAAAATCAAAGGGATCATCTGCCTAGGGCTCTATGATTAGCTCTATGATTAGCTCTATGATTAGCTCTATGTTTAGCTCTATGATTAGCTCTATGATTAGCTCTATGATTAGCTCTATGATTAGCTCTATGATTAGCTCTATGATTAACAGTATATAGGTATATTTGAAACTCATGCTAACCAATTTATGGGGAAGGATTGTTTTATTGGTATTAAGGAAACAGTGCAATAAATCATAAAGAAAAGGCATATTTATTTTAATACAGTATAACAAACCAATATGCTTACAGGTACTCATGTGAGATACATAAATAAATAAATATAACTTATAAGTGAACTGTGTGTGCTCATGTAATAGAGAAAAGCCAAAGAGATTAAACATTATGAAAAACCATGAGATAAATGATTCAAATATTAAATCCGATTCCGGTTCCTGCAGGATTAAACAATTACACAATTCGGTACAGCCCTGTTACGTGGTGGAAGGACGATAGCTAATCCTTGCCGAGAACAGGTCGTTGTCTTGGAGTATGAGATAGTTTTATGCTAGTGGTCTCTGATGATAATATTTGTATTACACAGCTAGCGTTCAGTCTCCGCTAATAAAGTCAACCCCGTTCCTAGTGATCTGACACGGTGACCTGATGTTTCGTCCCTTATACTCGTAAACTATTGTGCTGATGAAAAAAACAACTTCGTAACAAGCCCTAATACAGGGGCG
Organism: Bulinus truncatus; assembly: GCA_021962125.1. Lineage (NCBI taxonomy): Eukaryota > Metazoa > Mollusca > Gastropoda > Planorbidae > Bulinus > Bulinus truncatus. Next base: position 429,613 of record JAGDYQ010000148.1, read on the forward strand.
CCGAGATCCAACAAGGGCTCCAGGGCAGGATAATATTGCGGGCCCCTTAATAAACAACGAGTCGTGAAAAAATTGTCATGGTCGGGGCGGCCGGGCCCCCTTACAGATGCGGCCCCCCTGGCAATATATATAAATATAAGGCCGCTCTTAGGTCTTTGGGGCGGGTGTGGGGGGGACTTATATCGAGTCTTCCAGAGACCACTCAAGGAAGAGACACGTATAGATACAGATACTTTGGGCGTAGATACGGATTGTTCCCATTGCCTGGAAAACGCCCTCTCATTAAGGCAGCAATGAGGCAAAGCAGCTGCAACGTGAGGGCGGACACCACACTCTCCTACATATACACCACAGGACTTAGGACAAAAAGTGCACCGTCGGGCTCTCTTACCATCGACATTTTAAAACTAATCAATACTTGAAAGATGGGGCGGCCATTTTGAAGCAGCACACGGCGGACTTCCGGTGGGTTTCAGTGATGGAGCGCGATGCGTCATTAGCCCAGATGACGTCATTAGTCTAGATGACGTGTGTGTGTGTGTAAATGACGTTCATGAGGCAATTATAGGCACATGAGAAATATTCATTCCTGGAAATCGTGGCGGTTATACGGGCCTCATTTCTTTGATGCATAGTTTAATAACTTGAGGGCATGAGCGTTTCATGTAAAGGTTCCATCAAGGGCCACTCATATGAAGGGGGCCGGGGGGGCGGGGCTCACATTTAATCTCGTTCAGTCTCTGTGTTGGTAGATATAATAGAAAGGGAGAGAAGCGCACTGCTTTGCCCCGCTGACTTTAGAAGGTGGAGCTATAAATAGACAAAGGTAGATTCATCGGAATAGAGGATCGGGAAAATCCGAACTATTTGAAGCACATTTGAGCAATACAGCATGGTGCTTACTTGTAAATTAGAGCAAATAGCGTCCTGATTATAGATTGATTGGAACGATGTAGCGGAATGCTTACACGTGTTGATTGGAGAAATATAGCGGAGTGCTGGCACGTGTTGATTGGAGAAACATAGCGGAATGCTTACACGTGTTGATTGGAGAAACATAGCGGAATGCTTACACGTGTTGATTGGAGAAATTATAGCGGAATGCTTACACGTGTTGATTGGAGAAATTATAGCGGAATACTTGCACGTGTTGATTGGAGAAACATAGCGGAATGCTTGCACGTGTTGATTGGAGAGATTGGCAGTTAAACGTCGGTGCACCGCGTCACTAAATCAGCTGCTACACTTCTGCCTACAGAACTAGGTCACACGGGATACTTAGGTTTAATTAACGCCGTGGCCAGATGATTGACACATTTTTTTTTACAGGGATCCACCCACCATCTACCCCCACCCACCAGCCATATTAGTGAGAAGACAACTGATAGGAAATTTAATAAAATATACAGTGGATTCCGCTTAATTGGGACAGCCGCTTATTTGGGACAGCCGCTTATTTGGGACAAATCTCAAAGAAACCAAAACCAAGAAGCCAATAGTAAATGTGCATGTTTAATTGGGACAGCCGCTTAATTGGGACAAAAAGCCTCGGTCCCGATGTGTCCCAATTAAGCGGAATCGACTGTATATACATACAATTAATCTACTAGTAAATATTTTAGTGTCGAGTAGGCCGACTGTTTTACTAAGTGATGTAATCTCACACGTAGTAATTTCGATCCAATTGCAGTAATCTAATTGTTCGAATCCCTGCGAGTACAGACACCTATCCCTCGGCCCTCTCCCCCCCCCCCCCTCTCTTTCCCCCACACACTCCCTGGTCAGCCGTTGCTCATTCGACTTTGGATGGTAATTATGTACACAGTCAGGTGTCAGTCATTAGAACTGAGGGAATTAAAAACAACACAACGACTAGTTCAACCAAAAATCACTCCTTGTCCCTCCTCCACACCCCCCCCCCCCCCCCCAAATTCTTGGGTTTACGGTCAATAATTTGGGACCTGAAGATTTAAGCTGAAAATCTTTAAGCTGAGCTGATGGGCAGCGTTAGTTTTTTTTTTTAATTTGTACTGTACAGTTGATGTATGGTGGGTGGGCGGGGGGGTGGGGGGGTGTGGGGGGGGGAAGCTGAACGTAGGGGTCAAAAGTTCAAACCAACACCAACACAAGGATTGAACTACATTATGTTATATAGGGGCTGTCCATTATTTATGTCAACAATTCTTTTTACCTCCCCCCCCCCGTCAACAACTTGTCAAACTTACAATAAAATTACGTCAACATCTGATTACCCCTCCCCCCCCCCTAAAAAAGGTAGATTCCAAATTGTTTATGTGTCAAAATTAGTAGGAATATAGCTAGTTTAATTAAAATACTGAATGTTAAGCGAGTGTGTATAACACAGGACTACAAACGCTGCTTAATTTTCCTATTTATTATGTACTTATATTAAATTAAAAAAAAAAAAGTAACATTGTTGACGTCAACTTTTCTTGACCTCCCTCCTCCCCCTTGTCAACAATTGTCAAAAATTTTCTCACCCCCCTTCCTCCATTCCCCCCCCCCCTATTTTGTTGACGTAATTAATGGACAGCCCCATACCAGTGTTTTATAATCGCTTTCATTTTATGTGAACAAAAGGCCATAAAAATGAACTTGGTTTTTTTTTTTGGGTTTTTTTTTTATGGTCTTAGTTTGGGTTTATAATTATTTCAGAGAGGTACACTGGTATAGACTATCATTCTATATATTAGATTGATTGTATTATTTAAAGACTCAGAAGAAAGTACTTTATTTTAAAATATCGACTGCACATCTAAAGTACATGTATGACCTTTCTATTCACACCAGACAAAATGATTCAAACGAAGGTTAAAAAAAAAAGTTTTTAACGTCAATCAATTGAGACCCAAATTTCTGATTCAGTAAACAGCATGGATTGTTTTGTTAAACAAGGGAGACAATTAGCAAATTATTTTTTTACAACAATTTTTATGCAACTTGTGATGTTTACAAAACTTTGTTTTACAAATATTGTATTGTAAAAAAATTTAACTATAATTTGCTGAGTCTCTCTCTCGGTCTCTCTTTCTCTCTCTCTCTCTCTCTCTCTCTGTCTAACTCCCTTTAGCTATCTACGTTCAATCTATTTTCTTTTCTTTCTCTGTGACTCCTATATTTATGTATATTACCTCATGTTTTATTTAAGTACAACTTAAGACTGAATGTTAACATAAAAAAAAATTATGTAAATAAATGCAAACCTTTAATGTCTTTCAATATGTTTTTGTATTTATTAGTCAAGTGTATTCATTACGTATTAATATCTGGTTCTGTTTAAGATAGCATCTACAAAGAACTTTCGCAATTGAAATTACATGAATATCAAGTCCGGTTATAAATGTAACAGTGATTTAAGTCACTCGAGCTATGGCTTTGAGTATAGTACATTAAATTGGATGTTAAACAGTATACGTTGGATGTGTATTACATGCTGTATATCCGTCTAGTACAGTAAATTGCAAGTTAAACAGTATACGTTGGATGTGTATTACAAGCTGTATATCCGTCTAGTACAGTAAATTGGATGTTAAACAGTATAAGTTGGATGTGTATTACATGCTGTATATCCGTCTAGTACGGTAAATTGGATGTTAAACAGTATACGTTGGATGTGTATTACATGCTGTATATCCGTCTAGTACGGTAAATTGGATGTTAAACAGTATACGTTGGATGTTTATTACATGCTGTATAACCGTCTGGTACAGTAAATTGCGTGTAAAACAGTATACATTGGATGTGTATTACAAGCTGTATATCCGTCTAGTACGGTAAATTGGATGTTAAACAGTATAAGTTGGATGTGTATTACATGCTGTATATCCGTCTAGTACGGTAAATTGGATGTTAAACAGTATACGTTGGATGTGTATTACATGCTGTATATCCGTCTAGTACGGTAAATTGGATGTTAAACAGTATACGTTGGATGTTTATTACATGCTGTATAACCGTCTGGTACAGTAAATTGCGTGTAAAACAGTATACGTTCGATGTTATTACATGCTGTATATCCGTCTAGTACAGTAAATTGGATGTTAAACAGTATTTGGATGTGTATTACAAGCTGTATATCCGTCTAGTACAATAAATTGGATGTTAAATAGTAAACGTTGGATGTGTATTACATGCTGTATATCCGTCTAGTACAGTAAATTGGATGTTAAACAGTATTTGGATGTGTATTACAAGCTGTATATCCGTCTAGTACAATAAATTGGATGTTAAATAGTAAACGTTGGATGTGTATTACATGCTGTAAATCCGTTTTAATTTAGGCTCGCCCTTCTCATTTCAGCTCGTGGTACGGACCTTCTCATTTCAGCTCGTGGTACGGACCTTCTCATTTCATCTCGTGGTACGGACAATCTTTCACATTTATCACCATCTTGTGGCCAGCGTTGAAAAAACAACAACTCTCTGGTTGTCTCCCTGTACCCATGTTTGGTCTATGCTTAAATAGATGTTCCATGTGCAGTTTTATCTATCTATCTATCTGTCTATCTATCTATCTATCTATCTATCTATCTATCTATCTATCTATCTATCTATCTATCTATCTATCTATCTATCTATCTATCTATCTATCTATCTATCTATCTATCTATCTATCTATCTATCTATCTATCTATCTATCTATCTATCTATAATTAATTTGAAAGTCATAGAAAGTAGTTTATTTAGATAGAAGTAGACTACATCGTGCTTACTTCTTTTAACAGATATAACAGCCATCGGATAAAACAGGAAGGGAGTGACACGCTTCCGTGCGCGGCTGATGAACCAATCTTCAACTCCGGTGGTTGGAAGCTGGTAGGAAGAAGTAGCCTTGACACATTTCTGAAAAAATTCAGTCCACCATTCGGCACGCTCGGTCGTCTGCTCGTTCGTCAGATGGCGCGGGGTATATCCACCTGGCTGATTATTATTATTATTATTATTGTTATTATTGTTTTTATTATTATTATTATTGTTATTATTATTATTATTATCATTATTATTGTTTTGTTGCTGTAGACGAGATTTCTTTCAGGAGGCAACGATCAGCTTCTGTGAACTTCAGCGCCAAGCCAATCTTGGTGAAAGTAATGATGTAGGATGGAAGAATCTCCGAACTGACTGGAAAGGTCCGAGATAAATTGAACTCCGCGGCGGAAACGTGACGTGATTTTATTTATTTATTGTTTGTTGTTGTTTATATATATGTACATATTGATACTTTTGGTTTCGTTTATGGATTTTAAAGGAAATCCAATGGGACGCAATGCTTAGAAATGTAGTTTCATACTTGATAAGATATTTTGTGATATATCATTGGTTGTTATATGCTCGATGTGATATATCATTGGTTGTTATATGCTCGATGTGATATATCATTGGTTGTTATATGCTCGATGTGATATATCATTGGTTGTTATATGCTCGATGTGATATATCATTGGTTGTTATATGCTCGATGTGATATATCATTGGTTGTTATATGCTCGATGTGATATATCATTGGTTGTTAGATGCTTGATGTGATATATCATTGGTTGTTATATGTTTGATGTGATATATCATTGGTGGTTATATGCTCGATGTGATATATCATTGGTTGTTATATGCTTGATGTGATATATCATTGGTTGTTATATGCTCGATGTGATATATCATTGGTTGTTATATGCTCGATGTGATATATCATTGGTTGTTATATGCTTGATGTGATATATCATTGGTTGTTATATGTTTGATGTGATATATCATTGGTTGTTATATGTTTGATGTGATATATCATTGGTTGTTATATGCTTGATGTGATATATCATTGGTGTTATATGCTTGATGTGATATATCATTGGTTGTTATATGCTTGATGTGATATATCATTGGTTGTTATATGCTCGATGTGATATATCATTGGTTGTTATATGCTTGATGTGATATATCATTGGTTGTTATATGCTCGATGTGATATATCATTGGTTGTTATATGCTCGATGTGATATATCATTGGTTGTTATATGCTTGATGTGATATATCATTGGTTGTTATATGTTTGATGTGATATATCATTGGTTGTTATATGTTTGATGTGATATATCATTGGTTGTTATATGCTTGATGTGATATATCATTGGTGTTATATGCTTGATGTGATATATCATTGGTTGTTATATGCTTGATGTGATATATCATTGGTTGTTATATGCTCGATGTGATATATCATTGGTTGTTATATGCTTGATGTGATATATCATTGGTTGTAATATGCTCGATGTGATATATCATTGGTTGTTATATGCTCGATGTGATATATCATTGGTTGTTATATGCTTGATGTGATATATCATTGGTTGTTATATGCTTGATGTGATATATCATTGGTTGTTATATGCTTGATGTGATATATCATTGGTTGTTATATATGCTTGATGTGATATATCATTGGTGTTATATGCTTGATGTGATATATCATTGGTTGTTATATGCTTGATGTGATATATCATTGGTTGTTATATGCTCGATGTGATATATCATTGGTTGTTATATGCTCGATGTGATATATCATTGGTTGTTATATGCTCGATGTGATATATCATTGGTTGTTATATGTTTGATGTTGATTGTTGTATAATATTATTTGCTAATTAAAACTTGTAAAATTCAGGTAGAATTATTGATATAAATTTTTTGTTTTCTTTTAAAACAATGGACATTATTGATTTTTTTTTTAGCGTGACATAGTGAATGTGTGTGTGTGTGTGTGTGTGTGTGTGTGTGTGTGTGCATGTTTGTGTGCATGTGCATGAAGGCTTCACATCATATAGTAAACATTTTCATATAGTAGGCATTTTGATATAATTTCAGATAGTAGGCATTTTGATGTAATTTCAAATAGTAAACATTTTGATGCAATTTCATGTAGTAAACATATTGATGCAATTTCATGCAGTAAACATTTTGATGCAATTTCATTTAGTAAACATTTTGGTGTAATTTCATGTAGCAAACATTTTTATGTAAGGGCTCCCTTTTTGTCCGTGGTATCATTTATTCATCATCGCATCATGCATCATAAGTAGGTGAGGAATGAGGCTATTGAATAAAAAGATGACCCAATTAGGTGAAGCACATTAAGTGATGACGCAAGTTTAAGAACATAATGCGATGACGCGATTTGGATTGCACCACCCACCCTTGAAGAAATGGGTGGTATCTCCTGGGAGATAACTAATTTTGGGATAGTTTTGAAAACAAACGTGACCTTTTTTTTTTTCATTAAATGTAATGAGCTATATATGTTCATTTCTTTTATTTATTAAGTACCGACAGATCTACAAAATTATGTAAAATACAAGATACTTGTTTATGCTGTTTCTATAGATTCCAATTGTTTAGTCTGCTTTATTTTTAGAATTAAAAAGTTGTAACAGTTTAAGTTATGAAACAGTCAATATTTTGACACAGTTTTCCTTTTTTTTTTTGTCTAGTGTAAAAAAAATAATTACTACGTATAAAGTTGGAAAGAATAACAAGAAGATAAAACTGTATTGATAAAAATTAGAACACTTCTGGCATCGAGAGTAAAAAAAAACGATGGTAATTGAAACAAATATTATTATTTATTGAAATGACGTAATGAGTCACAGATGTAGTTTTTTTTCATTTTTATTATATGAAGGAATAAAAACAAGAGAGGATATTAGCAGAGTTTTTTAAAACTAACCGTTTTCTAATATATAAATATTTTTTTTTTTTAAATTCTCTAATGCACTGCTTTGACCTACCAGCACGTGGTAATCCCATGCGCGCATAGATCTCTATCTAAAACATGAAGTAATTATTGATGCAAGGGAGGTAGCCCATCTAGTAGCTCGGTTCTTCATAGTTGAACACGCTTATATCCCTTGCATAGTTATGGTAATTTATTTTTTCTTAGATATAAAAATAAAAGAAATATATTTAAAATTAATTAGTCATCATGCTTTGTCATGGAGCAAGAACATGTTATGCAAAATTTCAAAATCGATTACAATTTTTTTTCCCCGCATAAATAAACAGAAGCTTTGAGTTAATAAAACTGTTTTTCTTGTAAACGAGTCTTTGGTTGTAACTGATTCCTTTATTTGTAAATGAGTACTTTAGTTGTAAATGAGTCCTTTAGTTGTAAATGAGTACTTGCGTTTTGAGTCACTTAGTTGTAAATGAGTCATTTAGTTGAAAGTGAGTCCTTGAGATATAAGTGAGTGATTGTTCAGGAAGACGCTGTGGCGTGTAGGTAGTGCGCCTGGTAACCTGAGTGGAAGCCACAAATTCAAATCCCAACATACGTTAGGTACATCTGCCGACTCACTGTTGACCCGTGTTGCCTCCAGGTCCGCTCAACCACGAACTGTGTTGACACTCTGTTGTATTGCGTATTTGGAGACGAAGAGAATAACATCGCGCCACAGGGTCTTTCAGCCTCTGAGTTGGCAAAACTTTTATTGACCTCTCCCGTTTTGTTTCGGGGGTGGGGAAAGGTTCCATACAATTCCAGTATTTTCTTATGCACCTGGAGGGCGAGGGGGGATGGGGGTGGGGTCTAAAATGACCTCAGTCCACCACTGATTGCATCAAAATGACATTAATTTTTTTTTACACAAATTTATCCTTACTAAGTCTTATCAGTAATAATTCTTATATTTAACACGGTGTTTGCCAGTTTCTAACACCAATTGATTCTATGTTTTTATAAGTTAGATTTTTTTGTTACTAGCTTGTTACACATCACGTACGTAACTTGGCAGTTTTACCTTTTCAAACTTGTATTCTCCGGAACATCGGATTCCCTCAGACCTTAATTTACAAAGCGACACAGGTATTGGTGGTTATAAATAGACAATTGTTTGGCGGGCATTTTTAAAGTGGTGTAACGTATTATTGTTTCTTACACACTGAGAACGGGGCTGTATAGTAGCGCATTATTTCTTTTTTTTTTTGCTGGTTGCTAACTGTGGTCAACTTTTGGCTGTTGTAAGATCAGCATTTAGCAGTTGTTTCAATGATATAACGATTGTTATGATATCAATGGGCGGATGGATAGCGAAGTCGATAATGAACCCGACTTCAGGGTTTCAAAGGTCCAAACTCTGGTAAAGCCAAATATATTCGCAGCTGACTTGGAGAAGAGATGTTGTCAAAAGTTATTTGCGAAAAAAAAATTAACAAGAGCTGTAGTTTTGATTTAACATACAGCGCTTTTAATTTTTTTCTTTGTTCAAGTCGGCAACTAAGCTGTACAATGTATTCACATTCAAAGTTGGCAGGTGCATACGCTATTGCTAAACGTGTTCTCAGTTCTTACCTCCCCTTTTGCTCCTGTCATTTCCCCTTGCCCTATTGCCAAAATGTTGTTTGGCTCACTGATCGCCTCAGTACACGGCGTGCTCAAAATCGAAATCGGGATGGCGCAGGACGGGCACGCCCACTTTTGGCGCGCAGATGCCCGTCAGGTAAACGTCCTCCATCCACAGGGGCTCCACCCTCAGCGCCGCCTGGTACAGCAGGTTCACGGTGCTGATAGGGTAGCCGAGGAAGGCCCCGAAAGCGAACGGGGGGTAGGTATCGTTGGGGAACTCGACGGTGGACACGAAAAACTTGTGAGACGGCTTTCTCGTGGGCTTGTTGTTGTCGTCCCTGTGTCCGAGTATGAAGTTGGCGTATCGCTCGCCTTTTTCCCACAGCGCCTGCAGCGATCTCGCGATATCGATTCTGATGTCGTCGTCCGTGCGGATGACGAACCTGGTGCTGTTGCAGTACGTGCCGGCCCATTTGAGCATCGATACCGCTTTAAATCGGATATTTCTGTAAACGTCTTCGAATCCGTCCTGGACGATATCGCCGTATTTGTCCACCTCGGCGTCGATCCTGGACTGGAGTATCGCAGCGTCGGAGCCTTCGGAGGGTTTCCCGATAAAAAATAATAGCTTGGCTTTGTTTGTTCTATTTTTAGCAAAACGATAAAGGTCGCGACCTCTTAAGCCCTCTCTTCTCTCAAAATATCCAGGGGCGGACGGCACGACGAAGAGGAAGTCTAGACTCTCTCCATGGCAAGCGGAGCTCGCGTTGTGCACGTACTCGAAATCGTGATTGTTTATGATTGGCTGGGATAAAAAGGAAATGACGTCATCCTTTCCCTTTAACTCAGAATGGAGCTTGTGGATGAGCTTTCGCAAAGTTCTCGCCGGGGTCGACTCCAGCACTTGATACAGTTCTGTAAGGTTTTTGAGGCTCGCGCTGGGCTCGTAAGCGTCCTCTCGGTCAGTTACTGACCTCAAGACGCAGTCCAGCAAGGTGTCCAGCAGAATGGCTTTAGGGTAGCTGACGGAGTCGAGGTCGAATTTGTCCAATGCGCTGGCAGCAGAGGCTTTGATCGACCTTAGCACCTCGTCTGGATCGCTGGGCAGCAAACCTCCGAGGATGTAGCTCCCGAACAGCCCGAAGATGCTGATGGCTAGGCTGTAGCCCACAACTTTCTTCAAAGGTCTTGATATGGCGTAGGCAGAAATCATTTGATCGTTGTAGACTAGTTTCCTTTTTTTGGATAGAATAAAAGAATATATATATATATACAGGGTTATAGAGGTAAACATCGTACTCATTCATGGAGTTAAAAATAAGTATTATCAAAGTGTCTCCGGCAGAAATTGTTAATTTATCGACATCTTTCTATTGTTTCTATTTTCATAGCTACCGCTGCTGAGATAAAAATCGACAGGCTAAAGTAATCGATATGAAACGTGAACTCAAATGATGCTGTGTTTGGTTCTAGAATAGCGTAGTGTTTTACAGGAAGTTTACACATCGGCAGTGCGACAGAACAATTATCTAATGAATTATTATTCTGCTCTGTAAATTGTGGAATACTTCTTCACTAGAACTTGTATGATCCTCAAGCTTGCGGAGCCGGAGCCGGAGCCGAGGAGCCGGGAGCCGCTACTTTTTGCTGGAGCCGGAGCCGGAGCCGAAAAATCTGGCGGCTCCACGGCTCCCAAATGTTTTTTTTTTTACTGCAGAATTTTTTTTTTAGCTTTAAAATTGCAAATTTGTTTGATTGTTTGCCTCCTACAATTTGAAATGTTGTCATGTTTTACGAACGCCACAACAGTAACACGCACATCACTACAATAAATCTTTAATGGGGAATCGTTTTGTGTTCGTTTTAAATCTTGTTTACCCTCCGAAATTTTTTTAATGGCATGTTATTTTGTTATGTTTAAAGTTAAAACAGTTTTATTTCATAGAATAATTGTATCAATCATTTAAAAATAAATTTTTACTACGACGACAAATAGAACGCGTCATTTTGTGTATTATTTGATCGCGAATTCGTAATAGACAAAAAACAAAATGTTAGCTTTCTGTATTTAACAATTTTATTATAAACAGAATATCTGAAATAGAGCAGATTAATTTATAAGGCTGTGGCTATTCGGACCCGCGTCCCAATAAAATTCGATTGTTATTCGGACCCGTGGCAAATATGCACTAAGCCTAGCTATATTTAAACTTTATTAGACGGAACCCGAAAAAATAATAATACAGAGTCCGCTTAGTGAAACCCTAGACACTGAGTAACGATTAAATCATACAATTCAAACAATTATAAAAAAATAAACAAAAAACAATAATAAAGTTTATGTATAGCTAAGCTGAGTGCATATTTGCCACGGTTCCGAATAACAATCAGACTTAATTGGGACGGGGTCCGAATAAAAATCGGCGATTATTGGTACCCGGGTCCAGGCCCGTAGCCAGAGGGGGGCTAGTGGGGCTGACCCCCCCCCCCGTTCATGACCTGAGCCCCCCCTCCGTGCATGATTTGAGCTTTTTGACAAAATTTTAATAATAACGGCTATAAAACATCAATCATTTTGCTCAATTTTGTTTTAGGGGCCCGGACTGAGCTGGCCAATCAACTTTTTAAAATATTAATATCAGCACTGGAGCCCGTGTCACCTTTGCCCAGGGACCCGAAATTTCTGTCGGTGGGCCTGTTTGCAACCTTGTAATAGTTTTATAATTATAATAATTGCGACTGGTCAATTTGTTGTTGATAGATCTGTTATTTGTTTTCAATATTTTATAAGAAATATCAAACAAATAGCTAAGCTATATTCGAGATCTTTGTCGTTCTTCCCGGGTTGTACGTTTAACCAACAGTATAATGATATAAATCAGGTATCTATTATGTAACAATTGTGTAGCAGAACAAATGGTCAATATATTTATAACAGGAATTAGAAATTGCTCAGCCTCAATAAATTTTTATCATTAAAACTCTTTACTATTTAAATTATTTTTAACAAAACTGCAACATGCCATGCATTATTAAAACGTAGTTAAAATTATATATTTCTAATTAATAGCTAAACAATCGGTACTAAAATGCACCATTCCAGATATGGAACTGCAAAACATTTCTTGGGGAGGGGACTCACTGAGGCCCCTCCCAAAACCCCTCCTCTCCGTTCGCAAGCTTTCGGCGCTTCGCACCTCCATCTTCGCCCCCCCCTCCCGAACATTTCTTCTACCCACCAGGGGCGGAATTTTGGGGAGGGGCCGGGGGTCATGTCCCCCCCCCCCACCCGGTTACCGCGAGTTTAGGTAATACATCATTAAATTATCGAAATATTTTTTGTTCAAAGACCAATTTTCAACAATGAAAACAGTGTTGCCCCTCCCCCCTCCCGTCAAAGTTGTCTAGATCCGCCGCTGTACCCCAGAATCAGTTCTTCGGCACCCCCCCCCCCCCCCCCGGGCCGGAAAAAAATTTCTTTGCCCCCCCCCCCCAATGCAATAATCCTGGCTATAAATAATAAATATAAATACCGAAGTCTTTAAAATATTTTAAATAATGTATCATTTTACTATTGGCTAATTCGATCATTGAAATAACTTTTTAGTACTTATGAAAATGGCGACTAGTGAAACCTAGATCGAAAATAATATGTTTCTGGATGCACTGAAATGGTTTGTTTTTAGTAAAACCGACAATGCGTATATTTTTCAAGTTCCTGACTAAGGGGGTGAACGCGCAAAATTTGCATAACTTTTTATCAGTGGCATGTTTGCGTGGCGCAATTACAAAAATTTTTGTCTCGTGTGATACTATCTTAATAGGGAGCCGGAGCCGGAGCCGTCAAATTTGTGGGAGCCGGAGCCGGAGCCGAAAAAAAATATGGCGGCTCCGCAAGCCTGATGATCCTATAAGACATACTTTCTTAATGGCTGTCAGGTCATAGTAACATAATTTCTTTGCGTCATAACATCTTTAGCATAATGAAACATCAAAACTCTTTATAAACTCTTTGACCTTTGGCCTTTGGCCTTTGACCTATACGAAAGCCTATGAGATGAGAGTCTATCCGTTAACATAACCACCCCAGGGGCCGAGAGATGGACCGACCGCTCAGATTTCTGTAACCACACCTCCCTTATACCCCTAAGGGCTCAAGGGGCAGATGAAGTGTAGAATTCACCTGTTTCAGTAAACACTCGGCATATAAAGGGAATAATGTATTTAGCACAACGCCCAGCAGCCTTTACTCCTCTCCCCCCCCCCCCCAACTTAAAGTCGGGTACCCATGTAAAGCTGGGTGGACTTGGGAGGCTTACACAAGGATCTGAAAAACAAAATCCCACTGAGGTTCGAACCCAGGACTCTCCGGTCGACTGTCGAGCTCTCTACACCTACAGGCTTTAGTATCCGACTAAAAAAACACAAGAGATTGTCACATGTGAACCATACGTACAAACACATAATACAAAACGTCACTTCAACAAGCTTCGTAATTCTTGAAGATTGTAATTTGTAAACTTGAAATGATTAAAATCTTGTATTGGTATGTGGAGTCCATCAGCCCCGTAGAATGAAAATTCTACAGCAGGGGCCAGACATTCTACAGCAGTAGCCAGAATTCTACAGCAGGGGCCAGACATTCTACAGCATGGGCCAGACATTCTACAGCAGGGACCAGGCATTCTACAGCAGGGGCCAGACATTCCACAGCAGGAGCCAGGCATTCTACAGCAGAAGCCAGACATTCTACAGCAGTAGCCAGACATTCTACTGCAGGGGCCAGACATTCCACAGCAGGGGCCAGGCATTCTAAAACAGGGACCAGGCATTCCACAGCAGGGGCCAGGCATTCTACAGCAGGCGCCAGGCATTCTACAGCAGGGGCCAGACATTCCACAGCAGGAGCCAGGCATTCTACAGCAGGAGCCAGGCATTCTACAGCAGGGGCCAGACATTCTACAGCAGGGGCCAGGCATTAGCAGGGGGGGGGTCCAGGTAATACATTTTACTAAGTACAGCAAACAAGCAGAGGGGGCCAGACAAAACGCAGAAGGGCCCGGCCCCCTGGCCCCCGCACGCTACGAGTCTGGAGTCCGTATGTGTGTGACCAGTTTGAGCCTTCCCAGTAAATTAGAGCAGGTCTAGGATTGAGTTACAACATTTGAGGGAAACACACATAGACACACACACACACACACATACACACACACACACACATAGACACACAGACACACACAGAGAGTATGAAATCAATGAGAATGTTATAAAAAATGAGTAAATAGTCTACCACAACATACATTTAAAATAAAACTTCTAACGTAGCCGAATGAGTTATATCCATAGCTTACCTGTCCACTTACAAATTCTCCAATAATCAATTGCCAAATTTAAGAAAAAAACTTATAAGTGTGATTTATCAACCACAGAATCAATTCTTCTTTTCGTTGTTGGGTACCACTATTATGCAGAACGAAAGAACCAACGGGATATCAACTTAATGCACGGAGGAAATGTGTGCTGTGTGTTTTAATGGAGAACTGCTGTGTGCTGCACTCCGAACATGCGCTGATCAATATACTCTCTACCTGCACGCTCATTCAAACGTCCAGACCTGTGCTCAGTTATTTGAAGTTATTCCTTTTGTTTTGTTTATCTAATAATGTTTCCGGGACTTCTCTCTTTTAAGCCACGCCCACATCTCTTCGTACGAAACTAATACGATACTACTTGTTTAGAAAAGGAATACTAATACAATACTATTAGTTTAGAAAATGAATACTAATACGATACTAAATGTTTAGAAGATGAATACTAATACGATACTATTAGTTTAGAAAATGAATACTAATACGATACTAAATGTTTAGAAGATGAATACTACTACGATACTATTAGTTTAGAGAATGAATACATATACGATACTTCATGTTTAGAAGATGAATACTAATACGATACTAATAGTTTAGAAAATGAATACTAATACGATACGAAATGTTTAGAAGATGAATACTATTACGATACTACTTGTTAAAACATGAATACCAATACTTGTTAAGAAAAAAAGATTTTGTTGTTTGTGTATGAAATATTTGCGTCAAACACGTCTCTGCTCTTTTTATATTTTCTTTCTTTCTTTCCTTCTTTCTTTCTTTGTTAGTCAATCACGTCAGCTGCTGGCCCAACCCCCACCCCACCCCTCCTCTTCACGAGTCCTCATTTTCCCGGGTATTGATTGTGCGTTGAGTACGGTATTGTTTGCTGCGGTGTGATTGGCTTGTTTAAAACATGCAAGCCCTGGTTTTTCTGTGCAAACGTCCTGTTTTCCAAGGCCGTTTGGGCCTTTCCAACGGATGGGTAAAAAAAACAAAAAAACAAATTGGCGGCCCCTGTTTAACCGTCCAGGGTTTTCAAACTGTGTCCCCCCCCCCCCCCCGGAATTCAGACTTTCACTTTCGCAGGGTGCAGTTCATTCAGTTCAAAATCAAAGCAAGTCAGACCCTAAACTGAACACCATTTGTAAACGACACCTTTGCACAAACCCATTTTCTTTAATTATTAATGGAATAAGGTCGATTAGAAGTAACAGTACCTATAACCTGAGTGGCGTACAAACCCCATGGAACCTAAAGACCTGTGGGGGGTCTACAGACATATGGGACCTGCAAATCTATTGAACCTAAAAAACTTTTGCGAGCTACGAACCTGAAGGGACTACACACCTTTGGAGCCTACAAATATTTAAGGCCTACAAACCTTTGGTGCCTACAAACATTTAAGGCCTACACACCTTTGGAGCCTACAAATATTTAAGGCCTACAAACCTTTGGTGCCTACAAACATTTAAGGCCTACACACCTTTGGAGCCTACAAATATTTAAGGCCTACACACCTTTGGAGCCTACAAATATTTAAGGCCTACAAACCTTTGGTGCTTACAAACATTTAAGGCCTACACGCCTTTGGAGCCTACAAATATTTAAGGCCTACATACCTTTGGTGCCTACAAACATACGAGGCCTACAAACCTTTGTGGGGGGCCTACAAACATGTGGGGGTGGCTACAAAACTATATCGGTCAACAAACCTATGGAGCCTAGGAAAGTTTAAATTGTTACCTGACGTGATAAACATGACAATAAACGAACAACCAAATAAACGAATACCGTACACATTGTCCCCCCCCCCCTTCCCCCTCACACTCTGTGGTGTATTAATTGTGTGGAATCCAGTCTTTCATTATTGAATTGTTTGGCTCGGAGGTGACCTCGGGCTAGTGTCAGTAGGGGGGGTCGGGCCCAGGGTGAGTATCAGTAAGGTGCCCAGGTTTAGTGTCGTTGACGGGGGTTATGAAGGTGTGATGGTTGGTGTACGTGTGTGTTTGTTGGTGTACGTGTGTGTTTGCAGGTATATGTGTGTCGTTACAGGTGTACGTGTGTAGTTGTTGGTGTACGTGTGTGGTTGTTGGTGTACTGTGTGGTTGTTGGTATATGTGTGTAGTTGTTGGTGTACGTGTGTGTTTGTTGGTGTACTGTGTGGTTGTTGGTGTACGTGTGTGTTTGTTGGTGTACGTGTGTGGTTGTTGGTGTACGTGTGTGTTTGTTGGTGTACTGTGTGGTTGTTGGTGTACGTGTGTGTTTGTTGGTGTACTGTGTGGTTGTTGGTGTACTGTGTGGTTGTTGGTATACGTGTGTGGTTGTTGGTGCACGTGTGTGTTTGTTGGTGTACTGTGTGGTTGTTGGTGTACGTGTGTGTTTGTTGGTGTACGTGTGTGAATGTAGGTGTACGTGTGTGTTTGTTGGTGTACTGTGTGGTTGTTGGTGTACATGTGTGGTTGTTGGTGTACGTGTGTGGTTGTTGGTGTACGTGTGTGGTTGTTGGTGTACGTGTGTGATTGAAGGTGTACGTGTGTTGTTGTAGGTGTACGTGTGTGGTTGTTGGTGTACATGTGTGGTTGTTGGTGTACGTGTGTGGTTGTTGGTGTACGTGTGGGTTGTAGGTGTACATTTTAATCGATACAATATAATACATTTATTTGTATTCAAACCATATTATCATTATATTCTACCAAAACATTGACAAAATAAACAAGTCAGCTTAATTCCCTAAAGAGTCATAACGAACTGTAACCAAATCTATTAAGCATCAGCATATAAGTCAATTAGTCAGTTAGTTACTTAGACCAGTTTGTTGACATGGCATTAATCAAGTCACGTGATGCGAGGTTTTTTTTTTTTAAAAATCAACAACGATGGTAAAACATGTGTTTTTTCCTCGTAATGTAGTTCCCAATCTCATGACACATATCAACCTTCCATCCCTGTCGTATTTTGCTCAAGTTCGCCTCAACGTAAGTCTTACCTACCCTACCCTCCACTACCGTACTCACTCATCCACTACCCATACTCCCCCCCCCCCCCCCCAGGTCCCCACTCCCCCCAAAAAAGACACTCGGCATTTCTATCCCATAGGCACCTTTTCATTTCATAAAATAATAGTTTACCTTGTTTTCATATTTTTCCACCCCCATTTCCCCAGCATTTCAAATTTTGTGACACACTTCGCTGCCCTTCCCCCCCCCCCCCCCCACAAAGATCAAGTTACTTTTACGACTTACCCAACCACCCATCTGTCCCAAATAAAACAACTGACACGAAGTTTCATAGTTTCAAGCCTATTGTGCTTGACAATGAAAACTAGTGGCGCAAGTCTGCAGGTGTCAACAATTTGTTTCATTTAGGGTCGGACAATAGAGTTGAGAAATGACCAGTACGGCACCTTTTTCAATGTGGGGGAAAAATTAGTACTTTACTTGTATTTTAACGTTTATTATTAATTATCATATTATTAATTTGTTAAAATTTAGTTATTTTAAACGCAGTGGCTACGGTAACATCAAGACGGAGTTCGTATTTTTATTTTCCGGGTTACATCAATAGAAATTGCTCCACATCCTAACCCTATTCCTAACCCTAACCCTTACCCTAACCCTTACCCTAACCCTTACCCTAACCCTATTCCTAACCCTATTCCTAACCCTATTCCTAACCCTATTCCTAACCCTATTCCTAACCCTAACCCTATTCCTAACCCTAACCCTTACCCTAACCCTATTCCTAACCCTATTCCTAACCCTAACCCTAACCCTATTCCTAACCCTATTCCTAACCCTAACCCTATTCCTAACCCTATTCCTAACCCTATCCCTATCCCTAACCCTATTCCTAACCCTAATCCTAACCCTTTTCCTAACCCTAATATAGTTGCTGGTACCCGAAAAAAAATGAGTACTCCCGCTAACCCTAGTATAATGGCGCCTGATGTAGCCGTAGCCACTTCGTATTTTAAAATAGTATCTTTGCAGCTGTGATTTAGCTTGCATCGAGGTGCGAACTGGCAGTTAAAAGTTAGGCGATCCATCACTGAGTACCGGCACCTATTTTTTTTTTACGCACCGGAAATGACAATCCTATTGTTTCAAGGTCATATAGCTGCAATGAGTCTATGTTAATGTGAGAGGTCATGCGTTTGGGTATATTTTCTTGCTTTAAAAAAAAAAAAAATCTTATTTGCTGATGTATCTCTGTTTATAAAATTTGGGCTATTTACTGATTTTTTGTTTCTCGATTTTTCTGACAACTCTGAAATAACAGCATTTGAGCAAATATTGACACATTTGGGTGTTTGCGTTAAAAAAAAAATTAATCGCATACATTTTTTTAACGCATTAGTCACAAGTTGATCGCAGTTGATCAGCAGTCCTCCTTATAATACGTGTGTCGTTGTGGGTATATCAAGTGTGTCGTTGTGGGTATATCACGTGTGTCGTTGTGGGTAAAGCAAGTGTGTCGTTGTGGGTGTCGTTGTGGGTATATCACGTGCGTCGTTGTGGGTATATCACGTATGACGTTGTGGGTATATCAAGTGTGTCGTTGTGAGTGTCGTTGTGGGTATATCACGTGCGTCGTTGTGGGTAAATCAAGCGTGTCGTTCTGGTTATATCAAGTGTGTCGTTGTGGTTATATCATCAAGTGTATCGTAGTGGGTGTATCAAGTGTGTCGCTGTGGGTATATCACGTGCGTCGTTGTGGGTATATCACGTGCGTCGTTGTGGGTATATTAAGCGTGTTGTTGTGGGTATATCAAGTGTGTCGTTGTGGGTATATCAAGTTTGTCGCTGTAGGTATATCAAGCGTGTCGTTGTAGGTATATCAAGTGTATCGTTGTGGTTATATCAAGTGTGTCGTTGTGGTTATATCATCAAGTGTGTCGTTGTGGGTATATCAAGTGTGTCGTTGTGGGTATATAACGTGCGTCGTTGTGGGTATATCAAGCGTGTCGTTGTGGGTGTATCAAGCGTGTCGTTGTAGGTATATCAAGTGTGTCGTTGTGGGTATATCACGTGTGACGTTGTGGGTATATCAGGTGTGTCGTTGTGGGTATATCACGTGTGTCGTTGTGAGTATATCATGTGTGTCGTTGTGGGTATATCACGTGTGTCGTTGTGGATACATCAAGTGTGTCGTCGTTGAGAGTATATCACGTGTGTCGTTGTGAGTATATCACGTGTGTCGTTGTGGGTATATTAAGTGTGTCGTTGTGGGTATATCATGTGCGTCGTTGTGGGTATATCACGTGTGACGTTGTGGGTATATCAAGTGTGTCGTTGTGAGTGTTGTTGTGGGTATATCACGTGCGTCGTTGTGGGTATATCAAGCGTGTCGTTCTGGTTATATCAAGTGTGTCGTTGTGGTTATATCATCAAGTGCATCGTAGTGGGTGTATCAAGTGTGTCGTTGTGGGTATATCACGTGCGTCGTTGTGGGTATATTAAGCGTGTTGTTGTGGGTATATCAAGTGTGTCGTTGTGGGTATATAACGTGCGTCGTTGTGGGTATATCAAGCGTGTCGTTGTAGGTATATCAAGCGTATCGTTGTGGTTATATCAAGTGTGTCGTTGTGTTTATATCATCAAGTGTATCGTAGTAGGTTATCAAGTGTGTCGTTGTGGGTATATCACGTGCGTCGTTGTGGGTATATCATCAAGTGTGTCGTTGTGGGTGTATCAAGTGTGTCGTTGTAGGTATATCAAGTGTGTCGTTGTGGGTATATCACGTGTGACGTTGTGGGTATATCAGGTGTGTCGTTGTGGGTATATCACGTGTGTCGTTGTGAGTATATCACGTGTGTCGTTGTGGGTATATCACGTGTGTCGTTGTGGATACATCAAGTGTGTCGTCGTTGAGAGTATATCACGTGTGTCGTTGTGAGTATATCACGTGTGTCGTTGTGGGTATATTAAGTGTGTCGTTGTGGGTATATCAAGTGTGTCGTTGTGGGTATATTAAGTGTGTCGTTGTGGGTATATCAAGTGTGTCGACGTTGTGAGTATATCAAGTGTGTCGTTGTGGATATATCAAGTGTGTCGTTGTGAGTATATCAAGTGTGTCGTTGTGGATATATCAAGTGTGTCGTTGTGGGTATATCAAGTGTGTCGTTGTGGGTATATCAAGTGTGTCGTTGTGGGTATATCAAGTGTATCGTTGTGGGTATATCAAGTGTCCACACATTTCTAAATGGGTACCTGACTTAAATTGGGGAAGTAAAGTCGCCTGGGCGTTGTGCTAACCACACAATCCCTTCATATGCATATGAAACACGAATTCTACAATTCATCTGCCCCGATGGCTTCAAGGGCTAAGGGAACTTTACTTTTTCAAGGACTTCACACACGCTTCAATCGTTGCTATGTTTTAAAACAAGTTAACAATGGACTTGATAAATATATATATATATATATATATATATATATTAGTTCTATAAATTCTGACGTCACGTAGAGGAATAAGTTATATCAATAATAAGATAAAAGAATACAAAGAAATGAGTACTCATGTGACCTATTAACAAAGTGTCCAAAGATCAAATATTAATAAATTGTCAAAAATTTTTATGAAAGTAAATTTTTCTTATGAATTAAAAAAAAAAATTCATAATTTTTATTTAAATTACAGAAAATCTGAACATACAGTGATATAAAATGAAATAAATAAGAAACCATTGAAAAAAACATTTTTTGACATCTTTGCATTACATTCATGATGTTTTTTTTTAAAGTACTTATTCACTTAGAAACATATCAGAATATATTTGTCAAGTAAAAAATGAAATTCACAATAAGAAAACCCAGTCCATCAAAGATGTCAGTTCAAACATTCAAAATTACTATGGTCCACGATAGTGTATAAATCATGCCATTTCATGCAGATTCTCACCAAGAAGGCGTCAAGACGCCAACATGAAATTTTCACCATAGCTAGTACTTGTCAAGGTTAACAAGTGTTCAAAATATGAAAAGTGTGAATTACTGTCCACATGGTCATCTGGGGGTCGCAATGCGTGCAAAAATGGACGACCATGATGCTAAAAAGGGCCCACCATGAGTACACTATTATTGATTAACAGGAATTCTCTATCAAAATAATAAACACATATATGGTACTTACTAATTGTATAACAAACATCATTTCATGTCTTATAGCTTCTTGGCTATACCGGGTCAAATATTGATGAAAACTCTGAAGTGCAATGTTTGGAATTTTTTAGGGCATTTTGTGTGAAAGCTACACTTGATATAAATACATCATTCAACTCAAGATAAAACAATGAGTAAATACTGAAAATTTCAACCTGATACCTTTTTTAGTTTTTGAAATATTCACGTTCAAATATCGCGAAAATGTAAATGTCACGCGAACTCGCAACTACCCTTATAACTTTAAAAAATCATATCTCGGAAAGTTTTTGACCAAATGGTCTGCAATTTTCAGGAATCACACAACTTTGAATGTACCGCAAGCCCTGAAAATTTCAGGAAGATCTGAGAGGGTCGGGTGAACACCACTGGTTGAGTTGACATGAAAATGACCCAAAGAGTCTGTCTCGGTGGCAACTGACACCAGGTAACCTCCCCCTTGAATTTTTTACGGCAAGTTATTATTCTAGGTGAAGAACGCGATACCGTACTGATTCAACTGATAGTATCTAAATCTATGTGAACTTTAACCCAGTGCATGGCAATTCCCTGCAAGGGAAATAAATGCTTTGATCAAAGGCCATTTTTTTGTTGTTGGTGAGTTGAATATTTATACTACGAAGAAAATAAATATTACAAAAATTGCCCGGTAATATCTGAAAAGGAAGGGGGGGGGGGACGGGCGGGGAGGGAAAATGAAGGCTTTGTGTTGTGTGATTTATTGGGTGAGAGGGGGGGGGTTAAGAAATGTTTATAACCAGGATATAACATAGGCCCCCCCCCCCCCACACACACACAGAATGCAGAATGTTTGCTTAATGTAATCTGTGGTCTGACAAAAAAAAATGAAAAGAAAAAGAAAGTTATAAATACTATATCGCTACAATGCTAACTGAATATGTATAAAAAAAAATTAACTCTACATTCTTGATTGTTGCGTAATATAGCGCGCGCTAGCGTAACGTCTTCTCTCTCTCCCCTCCCCCCTATCCCCCCTAACCCCGGGCTAGCAAACATTGGCCGTAACGTATATATTATATAATGCTGAACGTTCCCAGTCTAAACTTGCTGGTTATTTTTTTTTTTTAAATTAAAAAGTTTAACAACTGCTCCACTGTGACTAATTCATTGTACGTTTGTCTTGGAAACGATAGCGGACGTTTTGTTACAGGAAAACAGGAAGTTTGAAAGTGGGTCATTGCTTAAAAAAATGGGTGACGGAGGGGATCATTTGGGCTGATAAGCTTATCGTAGCAGGACTATGTGGCGTGGCTACGTGACATGTCTATGTAGCACGACTATGTAGCACGATTATGTAGCACGTCTATGTAGCGTGACTATGAAGAACAACTATGTAGCGTGACTATGTAGCACGTCTATGTAACACGACTATGAAGAACAACTATGTAGCATGACTTTGTAGCACGACTATGTAGCGTGACTATGTAGCACGACTATGTAGCACGTCTATGTAGCATGACTTTGTAGCACGACTATGTAGCACGTCTATGTAACACGACTACGAAGAACAACTATGTAGCATGACTTTGTAGCACGACTATGTAGCGTGACTTTGTAGCAAACTATGTAGCACGTCTATGTAGCGTGACTTTGTAGCACGACTATGTAGCACGTCTATGTAACACGACTAGGAAGAACAACTATGTGGAATGTCTATAAAGAACAACTATGTAGCACGTCTAAGAAGAACAACTATGTAGCACGTCTATGAAGAACAACTATGTAGCACGTCTATGAAGAACAACTATGTAGCACGTCTATGAAGAACAACTATGTAGACGTCTATGAAGAACAACTATGTAGCACGTCTATGAAGAACAACTTTGTAGCATGACTCTGTAGTACGTCTATGTAGCACGACTATGTAGCACGACTATGTAGCACGTCTATGTAGCACGACTATGTAGCACGTCTATGTAGCACGTCTATGTAGCACGACTATGAAGAACAACTATGTAGCACGTCTATGAAGAACAACTATGTAGCATGACTATGTATCACGTCTATGTAGCACGACTATGAAGAACAACTATGTAGCATGACTATGTAGCACGTCTATGTAGCAGGCTATGTAGCACGTCTATGTAGCGTGACTATGTAGCACGACTATGTAGCACGTCTATGTAGCATGACTTTGTAGCACGACTATGTAGCACGTCTATGTAACACGACTACGAAGAACAACTATGTAGCATGACTTTGTAGCACGACTATGTAGAGTGACTTTGTAGCACGACTATGTA
Source organism: Bulinus truncatus (assembly GCA_021962125.1). Classification (NCBI taxonomy): domain Eukaryota; kingdom Metazoa; phylum Mollusca; class Gastropoda; family Planorbidae; genus Bulinus; species Bulinus truncatus. The sequence goes on from JAGDYQ010000148.1 coordinate 453,761, forward strand.
GCACGTCTATGTAGTATGACTTTGTAGCACGACTATGTAGCACGTCTATGTAACACGACTAGGAAGAACAACTATGTAGAATGTCTATAAAGAACAACTATGTAGCACGTCTAAGAAGAACAACTATGTAGCACGTCTATGAAGAACAACTATGTAGCACGTCTATGAAGAACAACTATATAGCACGTCTATGAAGAACAACTATGTAGCACGTCTATGAAGAACAACTATGTAGCACGTCTATGAAGAACAACTATGTAGCACGTCTATGAAGAACAACTATGTAGACGTCTATGAAGAACAACTATGTAGCATGACTATGTATCACGTCTATGTAGCACGACTATGAAGAACAACTATGTAGCATGACTTTGTAGCACGACTATGTAGCACGACTATGAAGAACAACTATGTAGCACGACTAATAGCCATTGACTAATTACTTCGATTACTTTAGAGTTTTGTTCCCATTCATTCTATTCATTTATCTTCAATTTCGCTTTTTTTTTATTTCTTCTCTGCCCTCCCCCCACCCCCCACCCATTTCTATCAGAAAAGACTCGAGTAAGTAAAAAAGAAAAATGAATCTATTCCAATCCTGGTATAAAATTATATTCTAATGAGATTATTTGGATCGAGCAGCTTGTCGAAACATTACTGTGACGAGTCTGTTATGAAAAGTCTCGCAATGTAGAGAACAGAAGAACGTTATAAACTGTGTTCATATCCTGGAGCATTATGCTAGAATAGCAACACATTCGAGGGAACGAACCCTCCCTCCCCCCCCCCCCCACTTATCAGATATGTTAGCGTCAGGGGCGGAGGAGGGGTGTTTTTTTCAATCCCCTCATCCACTTCATCCTCTTTTTTTCCCTTTCTCAAAACGCAGTGGCTACGGTTCCAAAATAACGGGACTCCGTATTATTTTTTTTTCCGGGGTCCGGCTATAGATGTGCGCATGCGCTCTAGACGGACTCCGTATTATTTTTTCGGGGTCCGGCTACAGATATTACGCCTAACCCTAATCCTAATCCTAATCATAACCCTATTCCTAACCCTAACCCTAACCCTAGCCCCGAAAACATAAAAAAAAAAAAACATGCAATAATATGCAGTCCGTCTGCTCAACATGCGCACATCTATATCTATAGTTGGGCCCCGGAAAAAAAAAAATAATACGGCGTACCCCGTTACTTGGAACCGTAGCCACTTCCTTCTCAAAATTTATTTCAACAGGAAGGATTATTGGAGTAATTTATTATTTATTATTTCGACATCCAGACGGGAAATACTTTAAAACGCAAACATTGCTATGATAGCACGCTGTCTGTTTTCCTTTTTTTTTTTGGAGAGGTGTAGATAACTCTAAAAGGAAATGCATTCCCTTGTATTTCTAAGAGTTATCGAACCTGTTGAGGTCCATTTTTTTTTTAAATTGGCGACGGTGGTCGTCGTTTACAATGAGTTAGTTCCCCTTTAGCAGTGTTTCTCATAAACTGGGTCACAAACGTTTTTTTCCGGTTGATACGCGACTTCAATGCTAAACTATTTGTCCTCGTTCTAACGAACTCTGTCTGTATTTATAGAAATTTTTTTTTACGGAACATGCGGCCGATTTATTGATACAAAAAAAATTTAAAAAAAAAACAACGTTTTTCTTGCGTACTAAAAAGGAGAAAAGAATTCCTGAATAAATTGGTAACATGGTAACAGTAATAGACTTTATAAGAGCTTCTGATTTTTTATAAAAACGAAAAACGTTAAGCGCATGAATTTTATATCATGTGAATGTTTGTATTGCAGTATCAGAATCATCAAATGCTAACAATTGAATCCCAAAAGAATTATTACAGAAGGTTTTCGAAATATCACGATATTGCAGATCATTTATTAGAACGTCGATAACAAATTGCATATGGGTATGTAAATTAAATCTAAACTCATGATAGAGAATGTAATACTTGTAAAGTCAATTGAATCAATACAATAAACAGGTTTTAATTTATAGAAATTAGAATATGTTAGAAAGGTCTGGATGTTTGTGTTCACGCGCCCAACGTTTTTCGTTTTATAAAAATTAGAAGCTCTTATAAAGTCTATTACCATTACTATCTATCTATCTATCTATCTATCTATCTATCTATCTATCTATCTATCTATCTATCTATCTATCTATCTATCTATCTATCTATCTATCTATCTATCTATCTATCTATCTATCTATCTATCTATCTATCTATCTATCTATCTATCATCTATCTATCTATCTATCTATCTATCTATCTATCTATCTATCTATCTATCTATCTATCTATCTATCTATCTATCTATCTATCTATCTATCTATCTATCTATCTATATCTACATCTATCTGTCTGTCTGTTAGATTTGTGTACGCTTTCATCGATATTCATATCTCTATAATAAACAAAGTGTTTATTAAGTTTAACTTCACAAACTATCAAAAGATTTTTTTTTTTACTAAATGAAAAAAACCCAATCTTGCACTCTTCTTTTTTTATTGCATTCTATATTCTTCATTACCACAACATTGTGTTTATACATTCTTGTATCATAGAATCAATACAACAACATACATGACAGTCTATTGAAACGAATTAGCGAGTGGCTCAGAACAAAAGCGTAACTTATCAGTCAAAGAGTTTTGGCGGTGGGGGAGGGGGAGTGGGAAGGGGGGGGGCATATACAGTCCTACCCAAATCCTCAAATGTACCACAAGTGAATCCATCAGAAAATATGACGTCAGCCTGTCTACCCCCCACCTCTTAACCGAATCGCAGTGGCTGGTGCATACCCAAATATGTTGATAGAGTAAAAAAAAAAAAAGCAAAAAAAAAAAAAGGTAGCAATAAAGACAAAATGGTTGCACACGCTGTTAAGTTTTTGAAGTAGGTATCAAGATACATGAGTTACATCAATAAGTCGGCATAAGTTTCACAACAATGGAACATTTTTATTCATATTAAACATAGGCTCTCAAACTTTGCTTGGGAGCTGATTTGAAGCAGGTCAACAATCAATTTAATCATAATCAAACACACACACACGCGGACACAGCGGCGTAGCGTGGGTATCGGCCGCCCAGGGTGGAATACGATTTTTGCCGCCCACTCATTTAGGTATTTCAATTTAATCTATACATTTTTGCCGCCCCCCCCCTAAAAAGTAATAAAAAGTGCCGCCCGGTGCGGACCGCACCCACCTTCCCCCCACCCTAGGTACGCCACTGCACGGACACACACACTTTCACGCACATACACGCATATTAGTAGTACAGTTAAACGTCTCCTTATTTTTTTATGTCCCTTTCTTTTTGCCAAAGTTTGACAACAACTGTTCTAAACAGGACCAGCCTTATGAATTACGGGGCTCAATTTAACGAATGCTTGCGAAAACCTACTCCACATTTTTTTTATAAATAATAACAACTATTACTATTAAAATAAAACTGAAAATTTCGGGGGTTCCTGGCTAGGCGCAAGGCCCAATTAGGAGCGATCGGACAAAGGCCGGTCTTGGTTGTAAAGTATATGTTCATCTTGATATTTTGAATGATCGCTGTATATCTACTTCAGTCTTAAGCTATCCTCAAACCAAAGCGAAGCGTTCCGCTGCGCTATTTCTCACGTGAGATTTTTTAAAGCGCGAAAAACCCTCGCTACACCTAAGCGAAGAGAGCGTGGGCGTCAGCCGACCGGATATAATGATTTTTTTAATTTTTTAATTACCTAGATACGCGAAATTCGCTTTGGTTAGAGGAAAGCTTGGTTAAGCTTGGTTAAGCTTGGTTAAGCTTTCCTCTAACCAAAGCGAATTTCGCGTATCTAGGTAGCTCGCGAAATTCGCCCCTCTTTCGCGGCAATGTATTTACATGGAGATGCTCAAACCGCGTAGAATTTCCGCGGCGGTGCAGAGAAATTTCGCGGCATCGCTTCTTTCAGAGTTTTTTCGCGTTTCGCGAGTGTAAACAATCCAAAATGGCTGCCTAGAAACATCGACTCAAATGAAAATCAAGGTTAAAATTGATATAAATGTCTTAAAATTAACAAATAAGACTTACATTTATATATAGCAACTTGAATTACATCAGATTATACCAAAAAGTAAGTGTTTTTTTTCACTTTTTACTTGTAAAATACAATAACTGTAGAAAATATATCATAAGAAGAAAATGTCTGCCGACGTCTTCAAATAAACAAAAAGAAAATTTAAAAAATCATTATATCCGGTCGGCTGACGCCTACGTTCGCTTCGCTTAGGTGTAGCGAGGGTTTTTCGCGCTTTGAAAAATCTCACGTGAGAAATAGCGCAGCGGTTCGCTTCGCTTTGGTTAGAGGAAAGCTTTAAAGAACCGATGCCGCGAAATTTCTCTGCACCGCCGCGGAAATTCTCCGCGGTTTGAGCATCTCCATATAAACGCATTGCCGCGAAAGAGGGGCGAATTTCTGAAATATTTATAGACTGATTCATATAAAATGTACATTTTTATAATTAGAAAAGCTTACTTTAGGGAATGTCAAAGTACTTTTTTGATAATGTAATAAATAATTTTTTAATGATTTTTTTAAATTTTGTATGGTGAAAATAAGCAAAAAATGCTAATTTTGAAAATTTAAAAAAAAAAAAAGGACTTAAATTTTCTTGAAGAGCCTCTGACATTCTATAAATTCACCTCTTCTACATAAAAATTAAATGGTATCGTTTGAGGATACCTTAATGTTAACTGTGTTTAAATATAAAGGCTGGGTCTGTAATAAGCTCGACTCCAACTTTCTGCCCACATATGCCAGTGATGAACACATCGTCCAACCAGATAGGTTTGACTCTAAGCGCAGCCTGGTACAATAATTCCACCGTCAACATGGGATATCCCAGAAGTCCACCTAGAGCGTAAGGTGGATAATTTCTCTCCGGATATTCCGCTTCGGATAGATATACTTTTTGTTTCTTATTTCTTGTTGGGCTGTCATTGATACGCAATCGGCCTAAGATGAAATTGACATATTTTAAACTTGAACGTTTTACCGTTTCCACTACTGACGTCAGATTCACCATGATGTCGTCATCATTTCGTATGACGTACTGAGCTTGATGGCAGAATTCGCTGACGCATTTCAGCATGGATACTGCCTTGAACCTAATATTGTGGTAGCTGTCTTCAAAAGACTCTTGAACTATGTCCTGAAATGTAATCGATTCTTCTTCTATTTTCTTTTGAGTATCGGATGATTTAGTAGAACCGAGAAAGAATACAATCTTGGCGAAGTTGTATTTATTCTTTACGTATGCTCCGTAAGTACTGTTTCTAAGTACATTTCTTTTCTGAAAGTTTCCCGGAGCAGACGGCACAACGATGAGAACTTCCGGTTTAGAATCAACACAGGCAGACGACAGGTTGTTCAAGTAACGAAAGTTGTGATCGTTTATGATAGGCTGCGATAAAAACGAAATTATGGATTTCTGCTCATTCTTTAAACTTTCCTCCCCTTCTCGAAACCATTGTACTAGTTTGTCAGCGCTTTTATTGAAAAACTCAGAAGTGTTTCGGACACTATGGAGGTCTATTTCTAAAAGTCGCTCAGTGGTGCACTTGTGGTCTATCTTTATTGTGCGATATGCTGGATTTTGACGTGAGTAGATTGTCCAAATGATCCAAATGAGTGCATTTGTAGAGATGAAAATTATGGGAATTTTAGAGGAGCGGTAAAGGGAAACCATCGTGTTTCAAAACTGAAAATGAAAAAAAATAAATTCAGCTGAGTATATTTGTATTAAGTTTACACAATGTTTTGTTGTTCATACTTATGTAATTAATGAGAGACTAAGTTTATGAAAGAGAAAGAGTCACACAAAGGATAACATTTTTTTGCAAATGGGGCCAAAAATGGACAGCATAACAGCCTCCCACTTAGGCGCTGGGGCCCTTGCACTTAGAGCCCTATCATGGTCCCCTGTGCTAATTACATTTTTGGCGCCCTTCACAGGATCTGTAGAGTTGCACAAATATTTAAAAAAAAAAAAAAAACCTGTGTGTTTCGGTGCCTTCCGTAGTTCGGAGCATTGCGCGGCGGCACAACACTGCGCTTCCCTTCCTACGCACGTGGACGGACGGTCGTGCGGTAAAGCGCCCTACTGTCGACCTGAGGGTCCATGGTTCGATCCCGGGTTAGGATCAATGTATATTTCAGGTCTTGGCTAAAGTACCCCGCTATATTTCCCGTGGTGCCTCCATGGCCATTGCACTATCGTCTATGGTGGGAGATCAAAAGAAGGTCACCATAAAAACCGCCCCGTTTAGTGGTTTATTGGATCTAAGAGATTTTCATCTTATCCTTACAGGGGACCCTCACACACACACACACACTTCCTACGACACTGCTTACTTCAGCTTACTTCAGCTTACTTCAGCTACTAAAATAATAAGAAATCATCATGGCCCCGGACCTATGCTCGTGATGCTCAATGACCCTAGCCTCCTTAGATGGGGGCGGGGCATGGGGCGGGGATGGGGGGGTCGAAAACCGAGGGATCCCTTCGCTTGTAGATTTTTCACTTGTCAAAGTCTGACTGTGTGACAAATCTAAACATTTGCATCACGACCTGTACATGAACATTCAACCTCGGCACCACAATGAGGCTAATGACACCCGCCCTCAGTCACCTGGACTACTAACGCCGGTTCTGTTTCCTGTCAGGTGTCCTAGTTGTGAACTCTTCCACTTAAATGCTGTTTATAAGGTTGCCATAAATGCTTCTGCTTAATCTTAGGTACACGGGTCGGCAACCTGCGGCTCGCGAGCCGCATGCGGCTCTTTCGATGTCAAGTTGCGGCTCTTTCGATGTCAAATTGCGGCCTAATCAAATACCATCATATTGAAACAACAATTTTAGTGGCTCCTTAAAAAAAACAAAAACTGAGAAAAAAAAATGCAAATTTTAACTTTTGGCTCTTCCGACTCAAAAGGTTGCCGATCCCTGATCTAGGTCAAGGTCTTATCTCTTACACCCCCCGCCCCCCATTATAATGGTAGACTTTTCTCTACTATTTTTTTTTTTAAATCTTGGAAAACATTTGTCTGAAGACCATTTTATTATAACAGGACACACAAAAAAAAAACATACGACCCAGGACAAATTATAAATTGAACAGGGAATTAGGCACATGAACCATCCGGGATAAACTCCTGCCAAGGCGAGATGTTTTTTTTATTTTTTAAAGATATTTCTAGACTCTATAACAAAAATGTTGAGTTTGTATTTCTTTATGAGCTGTAGAGTTTATAGTCGCTTGGCAAGTTGGCAGTATTTTTTTGAATAAGCATCTTGGTTTTCTTTTTTAAGTCATGGTAAGTATTGTACTCAATTGCACGTAACACCAGTAGAATATCCGGCCAGGGTAACACCTACTGAATATCCGGCCAGTGTAACACTTTTTTAATATCCGGCCAGTGTAACACCTTCTTAATATCCGGCCAGTGTAACACCTTTTTAATATCCGGCAAGAGTAACACCTTCTTAATATCCGGCCAGAATAACACCTATTTATTATCCGATCCAACGGATTAGGCTTTGCCGACATTTCATACCGGACATAATCTGAATGGCCAGTGAACTCCTATTTTACCACCTGGTTATCTGGGGTGTATGCATTTTTTTCTACTTTTTTTTTTGTAGTATACAAGTCAAAATGTCACGCGCTAGTTGACACGCTACTCCAGTTTGTTATCAGGTCAGATGGGTTAAGTTTTGTTTACATATCGCACTGTACTGCTCCTATAGTCTTGTTGTATTCTGCACCCATGGAGTAAGTAAAGTTCCCTTAACCCTAACGGGTCATCGGGTCAGATGAAGTGTAGAATTCATCTGTTTCTATAACCTCGGCATATGAAGGGGTTGTGTGGTTAGCACAAAGCCCAGTCGCCTTTACTCCCCCAACATAAAGTCAGGTACGTGGAGTAAGGCACGGTAATAAATGTGAATTTTGAACTTTTTGTTTTTAAGTTTTTCTTTTTTTTTATAAAAAAGTACTCTTATCATATGAGTAGAGTACAAAGTCCATGTAATGTTGAAATGATATCTCTTAAGACCCTATAAACCACTAATGGGACGGTTTTTAAAGGTGCCCTTCTTTCAGGGTCAATAGTGAAGTGGTCATGGAGGCACCACGGGAGATATAGTAGGGGGTGGGGGACTTAAGCCATGATCTGAAATATCCACTGGTCCTCACCGTAAATCGAACCAGGGACCCTTTAGTAGTAACTGCTAACCCAATACAGTTGACGATGTCTTCTGTTAAAAAAAAAAAATTATTGTAATACTTATATAGCAACGCTGTTCCTTGGTTTCCTTATTAACAAAGGGAAGTCACTCAAGTCATACAGCCAGAACATGTATGATTTTAAAAACGCAGTGGCTACGGTTCGGTCCGACCGAACGCGTATTTTTTTTTTCGGGTACCAGCCTTACTTATTATTGCATAGCGGCCGAGTCGCTGCACTGAACTATATAACAACATAATTTTTTTTTTTTTCAGAATTTTTTTTTTCAGGATTAGGGTTAGGGATAGGGTTAGGGATAGGGTTAGAGATAGGGTTAGGGATAGGGTTAGGGATAGGGTTACAGATAGGGTTAGGGTTAGGGTGTGGAGCAATATTATCTATGGCTGGTACCCTAAGTAAAAAAAATACGGGTTCGGTCGGACCGAACCGTAGCCACTGCCTTTTAAAAAAAGGGGGAGGAGACATGCATTAATTTTTGAAGTTATTATAATGACTTCGACGCCCTATTAAGTCGACCGCTTCCCCCACCACACACACACACACACACACACACACACAGACCAATTAATTCTTTTATTCCACCCATAGTCGAGAGCGATTGGGTTGTTAATTCACCTCGGAGGACATAAATTACTGCCGAATTTTTCACACATCCTTAATAAATGTCAGGTACAAATTGTGACCTGGGTGGATTTCGGAACTTTCAACCGGGCATACAAATTAAATCCCCGGGTCTCAGCGGGGACCGTACCCGGGCCATCAGGTCGAAGGTCGCGCCCTCTTCACCGGGCGACGATCCTTTCCCCTAGGTTGGCATTGAAACGTTCTATTCGAGCAGCTCAGTGGCACGATCTGCTGCACATCAACAGAGCAATATATTGCACATCAATAGAGCAATATGTTGCACATATATAATGCAATATGCTGCACATCTGTAATGCAATATGCTGCGCATCTATAATGCAATATGCTGCACATCTTTAGTGCAATATGCTGCTCATCTATAATGCAATATGTTGCACATCTATAATGCAATATGCTGCACATCTGTAATGCAATATGCTGCGCATCAATAATGCAATATGCTACACATCTTTAGTGCAATATGCTGCTCATCTATAATGCAATATGCTGCACATCAATAATGCAATATGCTGCATATCTATAATGCAATATGCTGCACATCTATAATGCAATATGCTGCATATCTATAATGCAATATGCTGCACATCTATAATGCAATATGCTGCACATCTATAATGCAATATGCTGCTCATCTGTAATATAATATGCTGCATAACCATAATGCAATATGCTGCTCTTATATAATGCAGTATGCTGCACATCTATAACGCAATATGCTGCTCATCCGTAATGTAATATATTGCACATCTATAATGCAGTATGCAGCACATCTGTAATGCACTATGCTAAACATCTGTAATGCACTATGCTAAACATCTGTAATGCACTATGCTAAACATCTGTAATGCACTATGCTAAACATCTGTAATGCAATATACTAAACATCTGTAATGCACTATGCTGTGCTACATAAGTGTAAGCTCCCATTTTGCGCTTGATCTGACTGAAAACAATCGATCTAATACATAGGTCAGCCCTGTTTATTCCATCAATTGTAAAATAATTCGTCAAAAATCATAAACATAAATTATACTAATTCTGAAAAAATACTATTTAAAAAAAAATACAATGTTTCGTTTACTTTCCCTACCAGAAATTTTAACAATTCAGCTAAATTTTCATTTAGTATTAAAATTTGAATTATTATTTCTGTTTAGATTAAGCAAAAATAGCTGAGTAATTGGTTAAAATAATCGATACCTGTTTACAATAATCAGAGCAAGTAATGGGTCACTGAGCTTGACCCATGACCCATATGACCCATCAAGTTCTTGACCCAGAGCTATCATGACCCATGACCCATTGGATGTTGTTATTTTCAAGAAGGCGTCCGTCGCCATAGAAACCATTTTGAAATTTTACAAAAATCGCACGACGACGGGTTTTTTTTAGGGTCGGGCGGAGACTAAGGATGGGTCATGGGTCAGGGAACATTGACCCATGACCCTTGTGACCCATCCAATTTTGCGACCCATTTGACCCATTGACCGATAACCCATTGACACATTACTTGCTCTGCCAATAATCGATCAAAACAATTATAAATTTTAATATAAAGGGCTCCAAATAAGAAGCAAATATCTTCTAACTCGACTCTAAGATAATTCATACAAAGTTTTATTTTAGTAATGAAAATAAGTCAAATTATATTTGTACTAATAAGCTGTATGATTTGTAAGACGTACGTGAAACAAAGTACACGCTTGTTTATGCACAATTGTAGTATTTACTAATTTAGAATCAAATCAGCGACACATTTAGTAGACAACTTATCCGTTAGAACGAGACCACTTAAATAATCACTACACACAACTTATAAAGTCACTATAGCTACACAATTTAAAATAGTCGCTAGTACTACACAACTTAAATAGTCAATAGTACTAGACAACTTTTGTTGATCCAAACATTCAACTAATACTGACGGTATCTACGCTACGATGTTTAAGATAAAATTCCAAATGGGATTGCTGACTTAACGAAATGTAAACAAAACAAGCTTCTTTAGATAGTGCTTGTTGGAGAGCTTCGTACCAGTCTATACAAGACATTTTGATTTCAAAACAACTGTTTCATTTCTCTAGGTTAGAAAAAAAAATTCAGTAGCTCAGTTATAGTATCGGCATAAAAACTTTCTGCTTAAACTGAGGACCACTGTAGCTATTAATATTTCGATGTACTCACACTCGAGTGTGTAGAGATTGTTTTTATAGTGCCCTTTTTGCATCCCCACCGTGGCCGATAGTGCAAAGGTCATCGAGGCACCGCGGTGGGAGACATGGCTGGGACTCATGCTGGGACGATAAGAACTTCCGGTTTAGAATCAACACATGCTGATGACAGGTTGCTCGAGTATCGAAAATTGTGATCGTTTTTGATTGGCTGCGATAAAAATGAAATTATGGATTTCTGCTCGTTCTTTAGGCTCTCTTCCATCTGATTAAACCAATGTTTTTAAAATGTCCCCAATTTTAGCCAGATAGTCCGACTTTTGGTGGACTTCAGCGCTGAACAGTTTGTCCTCGTTCTGACGAATTCTGTATTTATAGACTCTCTTTACGGGACATGCGGCCGATTTATTACGGACAATGATCATCCGAACTGTAAAGCTGATTGCCGATGACAACAGCATCAAAGCGGTGATTTTATTCAACAGATGGGGCGTGTAAATCATTGCTGTGATAAACTGAAAAACAAAATTACACATTTCATGATTATCCTGCCATACGAATTATGAGCTAATTGAAACCGAATGACACTGTTACATTGTTTAAAAGACTCTACGAGTAATGGAATTACATTATTATAAAGAGTTAGGAAATTAAACAAAATGGACTCACACTATTATAATATTAGGGGAATAACCCTTTCTTTACTCGCTGTGCCTGTAGTAGGTTTCTTTATGTCATCTCTGGCTTAATGTCATCTCTGGCTTTATGTCATCTCTGGCCTTATGTCATCTCTGGCTTTATGTCATCTATGTCCTTATGCCATCTCTGACTTTATGTCATCTCTGACTTTATGTCATCTCTGGCTTTATGTCATCTCTGACTTTATGTCATCTCTGGCTTTATGTCATCTCTGGCTTTATGTCATCTCTGGCTTTATGTCATCTCCGGCTTTATGTCATCTCCGGCTTTATGTCATCTCTGACTTTATGTCATCTCTGGCTTTATGTCATCTCTGACTTTATGTCATCTCTGGCTTTATGTCATCTCTGGCTTGCGCCAATCATTCCCCAGCGTTCTCAGCTTCGACAAGTTCATCGAGCGCAGTGGTCATTTTTTCCTCGGCCCATTTATCCGTGAAGACGACAACTGTGTTGGTCTGCTCACACCACTTTCCAAGGTCCGGCAAATGGAAAGTGGCCCAATCTGACCCCTCTACCCCTTTGGTACCTTAGCGTTAATCATCTGTATAAAATTGATTTGGAATCGATTCTCGTAAATCAAAATAGCCCGGTGTGACGACCATCCTTTTGATAATTTTCTGTGTCTACAGCAAACAATCTGCATAATGTGTCCATAACAAATAAACAACAACAGGATAATGTGTCCATAACAAACAAACAAACAACAGGATAATGAGTCAATAAACTTTAATATCCAACAAATTTTACAAACAATCTATCTGGGATCGATACCGTTGAAATACTGACTCACTCATAATACAAAGGAGCAATCTTTGTTTTATTGTAAAAGTCTGTATTATTTTGATACATATAACGGCACACGGCTGTATATGATACAAATACTAACATGATAAATACAAACAAATATAAGACATTTTATTTAAAGAAGAAAAATTATGATTAAAGCATATTTTAAGTACAAAAAGTTATAATGTCCGAAAGGTGAAAAAAAAATCAAGGAATTTATAATTATTAATATTTTTGAATACTTCAGTTAAATAGTAATTTATTGACTATCGCAGATCTGAAATATTGATATTTAAAAAAATATTCATGTGATTTATCTCCCCTTTGTTATTTCTTTAGTTCAGACATTTGACACGATGCCTTGGAGCCGTTTTGTAAAGAGATATGCTTATTTGAAAAGAAGCATTACATTTAAATAATTATACAGTAAAACAGCTGTTTTTATAAGTTTGTATTTTAGCTGAGATGGTTGCTTCAGTGTGGTCAGCTGGTGAAACACCTTGACTATGGCAGTGCTACAACCACGTGGATTCAAACTTGTCGTCCTGGTCTGCCAGTTGGTTCAAAGGTCAACAACACTGTCAAACGCTTCGGGCAAAAGTAGAGATTTTTTTTTTTTACAATAGTTGGTCCGTCTCTCAGCTGATCGGTGTCAGGGGGAGATAATCTTGAAGTAAAGTTGTCTACTCTTGCTCATCGCCCTTCCCCCTTTCTGAAATATGATAGAAACAAAAAAAAACAAACGTCAGAAATTTTAAAAGATAAAACATGTTTGATTTCTAGACCCCCCCCCCTCATACCCAACGTCCTTCTAACTCTTTTTTTTCAGTCAAGCAGCAAGTCTAATTATTATCTCCCCTTAATTAACAGTTTTTAAAGTTAACATTGCGGCATCTTCTCCTTCAAATTTCAAAACGCCAAAGCTCTCACCATATCAACCGTCGAATACATGTCGATTCCTGCTTAATTGGGACACATCGGGACCGAGGCTTTTTGTCCCGATTAAGCGGCTGTCCCAATTAAACATACAAATTTACTATTGGCTTCTTGGTTTTGGTTTCTTTGAGATTTGTCCCAAATAAGCGGCTGTCCCAATTAAGCGGAATCCACTGTATATACCCACGGTTCTCAACCGATGGAACACGTACCCTCAAGAGGTACGCAGAGACATACAGCGGCGTAGCGTGGGTATCGGCCGCCCAGGGCGGAAGACGATTTTGCCGCCCTCTCATTTAGGTATCTCAATTTAATCTATATTTTTGCCGCCCCCCCCCCCTAGGTACGCCACTGGAGACATATTATAATTTGTGTTCAAAACAACCAAGAATTTTAAGGAACTTATGTGTGAGGGGGTGGGGAAGTTACCGGCATAACTCAAAAATCGCTATTATTTTATTAGATTGTTCATTGACAGAGATGTTTTATTTAAAAAAAAAACTTGACTTATTATTGTCTAAATGCCGTAGATGTTTTGAACTAATCGATACCAAATATTCCGGATGATTATCCGTAATAATATCAATGTTGTGATCATTCAATCAATGTAAAACTCTTTTAAGGGGGGGGGGGCGTTTTGTATTTGTAAATAGATTTATAACCCCTTCCCCCCCCTTCCCCCCCCCCCTTCCAGCCTCGTAGTAATTCAGAGGAAGTTGCAATGAGACGTTCTTTGACCCGTAACATTCAAATAACGAACCTCTACTGGTCATCTTCTTCCGGTTGGTTATCGGCCAGGATCTTGGCCATTTTAAAGGCTATCAGATGTAGGTCATCTTCGGTCAAGACGAGCAACTTGTCTGCGTTTGGAAGACCTGGTGATTTTTGGACCATTCAAAAAAAATAAAAGTAATTCAATTCAATACATGGAACATGAATGAAACAATTGCTTGCGGGTAGCAAACCAACTTCGATGTTAAAATAATAAGACATTTTTACATAGGCAGATCAACTAACTATATATCTATATCTATCTATCTATCTATCTATCTATCTATCTATCTATCTATCTATCTATCTATCTATCTATCTATCTATCTATCTATCTATCTATCTATCTATCTATCTATCTATCTATCTATCTATCTATCTATCTATCTATCTATCTATCTATCTATCTATCTATCTATCTATCTATCTATCTATCTATCTATCTATCTAATTTTTATATATATATATAAACCTAGAGATGTAAAATAATAATCGGAACAATATCTTTAAAAAATGGAGTGTGTTTTATCTTAACCTCATTGGCGCGTATTTTGTATAACAATTTATTAAAATACAACAAAGATAACTTTATTTATAACTAACGAGCGAGTCAACTACAATTTATTAGTAGCCAAATCAGTACTCTTTATTGTCATTTCTTTAATGTTTTTCTTTATCATTATTTTTTATCTTGTCGGACTATTTGGCTAGAAAAGATGAAAGACTACAGAGCAATGTTTTTGAAAAAAAATATAATAGTTAAAAAGACCAATCTTTCCAACAATGAGTAAATGTATGAGTAACAAAGGATTGAATCCGTTTCGATACAATTCATATTCGATTACATGTGGTAGATAAAAACACAATTAAATCCAACTATCAGGCTAGTCGGGAAATTCAAAATATAATCGCACACAGAGCGGGCAAATAGAACACAACGATTACCTTGAGACATTCTCTGGACATCAGCAGACGTTTCTTGACCAATCTTGGACATTCTAGATTAAAAGAGAACAATAACTAAAATAATAACTTATCTAGGATTTTTCAATCATATATTCATCCATCCATCCATCCATCCATCATGCCATCCAAACCGTCCATCCATCCATCCATCATGCCACCCAAACCGTCCATCCATCCATCCATCCATCATGTCATTCAAACCGTCCATCCATCCATCCATCATGCGATCGAAATCGTCCATCCATCCATCATGCCATCCAAACCGTCCATCCATCCATCCATCCATCATGCCCTTCAAACCGTACATTCATCCATCCATCCATTATGCCCTTCAAACCGTTCATCCATCCATTCATCATGCCCTTCAAACCGTACATCCATCTATCCATCATGCCCTTCAAACCGTACATCCATCCATCCATCATGCCACCCAAACCGTCCATCCATCTATCCATCCATCATTCCATTCAAACCATCCATCCATCATGCCATTCAAACCGTACATCCATCCATCCATCATGCCACCCAAACCGTCCATCCATCCATCCATCCATCATTCCATTCAAACCGTCCATCCATCCAACATGCCCTTCAAACCGTACATCCATCCATCAATCCATTCAAACCGTCCATCCATCCATCCATCATTCCATTCAAACCGTCCATCCATCCATCATGCCTTTCAAACCGTACATCCATCCATCCATCATGCCACCCAAACCGTCCATCCATCCATCCATCCATCCATCATTCCATTCAAACCGTCCATCCATCCATCATGCCCTTCAAACCGTACATCCATCCATCCATCCATCATGCCACCCAAACCGTCCATCCATCCATCCATCATTCCATTCAAACCGTCCATCCATCCATCATGCCATTCAAATCGTCCATCCATCCGTCCATCATGCGATCGAAATCGTCCAACCGTCCATCCATCCATCATGCCCTTCAAACCGTACATCCATCCATCCATCATGCCACCCAAACTGTCCATCCATCCATTCATCCATCATGCCACCCAAACCGTCCATCCATCCATCCATCATGCCATTCAAACCATCCATCCATCCATCCATCATGCCATTCAAACCATCCGTCCATTCATCCATCATGCGATAGAAATCGTCCATCCATCCATCATGCCATTCAAACCATCCGTCCATTCATCCATCATGCCATTCAAACCATCCGTCCATTCATCCATCATGCGATCGAAATCGTCCATCTTTCCATTCAGCCATCATGCCACCCAAACCGTCCATCCATCCATCCATCATGCCCTTCAAACCGTTGATCCATCCATACATCCATCATGCCATTCAAACCGTCCCTCCATCCACCCATTCATCCATCCAACCATCCATCCATCCATCATATCCTTCAAACCATCCATCCATCCATCCATCCACCATGCCATACAAACCATCCATCCATTCATCCATCATGCGATCGAAATCGTCCATTCATCCATCATGCCATTCAAACCATCCGTCCATTCATCCATCATGCGATCGAAATCGTCCATCCGTCCATTCAGCCATCATGCCACCCAAACCGTCCATCCATCCATCCATCATGCCCTTCAAACCGTTGATCCATCCATACATCCATCATGCCATTCAAACCGTCCCTCCATCCACCCATTCATCCATCCAACCATCCATCCATCCATCATATCCTTCAAACCGTCCATATATCCATCCATCATGCCACCCAAATCGTCCATCCATTCATCCATCATGCCATTCAAACCGTCCACCAATCCATCCGTCATGTCATCCAAACCGTCCATCCATCCATCCATCCATCATGCCACCCAAACCGTCCACCAATCCATCCGTCATGTCATCCAAACCGTCCATCCATCCATCCATCCATCATGCCACCCAAACCGTCCACCAATCCATCCATCCATCCATCCGTCATGCCACCCAAACCGTCCACCAATCCATCCGTCATGCCACCCAAACCGTCCATCCATCCATCCATCCATCCGTTATGCCACCCAAACCGTCCATCCATCCGTCCGCCGATCATCTGTCTGTTTCTCTGACCATCTCTACATCCACCCATCCATCCTTTTATCCATCAACTCATCAAGCCATTCATCCAACAATGAACACATCCATCTCTGTGTGTGTATGCCTGTCTGTCCATAATTCCCGCCTATCAGCAGCTATTAGTTTAGCACGATGTAAATACGATGACATCTGAAGTATTGTATTGACTATGCAAGCCTTACATTGAGACAGACATTATCTCATTGTGCAAACGACACATTGAGACAGACATTATCTCATTGTGCAAACGACACATTGAGACAGACATTATCTCATTGTGCAAACGACACATTGAGACAGACATTATCTCATTGTGCAAACGACACATTGAGACAGACATTATCTCATTGTCAAAACGACACATTGAGACAGACATTATCTCATAGTGCAAACGACACATTGAGACAGACATTATCTCATTGTGCAAACGACACACTGAGACAGACATTATCTCATTGTACAAACGACACATTGAGACAGACATTATCTCATTGTCAAAACGACACATTGAGACAGACATTATCTCATTGTGCAAACGACACACTGAGACAGACATTATCTCATTGTGCAAACGACACATTGAGACAGACATTATCTGATTGTACAAACGACACATTGAGACAGACATTATCTCATTGTGCAAGCCTTACATTGAGACAGACATTATCTCATTGTGCAAACGACACATTGAGACAGACATGATCTCATTGTGCAAACGACACATTGAGACAGACATTATCTCATTGTGCAAACGACACACTGAGATAGACATTATCTCATTGTACAAACGTCACATTGAGACAGACATGATCTCATTGTGCAAACGACACATTGAGACAGACATTATCTCATTGTGCAAACGACACACTGAGACAGACATTATCTCATTGTACAAACGACACATTGAGACAGACATTATCTCATTGTGCAAACGACACATTGAGACAGACATTATCTCATTGTGCAAACGACACACTGAGACAGACATTATCTTATTGTGCAAACGACACACTGAGACAGGCATTATCTCATTGTGCAAACGACACATTGAGACAGACATTATCTCATTGTGCAAACGACACATTGAGACAGACATTATCTCATTGTGCAAACGACACATTGAGACAGACATTATCTCATTGTGCAAACGACACATTGAGACAGACATTATCTCATTGTGCAAACGACACACTGAGACAGACATTATCTCATTGTGCAAACGACACACTGAGACAGACATTATCTCATTGTGCAAACGACACATTGAGACAGACATCATCTCACCTTATTTTCTGTCGAGTCTCGTACTTCCCTTTCATTAGTTTTAGTCTCGCTGCAAAAAATATGACAAAAAATGTTCTCTGTTACAGTGTTCGCTCGTTATAACGAACGAGCAGTGTGTGAACACAGGTAATTGACATTAATATTATAATTATTATCTATTTCCTGTAATCGAACTAACCTGTCAGTCTTTTCTGAGTTTTTCCTTTTAAAATACTAAAGGGGTAAAAAAAATGAGAAGCGTGTATTATTTTTTTTAAATATGGTGTAAAGTCTTTTACATAATAAAACAAAACATCAGCAATAAAACACCAACATTAATACACCAACATTAAAACACCAACATTAAAACACCAACAATAAGACACCAACAATAAAACACCAACATTAAACACCAACAATAAAACACCAACAATAAAACACCAACAATAAAACACCAACATTAAACACCAACAATAAAACAGCAACAATAAAACACCAACAATAAAACACCAACTATAAAACACCAACAATAAAACAGCAACAATAAAACACCAACATTAAAACACCAACAATAAAACACCAACAATAAAACACCAACAATAAAACACCAACAATAAAACACCAACATTAAAACACCAACAATAAAACACCAACAATAAAACACCAACATTAAAACACCAACAATAAAATACCAACATTCAAGCACAGCAGCAAAACAAAATCTTGTTTTAAAAAAATAACAATGTCATTAAATGCATGTATGGAAGCATCCTTAAATATCTGTGTAATGCTATTTTTACAAATATCGACCTCTGATCCAGGATTGAATTGATTATTTTCTCTGCGGCCAATCGTTCAAAATCAATCACGTCTTGTCCATCACTTTCACCGTCGCCATGTTCGTCATTAGCTGTGTAATAATAAAATATGGTTCAGTATTATATCACACACAGGATGAATCTTTTTTCTTAATAAATGAGCATTGCTATTATGTATCACCATGTAATGAAAGGTAATACACGGGATCGAACCCTACCATAGGGGTCTCTGATTTTCTTGGACAGGAAGAAACAAAGGGGCAGGAATGGCGGAAGCAGGTATCTGGTGGTCGAGTACTCCATGGACAGGTGAAATCTCTGGTAGTTGCCGATCAGGTCAGCCTCGGCGTAGTTGCGGGTGATGGCGTCGCTGGAGAAGACCAAAGAACCATCATCATCAGTATCAGCAGCGACCGAATACATCATCAACAGCATCAGCCACATAAATAGCATCAGCCAAATTAACAGCAACAACAGGATTTTTAGCGTCAACTACATAAACAACAACAGCAGTATAAAGAGCAGCATCCGTATCATTAGCGTCAACCATATAAACAGCATCAACCATGAACACAGCAAAATCAGTATCAACAGCGTCAAACACAAATAATGCAACATCCTTATCATCAGCACCAACCACATAAACCTGAACCAAATAAACAGCATCAAGCACATAAACATCAACAAAATAAACACCAACCACATAAACACCAACCACATAAACACGCATGAAGCACATAAACACGCGTGAAGCACATAAACACGCGTGAAGCACATAAACACGCGTGAAGCACATAAACACGCATGAACCACATAAACACGCCTGAAGCACATAAACAGCATGAAGCACATAAACACGCATTAAGCACATAAACTGTATTTAACATAAAAAAGCGAAGTACGTTTCTCCTTTGCTGCTCTAAACACAAAGCCCTTATTCAGGCTTGTCCCTAACTAGCCAAGCCGGTCAATGGACTTAGTACATCGCAGGGCCGCTTTATCAAGTAGGCACAGTAGGCACTGTGCCTAGGGCCTACGGACTTTTCAAGGGCCTACGACAGCCAGAACATAAAGTGAAAACAAGTTCAGAAAGCCGGTAAAATTTAATAATGTTTGTATTAAAGTAACTATATATAACCGTGTGAGATGAGCAAGTCAAGCTGCAGTGCTGTAGATCTGTAAATTACAGTATGTTAACTTTTCGACTCTTTGTCTTAGCAAAGTCACATATGACGTCCTCAAAAGTTTATTTTGATTTCAAATCGCAAAGAAGTGCGGGTGCATTCTTAAAAAAAAATATTAAAAAATCGGAGAGGGCCTACGATTTTTGAAAGTGCCTAGGACCTACGATTTTTGAAAGTGCCTAGGGCCTACGATTTTTGAAAGTGCCTAGGGCCTACGATGACCTTAAAATCGGCCCTGGTACATAGTATGATCAGAATGGTTCGAACCCACACAAACAACGCATCTCTCACCTGAACAGACCAATCAGTATGTTGAACAACAATATCTGGACGAAGAGGGAAAAGAGACCCACAAGTATGTACCCCATGTACCGACTGTACTTGGCCGGACACCTGCGCTGGGTATAGTTGCTGTACAGCAAGGGGTCAGTGGTACAATCTGTGATATAAATTTAAAAAAAAAAAAAAAGCAAATATTGTCCATTAAAATTTAGTTTATATACTATATTACTATGTTTTGATTCCAATAATAATAGTAATAATAAAAATACAGATTCCATTAATCCTTTAGGTAAAAAGAAAATTTCCTTCAACACCCTTCGATGAATCCCCCCGGTACTATTAACAGGTTCTTGTGCCATCCCCTCAGTCCCTACAGATTGAAGAAACCTAACCTGGCTTACGCAAGGAAAACTACACCACCCTCAAAGAGATGGTTGGGTGAGCGTGTGTTTGTGTGTGTGTGGGGGTTTGAAAGGGTTCATCGGACACCCGTGGCGCAACCAGCAAAAAATGCTGGGGGGGAGGGGGGCTCACATATGGAAAAAAGACAGTTTGACCGTCTTTTTTTGTAACGCTTTAACGTAAATTATGTATTGATGATTTGGCTCAAGCCAACCCCCTGCCCCCCTTTACATATGAATATATATATATAATGCGAGTCAGTAGTTAATGCATCTACCTGTGAGCGCCTCAAGATCCTCCAGGTTATATTCGCCGATCATGGCCCAGAATCCCTTCCTGAACACGTAGTAAAGAGTTCCAGAGTTCAGCGGGGTCTCTGGATACAGGAGCGACTCCGAAGCTACGGAGTAGGCCAACAGAAAGATCAGCAGCACCGTCATGAAAGGCACATAGATTTTAAGCTGGGATCGGAAAAACAGACAATCTATTTAATGCTCATTGGTTATAAAACACACACTTACACACACACACACACACACAAACTCACACATGCACGCACACATATATCTAGTAGTGTTTACGAAAATAATTAACATGATAAATACACTCTGCGCTGCGTGAAGCTGACTGTATTGGATTTTAATATGTTCTATAAAGACATAATAAATTAAATAAGGTGTTAATTAAGCCAAGAATAATAAGGTGTTAATTAAGGCAGTAATGCTAATTTAATAAGCTGTTAAATAAGGCAGGAATACGATTCACTAAGGTATTAATTAAGGCGGGAATATTTCTTTTGTAAATTTATGACTAATTTAAAAAAAAAAAAATTCATTCGAAAACTATGTTTGTTTTAATAGTTATTCTACAAACAGGCCCATACGACTACTTGAAATTAAAACTGTGTAAAAATCAAATCGATGTCAGCAGATGGCTCGGCCATGTCAAGACAATGGACGCAGACCGCATCCCGATGGACTTACTCTATGGCGAGCTAGTTACAGGCCAGAGGAAAACAGGGTGACCTAAAATGCGCTTCAAAGATACCTGCATAAAGGACATGAAACAGTGCACCATAGACCCCCAACTCCTGGGAGTGTCAAGCAGCTGACCGCGAGTCCTGGAGGCTCGCAGTCCGGCAGGGTTCATAGGCTGAGCGACACGAAAATACCGCCCTGAAAAGATCAAGGCGGAAGCAGCTACAACAACAGCTGCAACAACAGCTGCAACAACAGCTGCAACAACAGCTGCAACAACAGCTGCAACAACAGCTGCAACAACAGCTACAACAACAGCTGCAACAACAGCTACAACAACAGCTGCAACAACAACTACAACAACAGCTGCAACAACAGCTACAACAACAGCTGCAACAACAACTGCAACAACAGCTGCAACAACAGCTGCAACAACAACTACAACAACAGCTGCAACAACAGCTACAACAACAGCTACAACAACAGCTGCAACAACAGCTACAACAACAGCTGCAACAACAACTACAACAACAGCTGCAACAACAACTACAACAACAGCTGCAACAACAACTACAACAACAGCTGCAACAACAACTACAACAACAGCTGCAACAACAGCTGCAACAACAACTACAACAACAGCTGCAACAACAACTACAACAACAGCTGCAACAACAGCTACAACAACAGCTGCAACAACAGCTACAACAACAGCTGCAACAACAGCTACAACAACAGCTGCAACAACAGCTACAACAACAGCTGCAACAACAACTGCAACAACCATCTACATTCAAGTGCGACAAGTGCGTCAGGGATTGTCACTCCCGAGTCGGACTGCACAGACATTTTCGGCGGTGCCTGTAGACTCAAATTAGCTACACCATCGTCTCTCGAGACGGACGGATGCCGACGACGAGAAGCAGAGTATTTCTACTGAAAGCAATGTAAGAGAAATGAAAGCGTTTTTCTTTGATTCAAAAAAAAACAAAAAAAAAAAAAACAACAAAATACAAAGTACATGATAATGTAAAGAACATGAGCATTTACAAACATGTGTGTAATTCATCAAGTAGTTGCAAAAATTCGTCAGATGAAAGTTGATTCCATTTTAATGTAAGCGTGATTCATAAACAAGCAAGCAGAATTGACCACTCTGAGGCAAAATTTAACTAAGTAGAAGCCAAATTACTAGTTTGAAGCGTTATTAACACAAAAGGCATCAATGGTACTATTTTGAAGCGTTATTAACGCAAAAAGCAACAATGATACTAATTGGAAGCGTTATTAACGCAAAAGGCAGCAATACTTGCTAATTGGAGCTAAGTTTATCAAATAGAATCCAAAAAGTATCAAATGGAAACAATGGTTATCGAAGCAATCTTTTTTCCAAAAAAGCAAGTCATGTTTTACCAAGTGGGCAATGGTGACCAGAATCGGCCCAAGTGATCGGTTTATGTAAAAATATTCCAAGAAACGAATGGAATAGATGATGTAGTCAAAACTGAAGAAATAACGGGCCGTGTACATCCAGCGCCTGTGGCCGTTCACGAACGCAGTCAGACGCAGACCCCAGGCCATGATATTCATGAATAGAGCTATGTTGTCTAAAATGTTGAAAGGGTCCAAAAGGTACTCGCGTGTTAAAATGTTGCGCCGGTTCCCCTGACAGAAGCACTGTGGAGATATAGGCAAGTGAAATAGTTATGTAAACGAAACACCTAAATATATATATATATATATATAGATAAGTGATGTTCTTTAAAAAAAGATAAATTAAAAATAGGCAAGGGAAGATTTTCTGAAACGATACACTTAAAATATATAGATACGTGTTGCACTTTATTTTAAAAGAAAAAAAAAAACATAGGTTCGTGAAAATAAACTTAGTAAGCTTACTGCTGGAGTTGTATTTATGCTGGTGTGGACCGTGGTAGGGAAGTTAGGGTGGGTATTTCAGGCGGCAATTTTTCAGCCGCTAGGAACGGCATTTTCAGGTTCTACTCGAGAATATAAAATAAACGCAACTTTCGCGACTAAATATGTCTGTGTAATGGCTCATGTTTTTGTGATCTAATGTGTAATGGCTCATGTTTTTGGGATCTAGTGTGTAATGGCTCACGTTTTGTGATCTAATGTGCAATGGCTCATGTTTTTGTGATCTAGTGTGTAATGGCTCACGTTTTTGTGATCTAATGTGCAGTGGCTCATGTTTTTGTGATCTAATGTGTGATGGCTCATGTTTGTGTGATCTAATTTGTAAAGGCTCATGTTTTTGTGATCTAGTGTGTAATGGCTCATGTTTTTGTGATCTAATTTGTAAAGGCTCATGTTTTTGTGTTGTAATGTGTAATGACACATGTTTTTGTGATCTAATGTGTAATGGCTCATATTTTTGTGATCGTATGTGTAATTGTACTTGAACTTGTACAAGAGAAAGCATTGATTTGGTTATTATTTATGAAATAACTTTTTTTTTTCATAAAGGGAAATTAATAAGTAAGATGCAACAACAACAAAAAAAAATCAGTAGCTTATTAAATAAAAAAAACTCGAAATACATTCAAAATTATTGATAACCGAGCACAAAATTATTCATTACCAAGTACAAAATTAGTGATAACCGAGCACAAAAATATTAATAACCGAGCACAAAATTATTGATAACCGAGCACAAAAATGAAAATAAAAACAAACTTTGAGGAATCGTTAATATATACGAAAATCGGCCGGTGGGTTGTGATTGGTTATCACCCCTTTCTCCCCCCCACCCCCGGGCTAGCATACACCCCTCCCACCCTCCGTTTGTGCACATCCATGACGTTTACCTTTGACCTATATTTACTCTCAAAACACGGACTAGATGACTACCCTAGAGCGCTACCATTATCTTTCAAGATGGACGGTTTGCCTACCATATTTGTTTTATATAAACACTCCATCCCTAAACTTTCACTCCGCCTCTATTGTACATTTTCAAAAAAAAAAAAAATACAAAAAAAAACAACAACAAATAAACATACATTGTGGCCCGCGGTTTCAAACAAATTGCCCACCCCTGTTTAACTAGGTCGATATGCCAGCCCCTGTGTAACTAGGTCGATAGGCCAGCCCCTGTGTAACTAGGTCGATAGGCCAGCCCCTGTGTAACTAGGTCGATAGGCCAGCCCCTGTGTAACTAGGTCGATAGGCCAGCCCCTGTGTAACTAGGTCGATAGGCCAGCCCCTGTGTAACTAGGTCGATAGGCCAGCCCCTGTGTAACTAGGTCGATAGGCCAGCCCCCCTGTGAGAGATTTTAAAAGGTCCAATAAGTAATTAAAGACCTGGTCGTATTCCCTCACGAACAGGGCCACCATGTAGACGATGACCACTGCCTCCAGGAAATGGAACTTGCTTTGTGTCAGCTGTGTAACCAGCAGGAACCCATAGGACACCAAAAACAACACGTAGCCGATCTATTGCGGAACAATAAAAATTAAAACAATTATAGTTTTGGAGATTTTTTTTTATATAGACATATAATAACTATGAGATATAGATGTGCTAAAAACAGTTATAGTCGGGAGATTTTAATATGGACAATGTCCATTGGACATATAACTATTAAATATAGATGTGCTAAAAACAGTTATAGTTGGGAGATTTTAATATAGACATATAACTATTAAATATAGATGTGCTAAAACCAGCAATGACGATAAAAATGATATAAGCTTTTATAAAGGATTTGAAATAAAAATGGAAAACATTTTAAACTTTTGTCATCAGAATGATTCTCACACTTGAGCCATTCGCGACCCACTAAATAACCTGTCAAGTTTTCTCGACCCACTAAAAAACCTGTCAAGTTTTCTCGGCCCACTAAATAACCTGTCAAGTTTTCTCGACCCACTAAATAACCTGTCAAGTTTTCTCGACCCGCTAAATAACCTGTCAAGTTTTCTCGCCCCACTAAAAAACCTGTCAAGTTTTCTCGACCCACTAAATAACCTGTCAAGTTTTCTCGACCCACTAAACAACCTGTCAAGTTTTCTCGACCCACTAAATAACCTGTCAAGTTTTCTCGACCCACTAAAAAACCTGTCAAGTTTTCTCGACCCACTAAATAACCTGTCAAGTTTTCTCGACCCACTAAACAACCTGTCAAGTTTTCTCGACCCACTAAATAACCTGTCAAGTTTTCTCGACCCACTAAACAACCTGTCAAGTTTTCTCGACCCACTAAATAACCTGTCAAGTTTTCTCGACCCACTAATTAACCTGTCAAGTTTTTCTCGACCCACTAAATAACCTGTCAAGTTTTTCTCGACCCACTAAATAACCTGTCCAATTTTCTCGACCCAATAAATAACCTGTCAAGTTTTCTCGACCCACTAAATAACTGATTAAGTTTTTCTCGACCCACTAAATAACTGATTAAGTTTTTCTCGACCCACTAAATAACTGATTAAGTTTTTCTCGACCCACTAAATAACTGATCAAGTTTTTCTCGACCCACAAAATAACTGATTAAGTTTTTCTCGACCCACAAAATAACTGATTAAGTTTTTCTCGACCCACTAAATAACTGATTAAGTTTTTCTCGACCCACTAAATAACTGATTAAGGTTTTCTCGACCCACTAAATAACTGATTAAGTTTTTCTCGACCCACTAAATAACTGATTAAGGTTTTCTCGACCCACTAAATAACTGATTAAGTTTTTCTCGACCCACAAAATAACTGATTAAGTTTTTGCCACTGACCTGTACAGAATGAAAGAAAAAAAGAGCGAGAAACGAAAGTCTGATATCAACGACAGCCGATATGATATCGATTATTTAAGTACAACACTGTTGACCACACAATGTAAATTAGTCGACCCCCTACAATTTTGGGAACCAATGTTCTACAGTAACGTCACTAAAGACAATTAGGACTACACACCATGTCCAGGATAAAACAGACTTTAGGAGTCAGCATCTTGTTAATGCGTCCATTGTCCTTAAAGAACAAAAAAAAAACAATATTGTTGTATGTTATCACAGGAAATTTATTTTCACATAATTTATTTGAATCATATTTAGTCTAGTAAATTTGATTAATGTATGATTGAGAAAGAGTTTGCATTTAATTTGGTAAAAATCCGGATACTGTTCCGATTCCGGCAGAATAAAAAAATATTAAATCCGATAACGGTTCCGGTTCCTGCAGGATAAAAAAAAATTACAATCCGATATAGCCCTAATTTAAACGTTTCCTTTTTTTTTCATTTATTTTCCTTTTAAAATTGTAAATCAAAAATATATAAAATATAAATACTCAACACTCACTCCCCCCCCCCTTTCCCAGCAGGCCGCTATGAAAATATCAAAACGTTTACCGGTCTCTACAATAACTCACCTTTTGCTCCTCCAAAGCCCCTCCTCTCCAGAATTTGAGATTCAGAGTCCTGCACGTCTCCTGGTGTAAAAAAATTCGGTTCGTGGTTTTCTTCGCCAGTGTGAGGCAAGACTCCCCGTCCCAGTAAGGGATCTTCGCCACCAGCAGCTTGTGCGTCTGCTCTTCAGATTCCAATGTGCAACTCTGCAGCGCATCGTTGGCTAGATTTTGATACACCCTGTTTGAAATGAGGCGACAGTCGATAACTTACGGAACACATTGCACATAATATACGCCCCCCCCCAAACCTTGACAGTCTTGTTTGTACTCGACCAGCCTGTAATACTAACACATTTGAGTACATCTTTTACCCTGCAATCCAAGATCGCTCATTAATATGAACGGCCAAGCGCGATATTTGTGCGTTCATCATTGTGCTACCAAATTTCAAAATTTCGCGCGTTTTTCTTTTACACTGCAATCCAAGATTGCTCATTAATATGAACGGCCAAGCGCGATATTTGTGCATTCATCATTGTGCTACCAAATTTCAAAATTTCGTGCGATTTTTTTTAGTTATATTTTTTGCTATTATCTACAAGGTGTGGATGCAATGAAAAAAAAAGGTCTAGGTTTTTATTAAAGTATATCTATTGCAAAAAAACTAAAAAAAAAATCAAGATTTGTGGTAAATCTGGGAACCGTTAAAAACGAAAAAAATAATGATAAATGAAAAAAAAATATAGTTATTCCAAGCTCATATGAATTTGAATCTGAAAACTTACGTGATGTATTTGTCAATCTTTTTATGAATTTTCCGATTTCTCTCTTCCTTAGACATCTTTGTTAATATGTGAATGGCCACCACAGCGTTGGCAAGGAGGTGCTGATTAACATAACGACATTAATTATAGTAGTATCTATCTATCTATCTATCTATCTATCTATCTATCTATCTATCTATCTATCTATCTATCTATCTATCTATCTATCTATCTATCTATCTATCTATCTATCTATCTATCTATCTATCTATCTATCTATCTATCTATCTATCTATCTATCTATCTATCTATCTATCTATCTATCTATCTATCTATCTATCTATCTATCTATCAGTCACTTTTTCTGTTTGTCTTTATCTATCTATCTATCTATCTATCTATCTATCTATCTATCTATCTATCTATCTATCTATCTATCTATCTATCTATCTATCTATCTATCTATCTATCTATCTATCTATCTATCTATCTATCTATCTATTTATCTATCTATCTATCTATCTGTCTGTCAAAATTTTTTTTTTAGTAAACTTACATCAAGGTGCGACCAGTAGAAGAGAGAAGTCTTGAACTGTTTCTCCAGTAACGAATGCAAAAATGTCATCAGGATTCCTTCGAAACAAACCAAAACAAAGCGCTTTTCGTTTCAGTGTGCACTTTATCATTACATCCTCAAAGTGTTGAACTAAGATTGGCGCGAACTAGTCGGTTGCCTAGAGCGATTTCACCCCCCTCCACCCCACACCCCCCCCCACACACACATAGACTCACACACCATTCGGAGTTTTATTATGCCTTTAAACCAATACGTATTTTAAAAAAAAAGTTCCCGTAGTGCTAAGGAACCATCGGGGCAGATACATTGTAGAATACACCTGTTTCTTTAAACCTCGGCATATGAAGAGATTTTTATGGTTAGCACAACGACGACCAGCCGCTTTTACTTCCCCCAACCTAAAACTCAGCTGGTTGGACTTGTGAAACGACTTTGCACCCAATTTCACCTGGGAAAATTCCATGGGTCTCACCAAGGATCGAAGCCAGGACTCTCAAGGTCGACAGTCGAGTATCTACACAACTGGGCCATCCGTCCCACCAATAGGTATTTAAAGTTTAATATTTTAGAAGGACCGTCTATTTACAGAAGGGGTGGGGGGTGGGAGACTCGGTGATGGCCCAGAATTTTCTCCAGTCCGGTCAATGCCCGAAAGTCCTCCAAGGGTGGAGCGAATCCCTGCCTATCCCATAGAATGACCCATGTATACAGAAAAAGTGATGGGGGGACGGATGGTCGTGTGGTAAATCGCTAGACTGTCCACTCGAGGGTCCCTGGTTTGATCTCCTAAGAGATATGTCTACCTTTGTGCCTCCAAGGCCATTGCACTATATATGCTATGGTGGGGGGGGATGAAAGAAATGGGCATATAGCAACAGCCGCATGAGTGGTTTATAGTGTCTAAGAGCTTTCGCCTCAATCTTTCAGTGACTTCAAAGACACACACACACACAGAGAGAGAGAGAGAGAGAGAGAGAGAGAGATAGATAGATAGATAGATAGATAGATAGAGAGAGAGAGAGAGAGAGAGAGAGAGAGAGAGAGAGAAACAGTGAGGTTTACCTTAACTGAGCCCGATTGTCTGCATAGTCTTTATTATGGAAACATTACTTGCTACTCAAGAAGCGTTTTACTAGCTATACAATGAA
The DNA here is from genome assembly GCA_021962125.1 of Bulinus truncatus. Taxonomy (NCBI): domain Eukaryota; kingdom Metazoa; phylum Mollusca; class Gastropoda; family Planorbidae; genus Bulinus; species Bulinus truncatus. The sequence goes on from JAGDYQ010000148.1 coordinate 483,880, forward strand.
AGTCATAGGGGTTTCTCCTCATTCTCACATACAATAATAAAAAGGGGGGGGAGGGGGCAGGGGCAGGCTATCGGTTCACATGTCACGACGCCCCAGGTCACATTGACAAACTAATGCCTGGAAGAGAAAAGGTGGTTTCGGGGGGGGGGGGAGGAATAATAGAATTTTTTTTTTGTTTTTTCTTATTAAATTATTTAAATCCTTAGAATTGTAAGCAGTTGCCTTTATGGAGGAGGTGGTAGAAGAGGGGGGGGCTCAAATTAACCTTTTTTTCCAGGGGCCCCCCACCCCGAAAACAAAACAAACCAAGAAAGTCTATGACCATGATGATCGTGCTACTACTTTGTTGTACTCTATATGTTGTTTGTTGTACTCTAGATGTTGGTTGTACTCTAGATGTTGTTTGTTGTACTCTAGATGTTGGTTTTTGTACTCTAGATGTTGGTTTTTGTACTCTAGATGTTGGTTGTTGTACTCTAGATGTTGCTTGTTGTAGTACATGATGACCATCTTTTATAAATAGAATGTTGTGCTACATTGAATTATTTTCCCATTATAGCTCACCCTTTTTTTTATCGTTTGCTATTTCCGGTTTATCTGTAGAAACAAAGGTGAACGTAGAATAACTATAATATACAAACATTTATATTATAACATGAAATAAAAAACGAAATTTGTAGAAATGTAAGACGGAATGATTTGTTTAATAAGTGATTTGTAGAAATGTAAGATTGAATGTATTATTCAGTAAATGACTTGTAAAATGTAAGACTGAATGTATTGTTTAATAAATGACTTGAAGAAATGTATTCGGCAGATTTACCGAATTTTATATCCCTGAATTTCTTTAGCTTTTTCTTTACATTGCTTTCCAGCTGAGTAAGAAACAAAAATATAGATTAGGTGAATATACATATATCATCTATCTATCTATCTATCTATCTATCTATCTATCTATCTATATATCTATCTATCTATCTATCTATCTATCTATCTATCTATCTATCTATCTATCTATCTATCTATCTATCTATCTATCTATCTATCTATCTATCTATCTATCTATCTATCTATCTATCTATCTATCTATCTATCTATCTATCTATCTATCATTAACTATCTATCTATCCTTCATATCTATCATATCTATCTATCCTATCTATCCTATCTATCTATCTATCTATCTATCTATCTATCCTTATTAACTTTTTGTGACTAAGTATAGATATAACTTTCAGAAGTAATCGGTCTATTTAATGTTTTTTAAAATTTTTTACCTCTGAATCTTTTTTGGAAATCTCTTGTATGACCTAATTTAAAAAAAAAAGAAAACAAACATAAAAATGACCAGCATTTGGAGTCAAACAGCGAAGCCATTAGCTGCAATCAAAGTAATTTTTATTTATTGATTTATACAAATGAGAGATGGACAGGGAAAATTAAAGACTGAGGAAAATTTGATTGATGCTTGTATCCCACCTCGATGAATAGTAGTAACACATTAAACACATTAACACATTAAACACATTAACACATTTAACACATTTAACGCATTAAGACATTTAACACATTTAACACATTTAACAAATTTAACATATTTAACACATTTAACACATTAACACATTTAACACTGCATCACATTAAACACATTAAACACAGCAAACTAAATAACACACAAACAAACTATGTTTGTACTTTCATCAGGGCCTCGCCGAAGTCCAGTCGAATAACATTCATCTCATAGAGACCGGCCAGCACTTTGTGATTGTACTCCAAGATGGCGGTCCGCATGACATGGTAAATGTCTTCCTCGTTTTCAACGGTCGGTTTCTGCATGGTTGTAAATTTAATTAGTGGCGGTTTATTCATGATGACCTGCTATGTTTTTTTTTTATTATTTTAAAATAATAGCTGCAAAAAAAAAAAAAAAAAAGCTTTACGCCTGCCACCTTCGTCCTCCTCCCCCCCCCCCAACCACCCCAACTCCACCCCACCAAACTCCGTTTAAAAAAAAATATCACCCTCTTACTGTATAGAAGCCACCACCCCACCCCACCCCACCCTCCCTCTCCCATACTAAGTGACCATAAATATTTCAATTTTTTTTTATTTAAATCGTTTTTACTCAGGGTCACCATACAACGAGGCCTGTCCAGTTGTATTATGCCTACATCCCCCCAACCCCCCCCCCCCGCCCCAACCACAAACGACCTCTAAAAGAAGTCATGAAATGTCAACGGGCGACAATCAGGTCAGCCATTGAATTTACTAAGTCAAGGTCAGTTAAACATAAACCGAAAAAAGAATTCAAATCAAGAATTACATTATCAAAAACAAACATAATTCAAACAATAAACAGCAGGTATATCCTTTGATCAATAATGATTGTAGCACAGTAAAACACACTCACACACACACACGCGCGCGCGCGCGCGCGCACACACACTTAACCAATAGCTACGAAATATACCATTTTATACGATTATCAGTATTAATATTAATGAAATTCACTCGAACCTTAAACAAATTCTCGTTCGGTACGTTGAGGGAGATTCTGATCAGCAGTTGATCTAGGGGAGATTCTTTCAGTCTCGAATTCTCTTCAACGGCTTGTCAGTGTTAAGTATGTTTAAAAAAAAACAACAACGTTATATGTATATATCATGTGATACATGGGACAAAAATAACAAGGGATTTACTAGGGATGTAATTAATATATATAATGTAATAATAAGCGATTTTGGGTTCTGCGTTAAATCGAAAGTAAAAGAATTAATACTACAGTTCTCCAGTTTAAAATACAACCATGAAAAAATCGGATCTGCCCGGAACCAAAAAATAACCTAGCCTACCGATCTATGCAAAGGTTTTGCAGGGTACAGCTAGTGTATATATATATATATATATATATATATATATATATATATATATATATATATATATATGACACCTTATCGAATACATTTTTTTAATGAAGTGCCAATGTTCTACCTTGAAATATTTTCTTCCTCAGGTATTTACTTCGAATGGCTTCTTGAAAGCTCAAACACATTTCGTCTGTTGTCTGCCTCGACGCATGCCTGAAAAGAAAACATGGCTCGATTAAAGATCGGCTTTAGGGTCTATGGTGTCCATTGGGGGGGGGGGCAAAGAGGGGTATTTGCCCCCCCCTACATTTAAAAAAATGTCATAAAGTTGTTATTTGCTTCCCCCCCCCCGGAAAATTTTTGCCCCCCCTGGAAAAATTCCTAGCGACGCCCATCAATTGGTGTCTATTACTTTAGGGCCTATGGTACCTATTAATTACCATCATTTGAGCCCCCTCTCTCCCTCACTATCTCCGTCTATCTCTCCCTCTATCTGTCCCTCTATCTCTCCCTCACTATCTCCCTCTATCTCTCCCTCACTATTTCCCTCTATCTCTCCCTCACTATCTTCTTCTATCGCTCCTTCACAATCTCCCTCTATCTCTCCCTCACTATCTTCTTCTATCGCTCCTTCACAATCTCCCTCTATCTCTCCCTCACTATCTTCTTCTATCGCTCCTTCACAATCTCCCTCTATCTCTCCCTCACTATCTCTCCCTAAATATCTCCCTCTATCTCTCCCTCAATATCTCCCTCTATCGCTCCCTCACTATCTTCCTCACTATCTCTCCCTCTATCTCCCTCACAATCTTCCTCTATCTCTCCCTCACTATCTCTCCCTAAATATCTCCCTCAATATCTCCCTCTATCTCTCCCTCACTATCTCTCCCTCACTATCTCTCCCTCACTATCTCTCCCTCTATCTCTCCCTCTATCTCTCCCTTACTATCTCCCCCTATCTCTCCCTCACTATCTCCCACTATCTGTCCCTCAATATCTCTCCCTCTATCTCTCCTTCCCTCCAACCCACCATTTCTCTCTCTCATTACTTCGCTCCATCCTTCCCCCCTTTACCACTCTTCTTCTCTATCTCTCTTCCTTCCTCCATCACTTCTCTCCTCCTTCCCTCTTTCCCCTTACCCCCCCCCCTTCCAACCTTTCCTCTCCATCTTCTCATCCCTCCCTGATTCTCCTCTCTCCAGATCCGTCTCCCTCTCCCCCATCTCCCTCCCACCCTCCCACTTTCTCTCACTCATATATATCCTTTAATTTAACGCAGTGGCTTCGAATACGACCGGGCATGCTAGGGTATTTAGGTGCGTTAATTTAATTATCAAATGTACACAACCCGGTATCAACTTAGAATGTCTATAGCAGTTACTGGTGGCTGTAACGTCTTTAGAAAAAATACTGTGTAACTTAAGTGGCTAGCTATTTACAGTATTTTCTTTTATTATTCTATAACAGTTGGACTGATCAACTAACTACTTACCCCGCAGTCCCGTTAGGAACCTGTGGAACGTACAGAACGTAGCTATTTGAAAAAAAAAAAACATTAACAAAATAAAAAGTAAATCAATTAAATTTTAGCCATACTAAGTGCCGCCCCTGACTGGATTGGGGCTACAGTGGTTACACTTTTATTTTGGTCATTCAACAATAACGATATTAAAAAAAAATTGTTTATTTTTAAGTTCAAACACGGACCAAGACCTGGCAATGCCTGGCAAGGACCAACGGTTAGCTAAAGCTTGCTTCTGAAAGAAGTTACTATAATAATTTAGGCTTCTCCGTGTTTTTATTTTTCCAAATATTTCTTTTATTAATGTTTTTACATAATATTATTCAGTTAGAAAATGTTTTAAGATACTTTAACGTGAGTGTAATATGTAATAAAGATGAGCGGACATGAGCAGACATGAGGAGATACGAGTAGACATGAGCAGACATGGGGAGATACGAGTAGACATGAGCAGACATGAATAGACGTGAGCAGACATAAAAAGATATGAGTAGACATGTTTAGACGTGAAAAGACATAAGAGGACATGAACATACATGAGTAGACATAAACAGATATGAGTAGACATGTGTAGACGTGAGCAGACATGAGCAGACATTGTAGACATGAGCAGACATGAGCAGACATTGTCGACGTGAGCAGACATGAGCAGACATTGTAGAAATGAGCAGACATGAGCAGACACGAGTTAAACAAAAAAAACACGTTCAAATTTTATTAGACGTGAAGTAAAAAACTATAACAATATAAAAAGTTTGAATGGAACCTCAATGGTAACTACTGGACTATTCTCATTGTCGTCTGCTTGGCTTATCAGTATGTTGCACCAGTAATGACCTACGGAAAAAAAAAAGTTTATTATCACATTTTATAACGTCACTCAATATGAATTTCCGGACTTACTTTGAGGTTAACATTTTACTCCAAATTGCCGTAACTAGTCATTTTTAAAGAATGTGTGTGTGGAGGGTGGGTGGGTGTGTGTTTGTGTGAGTGGGGGGAGGGGGGATTGATATAGTCTATGAGTTTCAAAATAGCTCACCTCTTTCTTTTGAGCTGATGGTCAACTTTTGACCACGAGCTGTCACTATTAGATGTCCGAAACATTTGAACTTGTCGTATTTGGCGTCTTTCTGACCGGTCTTATGAGGTCGAGGTGACACAATGGAAAAATGAAAACATACGAGTTAGACCAACTGACAGAAAACTAAAAACATAGCAAAAAAAAATTGGGGGGCAGGGAAAGAAAAAATCTCAAGGAAATAAATTGATAGTGAATTGAGTGATAGGAGGAATCGGAGGTATAAAATAAAACACAAGTGACAGAAAAACAGATTGACAAGAAACAGAGTGGCTGAAATCAGAGTGGTCATAGCAAAGGGACAGACAGCAAAAATGAAGGAAAATAGAGTGATAGAAAATAGAGTGATAGAAAAAAGAGTGATAGAAAAAAATTACGAAATCAGCTCTATCTTTATGTGTCTTACCTTTTGTCTGTATCTGTCTGTCCCTCACTGTCTCTGTCTGTCCCTCACTGTCTCTGTCTGTGTCTGTCTCTGTCTGTTACGAAATCAGCTCTATCTTTATGTGTCTTACTTTTTGTCTGTCTCTGTCTGTCGCTGTCTCTGCCTGTGTCTGTCTCTGTCTGTGTCTGTCTGTCTGTCTGTCTGTATCTGTCTTCTCTTCACATATGGACTGAGAAGTTGAGGATAATGGCTGATAAATAAAATGTTTTTATTTTTAAACTATCTGTTTACATTTGTACAAACATAAATCAGTTCGTATTTTATATGAAAGATAATACAACACACTTCACTACAAGCACTACAAGTCTAACAAATACTTTGTTTCGTTGTATAAATCATCAACCTCTATCAAGCTGCTGGCAATGATCCCAAATGCTGGTCTCTTCTTGTATCTTAAGTCCTGACCAATGGTCTGAATCCAATCCTGGTGGTGTTCAATCTTGCCGAGATCAATCAGCAGTAAATCTTGAAAAGACATTTTTTTTTTCGTGAGCGTCGAATTAGCTAATGATTTAGGAAATCTTAGGAAATTTTTTTTTATGTGTCTTTATTTCCATAGAACTTTTTGAATATTAGCCCTAACCAAATGTTCTTTGTGAATATCAGACGCACTAGGTCTCGAACAATTTCGGACAAAGTAGGTATTTGTAAATTGTGGACAAAACAAAAGGTATATATGAATGTCGGACTAAATTGGTCTCTGTGAACATCAGACGCACTAGGTCTCGAACAATTTCGGACAAAGTAGGTATTTGTAAATTGCGGACAAAAAAAAAGGTATATATGAATGTCGGACTAAATTGGTCTCTGTGAACATCAGACGTACTAGGTCTCGAACAATTTCGGACAAAGTAGGTATTTGTAAATTGCGGACAAAAAAATCAAAGGTATATACGAATGTCGGACCAAATTGGTCTCTGTGAACATCAGACGCACTAGGTCTCGAACAATTTCGGACAAAGTAGGTATTTGTAAATTGTGGACAAAACAAAAGGTATATATGAATGTCGAACTAAATTGGTCTCTGTGAATGTCAAATAAAATTTCGGACCAAATAGGGCTCTGTGAATGTCAGATAAAATTTCGGACCAAATAGGGCTCTGTGAATGTCAGATAAAATTTCGGACCAAATAGGGCTCTGTGAATGTCAGATAAAATTTCAGACCAAATAGGGCTCTGTGAATGTCAGATAAAATTTCGGACCAAATAGGGCTCTGTGAATGTCAGATAAAATTTCGGACCAAATAGGGCTCTGTGAATGTCTGGCAGTTAGGCAGTGATTCGGTTACGGAGTAGATTAACGGTTCAAGTCTTAGTGACGTCATCTACAATAGACAACCCCCCCCCCAAAAAAAAAAAAAAAAAAACCAAGACAAATGCATTCACGTCTAAAGTTGAAATGTAACAAGGGAGCTAAAAAGATTTCACCAAAAAAAAAATATGTTTTATATAAAGTCCAGGAAACACATCTCACAAACTACTTGGAAATTACATAATCGAACAAAGGTAAATTAGTTTATTTACTATCTTCATTATGTCCATTCTGTGATAATTATGAATGAGTTAAATTAATTAAAAATAAAACCACTTTGTACCAACGTCTTTGATGGCATCTAGAATACTGGAAGTGATTGATTTTAAACAGGATATTGGTAAGTCGGTGATCGTCTTCTGCAGGTGAACTATCAGCTGAGATCGATAAAAAAAGAAATATTGAACTGTCTTTTGATCTATTACATAATTGGGCTTGGTTACTTTATAAATTTATCGATGGACCCACTAGCGTTGTAAAATATGCATATATATATATATATATATATATATATATATATATATATATATATATATATATATATATATATATATATATTATATTAGGATGGCTCACTTTATAATGGAAACAAATATTGATTTTTTATCATGAGCATTTTAGTTTTCTGGTTCACTGGGATTTGAAACATGTATATACCAAATTTCACCAGGTTCAGTTGTACTACCCCCCAAATGTCTTACTGAAGACGGCTGTGTTTGTAAACATTCCATTGGCCAGAAGTTTAAATTAGGGGAAGTACCTAGCTCAATAAACATTGGCATGTCAACTGAACAGTATACAAGCAAAGAAATAGGTCACGAAAAAATTGTACCAACTAACTGCCAGACAGCTGTGTTTGTAAACATACCACTGGCCGGTAGGCTCAAATAGGGTATGTACCTAGCTCAATGGACATTGGCCTGTTAACTGGACAGTATTCAAGCAAAGAAATAGGTCATGAAAAAATAGTACGAGCTGACTGCCAGACGGCTGTGTTTGTAAACATACCATTGTCTAGTAAGCTCAATTAGGGGAAGTACCTAGCTCAATAAACAGGAGTTGTGTCAACTTCTATGCCAGAACAACACTTTTCGACCTAGTAGTCCACTGGACTATCTAGTCATAACTAAATGAATGATATTTATATAGCCGCAACATTTGATCTTATAACACTAGATTTATTATAACTAAATTGAAATGCACTGGTGAAGCTGGCTATTTAAATGAAAATAAAAAATTCTAGAGATTTCTAGAATTTCCTGGAACCCTCTCAAGTTTTCCACGTTTTTCTAGAAGCTTCTAGAACCTTCCAGAACCTTCTAGAATTGTATAGATTTTTTTTTAACTTTCCAGAACCTTCTAGCATTTTCTGTGTGCTTGATATAAACATACTCACATTCAAAATTCATTTAAAATGACTTAAAATTTCAGTGTCGATGAGGCAGTACTAAATAAAGTCAAATATTTATGAATTTTTTTTTCTGTGCTGTTTAGAAGTCAAAGTAAACACAAAAAACAAAATGCTCCGAAAAAAATTGACAAAATATTATTTTAGGCCACCTTAATATATATATATATATATATATATATATATATATATATATATATATATATATATATATAGGTATCTCAGACGTTAGAGGCCCCTAGAGAGGAAACTATTGTCTTTATAGGAGAGTCCCCCCCCCCTTTCAAACCTGCTCCCGGTGGGTCATCAAGCTATTAACGTCGCCGCTGCTTGGGACCACCCCTAATTCCCGCATACAATATCGATCTTATAAAGGTGACGTTTAGTGTTAAACCTGTTTGAGGTAAACAGAGAGAGAGAGAGAGAGACTGAGAGTATAATTCTAAGATAACAAGACGAACAAACAAACTGCTTACCTTGAGTCTAGAGCTTGACCTGTGGAATATGTAATTATGGTCGTTTTCCAAATTGGCGGTTGTCGTACACAGTTTTCCAACGTTCTACGTGAGATTAACACAAAAGGTTAGACATAGTAGCTCATAGTTTTATATACAAATGACATAGTAAGCCATAGATTTATATACAGAAGACATAGTAGGCCATAGTTTTATATATATCACATAGTCGTAATAGTGCTACACGGGATAATGGTGTAGGTCGGTGGGTGGGGGGCCGCCCCGTAGCGTGAAAATTCTACAGCAGGGGCCAAGCATTCTACAGCAGGGGTCAGGCAATAGCTGGGGGTGGGGGGAGGGAGCAGGTAATATATTTTACTAAATAAAATAAATAAGCAGAGGGGGGACAGACAAAACGCAGGGGGAGGGGCCGACCCCCTGGCCCCCGCAGGCTACGGGCCTGGTGGGGGGGGGAGAAATGAAGACATAAAAAAGGTTTAATTTAATAAATGAACCATCCTTTAAGTATTTAATATTGATTAAGGTATCACTATTTCCGTTCTTCGTTACTATATATTATTATGTTGTACTACGTCACTTACCTCTGCCTAATATAGATCTAGTCTAATGCGATGTGACACTTGCCTGCTTTATCAGGCATTCCGACTGGTACCTACCATCAGTGGCGCAACTAGGGGGGGGGGGGCATTGGGGGCATTTGCCCCCTCCGAAATGAAAAAAAAAATTAAAAGATTAGACCAAAATTTGTTTAAAATAAATACAAATATATAAATAATGTGATTTTTTTTAATACAAGTGGTTTTTTTTTGCCCCCCCCCCCTTGAAAGTTTGGTCTAGTTGCGCCTCTGCCTACCATAAGTCTTAGTACCTACCTATGCATACAATATAACTTACTATGACGCAGTTATGAACAAGGTCATCACAGGTAATGGTATCTGCTTCGGTTATCTTTATCTAGATTAGAATACAAACAAATAAAAATCGTTTTTATGTAAATAAGTAAACACATTTTGAAATTGAGAAATCAATATGTAGAGTGAATGATTTCATAAAATTCTACCTTATCTATAAATTTATCAATCAATCAATAAAACAATTTCCATTTCTATCTATCATTTGAGTTTTATCAGTGAATATTTTTTATATCTATCTATCTATCTATCTATCTATCTATCTATCTATCTATCTATCTATCTATCTATCTATCTATCTATCTATCTATCTATCTATCTATCTATCTATCTATCTATCTATCTATCCATCCATCCATCCATCTATCTATCTATCCATCTATCCATCCATCCATCTATCTATGTATCTATCTATCCATCCATCTATTTATCTATCTTTCTATATTATACATTATATCAATCAGACCAAAAGTCTAGTTTGATACTCATTAGCACTCACACAAACACCCCTCTGACTGTTCTTCTTATTCTCCTTATGCCACTCTTCTTTCGTCTCTGGGCTTCAGTTTGGAGGAAATCAAATAAAATATATTAGCATACTGGAAATAAGCAGCATAATGATTAAATGTAAACAATATTTTAAGATGATAAATATATGAAATCGATGTTTTTATATTTAACCCAATGAAGATTGATTTGCAAAAATTTCACAGACCGAAGTATTAATTTAAAAAAAAATAGCGTATCAAAAAGTATTTTAATTATTAAACAGAACGCACTTCATATTTCGGAACTCCGGAAAATTATCCTGGCAGAACAAAAAAAAAACTAAACAAACAAGAAACAATATCAACAAGAATTAATTCAATTATACAAAGATCAATGACATAAATCCCATCCATTAGATTATCACTGGTTTAAAAAAAAACAAAATTAATCTAGGCATTCTGTGTTTTATTTAGTTGTTTCATGATTTAGCGTATTTTTACTTGGATTCATTTCGTTCTAAGCCAGGGCTTCTTAAACTATGGGTCGCGACCCCATTTGGGGTCGCGTAGCAAAATTCTGGGGTCGCGAGAGATAAAAATACAATTTAACAGAAAATTGTTTTTTAACTTGTAAAATATTAATTTATTTTTCTTTTATATTTGTATGGGGTCGTCAAGAAACTCGCAATCATAAATGGGGTCGTGAATTACAAAAGTTTTAGAAGTCCTGTTCTAAACTATACAATAATTTCCTGACTTGGTACCTTGAGGAACTCTCAGAATTCTGCGACATCTTCAACAGCGGGATCTCCATATAGTATTTTTTAGTCTATGTTCAAATTAAGCGTGGGCGTTGAATTATTGAGCTGCACAACGTTAACCTGAAGTTTACATCAATAATAATAATAATAATAATAATAATGATAATAATAATAAATGATTAGAAATAATATCAACAAAAGTTAAACTGACTACCCGATCATTTTTTTTTCGTATCACAATTCTATTCACTAATTCTATTCACTAATTCTATTCACTGATTCTATTCACTAATTCTATTCACTAATTCTATTCACTAATTCTATTCACTAATTCTATTCACTGATTCTATTCACTAATTCTATTCACTAATTCTATTCACTAATTCTATTCACTGATTCTATTCACTAATTCTATTCACTAATTCTATTCACTAATTCTATTCACTAATGTTTAAAAAAATGAGCCGTTGTCCTAGCAACCCAACCTGCTCCCTATACAGTGGCGTAGTGAAAGGGGGGGGGAGGCAAGGGAGCCCCCGGCGCTACTCACAAAGGGGCGCCAAATGGTATATTTTACATATAATATTATTATATGGTTTTCGAATGGGGGGGGGGCGCTAATTAGGTATTGTGCCCCGGGCGCGAGTAAAGTTCGCTACGCCACTGTTCGCGAATACTCCCGGCATGCTATAGTAAACTAAGTGACGTGCAAATATGTTTTCTATAAAGTATAAACAGAATGTTGAGTTATTTTAACCATAATATCCACTTTCCTAAAAAAGAAATATAAATCAAATAAAAAATGTTTCTAAAAGTTATTATTAGTTTTTATTTACAAAAAAAAAAAATTCCACCATGAGAAAAAACGATATTTTATTATTTACTGAAATCTTTTACGAAAGCTATCACGATTATTATTATTATTTTTTTTAATTTTGACAAATAGTTTTACTTTTAAAGTCCCCGAAAGAATTTGAGCCAAACGATTTCACATAAATTAAAAAAAAAAAAAAAAACAACCACAATTTACAGTTTGGCTCATATCCGCAAAGTAGAAACCGTTCAGTGCATGATATTCTTAATGTGCAGAATTCCTTGTGACGCTGTTTGACTTCAGCGAATACACTTTGAATGATTTTTATCTTTTTTTTTCCACAGGAAAAGGTTTTCAACGAAGATAAACACAACTAAATGAAACCCCGCATCATGTGGCTGTCAACATTTGAAGGAGTTTGGTGACGATTGCACAGAAGTTCACATAACATACATTTTATCTTTGATTCAAAACTTAAGCTAAACCGGAAACACTCTTACTGAGCAAGGATATTTTATTTCACCAAAGATTTACTCATTGCTTATGTTTTAATGTTGGTTTTTTTTTTGGTTGTTTTAGAAAAAAAAAGTAACTTCCTACATTATTTGTCAGTGATATTACAGCGATTTCTTATGAAGTGTGAACCAATGCTGTCCAAATGTGGCTGTTAGAGCAGCATATTGCTCAACTGGGGAAACACCAGTACAGGGGAGACACTAGTATAGGGGAGACACAAGAATCCTTTAGTGTGTCTCAACACACTAGTATAGGGGAGACACTAGCATAGGGGAGAGACTAGTACAGGGGAGAGACTAGTATAGGGGAGAGACTAGTACAGAGGAGAGACTAGTATAGGGAGGACACCAGTATAGCGGAGAGACTAGTACAGGGGAGACACCAGTATAGGGGAGAGACTAGTACAGGGGAGACACAAGTACAGGGGAGAAACTAGTACAGGGGAGACACAAGTACAGGGGAGAGACTAGTATAGGGGAGAGACTAGTATAGGAGAGACACCAGTATAGGGGAGACACCAATATAGGGGAGACACCAGTATAGGGGAGAGACTAGTATAGGGGAGACTCAAGTACAGGGGAGACATACTCATCGATGACGTATCTTTGTTTTGAATGGTTGTCACATGAGCCCCTGGGGAAGGGGGGGGGTGTAATGCTGTTAAGAAGGATCTGCCAACCCCCTGTATATTCGAATAACATAAACTTTACAAGTGACCCCCTTCTTAATGCCTTTCCCCTCCCTCCCTGTCTCTCCATCTTCCAGCTAAAGACAGACCAATGACAGGACATGAACGCCTTGCTGCACGCATTTACTGTGCCTGCCGCAGCACATCTGAACATCTTCTTTCCTGTTGCCGACACTGGCTATTTAGTAGAATGGACACACACACACACACACACACACACACAAGATGGAAAAGATAGCGACAGCTAGAAACGGACGTTAGATAAGCCATGTGACAAAACAAGACAAGAGTGTGTGTTGGTGTTTCTGTGCGTTTAATCTAGTCTTATGCTTAACACATGTTGATTCGAGACGAGCGCGTGTTTGTGTGTCAGTATGTATGTCAATGCGAATGTGAGTTTGTAATGGCGTGGCACTCTTTTCGTACGCGTCTATATATAGTTATATATATAGAGAGAAAGACAGAGAGACAGAGAGAGTGAGAGAGAGAGACACACAGAGAGAGAGAGAGAGAGAGAGAGAGAGAGAGAGACACACAGAGAGAGAGAGAGAAAGAATGAGAGAGAGAGAGACAGAGATAAAGACAGAGAGATAGAGAAAGAGATAGAGACAGGCAGAGAGAGACAGGGAGAGAGACAGAGAGAGACAGACAGAGAGAGAGAGACAGATAGAGAGAGAAATAGAGTGAGAGAGAGACAGAGATAGAGATAGAGAGAGACGTAGAGAGAGACAGAGAGAGACAGAGAGAGACAGGAAGAGAGACAGAGACAGAGAGAGTGAGAGAGAGATAGAGAGAGAAACTTAGAGAGAGACAGGGAGAGAGACAGAGAGAGACAGAGAGAGAATGAGAGAGAGCGATAGATAGAGACAGAGAGAGAGTGAGAGAGACAGACAGAGAGAGAGACAGAGAGAGAGAGAGAGAGGCAGAGAGACAAACACAAAGAGAGAGAGAGAGGAAGGGAGAGAAAGAGAGCGACAGATAGAGACAGAGAGACAGTGAGAGAGACAGTGAGAGAGACAGAGAGAGAGATAGACATAGACAGAGAGAGAGAGAGAGACAGAGAGACAAACACAAAGAGAGAGAGAGGGGAAGGGAGAGAAAGAGAGCGACAGATAGAGACAGAGAGACAGTGAGAGAGACAGAGAGAGAGAGTGAGGGGGAGAGAGTTTAGGTCCATTTATTGAACCATTCTATTTCTTAATTTATCCTGGGTTTTTTTCCAGTAAACTAAATACATATGAAAGTCCATAATTTCATCTACTGATATTTTTTTCTTTCCAGTTATACGAAATTTCAGTTTTGTAACAAAGAAATATAATTATACATCAGTACAGCTCCGTAGTTAAGGTTCAGCGGGTTGTGCATCCGCACAGGGCGCCAAGCTAGTGAGGGGCGCCGATAGGGCGCGGTTAATTTTTCTTTTTTCGCTTTTTCATATTGGTAGAAGGGCGCCCTAAAAACACATAACTTGCACAGGGCGCCGCAAGAGCTAACTACGGCTCTACTTATGCATATGGGTTTTTTTTTTACCTTAACCGAATTGGGGGAGCGAATGGACACATCAACAGATGGACACATCAACAGGTGGACACATCAACAGATGGACACATCAACAGATGGACACATCCACAGATGGACACATCAACAGATGGACACATCAACAGATTGACACATCCACAGATGGACACATCAACAGATGGGCACATCAACAGGTGGACACATCCACAGGTGGACACATCAACAGATGGACACATCCACAGATGGACACATCAACAGATGGTTACATCAACAGATGGACACATCCACAGGTGGACACATCAACAGATGGACACATCCACAGATGGACACATCAACAGATGGACACATCCACCGATGGGCACATCAACAGGTGGACACATCCACAGGTGGACACATCAACAGATGGTTAAATCAACAGATGGACACATCCACAGGTGGACACATCAACAGATGGACACATCCACAGATGGACACATCAACAGGTGGACACATCCACAGGTGGAAACATCAATAGATGGACACATCCACAGATGGACAGGGGACGGATGGTCGTCAGGTAAAGCGCTCGACTGTCGACCTGAAGGTACCTGGTTCGATCTCCAGTGAGGATCGAGGAGATTTTTCAGGTCTTGGCTCAAGTTTCCGATATGTCTCCCGTGGTGCCTCCATGGCCATTGCACTATCGGTTATGGTTGGGATGAAAAGAGGGCACCATAAAAACCGCCCCTTTAGTGGTTTATAGGATCTAAGAGATTTCTTCTCATCCTTACAGGGACTTCACACACCCAGATGGAAACAACAACAGATGGACACGACAACAGATGGAAACGACAACAGATGGACACAACAACAGATGGAAACGACAACAGATGGACACAACAACAGATGTGATTTCAAGCGTACTTTCAGAGGGCTTATTATAGACTTGGTGGCGTCCATCTCCTCTCAAAGTCAGGTGGGAATTAGGATTTAACCCTGTACCCTTTGCATGTGTGTCGAGTTTACTGTCGACGTCGATGTACAGCCGCCTAAAATATTGAATTATTTAATTAAAAATTTATATTTTGTCATGACTCGTCTGAAATTCGTTCGCCAAACAAGTTTTTCAGAACCAATATATACAAGTATGATACTCACTATTTTATACATTTTAGACATGTATGACAACAAGGGGAATAACTCTCTTTTACTAAAGCATACCAAATAAACAAACACAAAATAAATTAATGATTTTTAATTGTATTTTATTGTACGATCTTTCTATTTATCTATCTAACAATCGATCTGTCAATCAATAAATTTATCTATTTACCTATGTAACAATCGATCTGTCAATCAATAAATCTATCTATTTATCTATCTAACAATCGATTTATCAATCAATAAATCTTTCTATTTATCTATCTTTCAATCGATCTATCAATCAATAAATCTATCAATTTATCTTTCTATCAATCGATCTTTCAATCAATAAATCTATCTGTCTGTCTGTGTTTCTATCAATCAATGTACCGCTGTTCCCTTTTTAAGCACATCTAGTCCGAACAGCCAGCAGTAGAATGGTATCAGGAAATTCCTTAAATCAGTACAATCATAAGTCCAAAAACAATTACTACATCTATCAAATCTTTAGAGTTACATCAGCACAATCATTAGATTCAGAACAATCACATCAGCAGAGTAGTTAGAGTCAGAACAACCGTCGGCATCAGAACAATCATTAGATTCAGAATAATCACAATCATTAATTATAAACACAGTCTTTTTTTTATCAGCACAATCATTAGCATCAGCATAGTCATTAACATCATCACAATCTTTATAAATCAAACACATAACAATTGTACCCATTACTATTTATAATACCAACAGCAGTTGAAAACAATACGTAAGATACCAAACCAGCCATAACAATTGAAACCTGTTTTGTGGATTGAGAAAATAAAAAGAAGAGTTCATTTGTCAGATGGTAAAAATCAAAAAAAAAAAAATTATAATAATTAACATTCCGTAACTTTTGATTTCATAACATACAATTTTCTAGAACACTTTTTATGATTTTATATGTTCTAGTTGATACATATTAATATGAACAAAAAAAAATTAAATTGTGTTAGAAAGAAAAGTGAATTGAACTATGTACACTTGTGGGCCAACTAATTAGTTAAAGTAACTAAACATATAGATACACTTAGCAGTGGCGTAGCGAGCTTAACTCGCGCCCAGGGCACAATAACTTTTTTAGCGCCCCCCCCCACTTCCCATTCGAAGACCATATAATATTATATTAAAATATACCATTTGGCGCCACTTTGTGAGTAGCGCCCGGGGCATGATGCCCCACTCCTTGCCCACCCCTCGCTACGCCACTGACACTTAGCCCCCCCCCCTCCATTCCCCTATATAGGTCTCTCATCCATGCTAACACAAAAGGAGTGGGCAACATTTTTTATATATGTTAGTACCCATGACTTTTATGTGCGAAGTTTAAGTCATCGTCTGCCAGCAGCTTCGCTCCAACTTTTGGCGCGCAGAATCCAGTGATATAAACGTCATCCAGCCATATGGGCGGGACTCTCAGTGCCGCCTGATACAAGAGTTGTACGGTCAGCATGGGGTAGCCCAGCAGCCCGCCAATAGCGAAGGGCGGGAGAGTGGGGTGCGGGTATTCCCGAAATGACAAGTAAGCTTTGCTGTTAATCCGTCTGGCGGGCTTGTCTCCTTTCCGCACGCGCCCTAAAATGAAGTTGTCGTACGCCGCGTGCTTTTTCTTCACGAGGTCGATCACGGACAGGACGTTCACGTTAATGTCGTCATCGTTCCGGATGACGTAGTCTGCATGCACGCAGAATTTGCTGGCCCATCGCAGCATCGATACCGCTTTCATTCGAATGTTGTTGTAGTGGTCGGGGTAAGACTCCTGCACGATGTCGTGGAATCGATTACTCTCATCGTCGATTGTCCGCTGCAGTTCCGCCGAATCGGTTCGGCCGAGGAAGAACACAAGTCTGACTCGATTAGCTTTATCGTTCACGAAGCGGCCATAACTGCCACGCCTCTTTCGAGACCTCAGCTTGAAATGGTCCGGTGCTGACGGTACCACGAAGAGGACTTCCGTTTCTTGCTCCCTGCAAGCGTTTCTGGGATTATGCAAATAGGAGAAGCCGTGCTTGTTTATGATTGGCTGGGACAAGAACGAAAGTATGGACTCCCGCTCAGCGTCCGAGATCCCGACCAGCTGGGAGACGGCATTGTAGAATAGGTTGCTGACGTCGCTAGGAAATGTTTCGTCCGATATTTCGTCCGACGTATCGTGCAGCCCAAAGCGGTACACGAAAAGCAACACGGTGAATAGCACAATGCAGAAAGTGTAGACAACGATGAACATTACCCTTTCCTTCATTTCTCAGGCGATTCTGACATTAATCTACGGAAGAAAATAATATAGAATAATTATAGTTTAACACATGTTTACATCTGTTTGTCTGTTTACTAAAGGCATTATGCAGCCTTCACGTTATGCCGTCGTCATATAATCTTTGCCCCCCACCCCGTCAATAATCTCCTTTCTGGTTCTTAGTGCACTAGTTATTGTTAAGTCTTTTTGGAGCTGATTACTGTCCCCAAACTGCAGAGGCGTTCAGGCAACAAACTTGCGGTGATAATGTTGAGAGTCCATTGCAAAAAATATCTGAAAGGCGTTATCTTATCATCAGATTTAATAGTAATTGATACTTCAAGGGACCCCTATGACAATGGTGGCCTAAGAAAGTCACCCAGTTTTCTTATCCATATAAAACGACTCTGCCAAAGGGGCTGCAATCACCCTGGTGGGTCCATGGGCGAGTCTTCGGCCCTGTCATTTTTGCGCTGTCAATAAACATTACACACAGGGACGGACTTGTGGCATTTAAAAATTCTTGGGCGGAGAAGAAAATGCTGGGGGCCCCATAGAAAAAGAGATAATAATCAAAAAGTTTGAAATAGGGAGCTGTGGGGCCCCGAAATGTTTGGAGGTCCCCCTCCCGGTTGCGCCCCTCCTTCAATCCGCCTCTGATTTTACATTATATAAAATGCTCACACTGTCTTTAGTTTGGTCAAATCATTAAAGTAATACATAAATATTTATTTATTTTATACAGATAGTGTCTAGTTGCTTTATTTATTGCATATAGATAGTGTCTAGTTGCTTTATTTATTGCATACACAGTGTCTAGTTGCTTTATTTATTGTATACACATAGTGTCTAGTTGCTTTATTTATTGTATACAGAGATTGTCTAGTTGCTTTATTTATTGCATACACAGATTGTCTAGTTGCTTTATTTATTGCATACAGAGATTGTCTAGTTGCTTTATTTATTGTATACAGAGATTGTCTAGTTGCTTTATTTATTGTATACAGAGATTGTCTAGTTGCTTTATTTATTGTATACAGAGATTGTCTCGTTGCTTTATTTATTGTATACATATAGTGTCTAGTTGCTTTATTTATTGTATACATATAGTGTCTAGTTGCTTTATTTATTGTGTACAGAGATTGTCTCGTTGCTTTATTTATTGTATACAGATAGTGTCTAGTTGCTTTATTTATTGTATACATATAGTGTCTAGTTGCTTTATTTATTGTATACATATAGTGTCTAGTTGCTTTATTTATTGTATACAGAGATTGTCTCGTTGCTTTATTTATTGTATACAGATAGTGTATAGTTGCTTTATTTATTGTATACATATAGTGTCTAGTTGCTTTATTTAATGTATACAGAGATTGTCTCGTTGCTTTATTTATTGTATACATATAGTGTCTAGTTGCTTTATTTATTGTATACAGATAGTGTCTAGTTGCTTTATTTATTTTATACAGAGATTGTCTAGTTGCTTTATTTATTGTATACAGAGTTGGTATTAAGTTGGTCTTTTTTTAAAAAAAAAATGTTTCCGCCTTTTCATTTACATTTATAAAGTTGATTGAAACAAACTGCTGTAATCACAAGATTTTAAATGTACACATATAATAGATGAGTTACAATATGAGTTTGTACAAGGGATCGATTTACTGCCGGGGATGCCTGGGATAACCCCGGCACTGAGAACTGTCATCTCCGGCTCCGCTCTAGCTAATTTCAGCCCCGCCGGGGATGAAACCATAGACATTTATCCCCGGCACTGGTTTTTTTTTTCTTAAATCGAGCACTGGATTGTACACATACAGAAGATAAGTTAAGCTATTAGCCTGCACTGTAAAGTTGTTCATTGTATTTTCTATTTTTCTTTTTACTAGTCGTAAAACTCTAGAAGATCGTATTATTAAAATAAATTTGTATACAATAAATATGTCAATACCAAAAATGTACACATTGCAAATTATTTAAAAAAAAAAAGTTAAAATTACGCTGTTTCTAAACAATTTTTGATTTGGCACATAAAATATTCAATGCACAAAATCAGAAAATCTGAAGTCATCGAACAATATATATATATATATTATATTATAATATAATAGCGATTCGGGGGTTCTGCGTTAATTAAATCGAAAGTAAAGAATTAATACAACAGTATTCCAGTTTAAAATTCATGAACAAATTCTGATCTGCCCGAAACAAAAAAAATAACCTAGCCTACCGATCAAGCATAAGGGGATATAACTCTATGCAAAAGGTTTTGCAGGGTACAGCTAGTATATATATAAATCTCCTCCTGCTCTCGGTGATGCGCTATAAATTGGGAATTCCCGTAGACCAGTGCACCGAACAACATAATGTATATATTGAAAACAGTGACTGTGTGACGTAAGAGGAGCAGAGTTGTGGTGACGAAGCCGGCAGTGTGGAATCCTGGCCATTGTAGTTGTTCATTGTAAAAAGATTATTAAATGCTGTGTTTTTTTACTGAACCGACCCAACACCTGTGTTGTTGTGATTTTCCTTTAGAGCATTTAACAAGACGTATTTAAAAGCTGTATAAAAAAAATATTTTTTTTTCCGTTTTAATGTCCGATTAGTTAAAAGTCTACTATGTTATTTTTCCTCTTAATTAATTAAATCTATGATGCAATGTGAACGCAATGGCGACTGTACAATAAGTTACTTCATGTCTAGAGAGCTTCTATTAATGTTCAAAAACAATATTAAGAAAAAGGTAATTACGTTAATTTTATGCTCTCGCTACGAAAATGTTCCATTAATAAAGGAATGATAAAACTTCGCGAGCATTCGCCTTTCGCGGTGCAGTCTGGAGGTGATAAAGCTCAAAAATCTAGGTTAAACTATACATGTAAAAAATGAATAAATAAATTAGAAAGCAATTCATTGTAACATATGGTATCAATCAAGCGGTAGATTGTATCACTATAACACATAAGTCAACATAATGCAAACCCCGTTGTTTATATTTTTTTCTCTGCTTTAAGAATAGCCTTATCTTGTCGCTGCTGAAATAATGATTTACAAAAATAATACTGTTATATAACCTAAACTTTTGTAATATGGTTTCTGTCACTCTAGTTCCAAAATAAAGAAAGTAAAAGTCACTCATATTACTTTTGATTTAACAGGCAGTACTAGTCTTACCGTGAGTGAACAATGTATTTTGGCACTTACCTACATAATCTCCACTGGTAAAAGTACTCAACATCCCCAATCACAGAATTCTATGCTCAAATTTAACCAACTTTTCTTTACTGATAAAACTCTTACATCTCTAACGTGTACTCTAAATGCAGCTGGTTGAACATAAGAATTGAAGATGTAAGTTCATATTTACAACGTATAATAGTATATATATATATAGCCTATATATAATATAAATATATATATATATATATATATATATATATATATATATATACTACCATCAGATTAGCCTTAGGTCGAATCGGTTCATCATCTCATTTAAGAAGATTATTGTCTTTTATCAAGTTTTGTTTCATTTTCAAATCATCTTACCTATTTTTTTAATTTTGTAGAAGAAGATGTGAGTTTTTGACCGAGGGCAGGCCAAGACGGAAAAAGATACCAGTAAACGGGAAATACGAAAAGTTAATTGATAAAAGGATCATGAATACTTTCATACATTAAAAAAAAATGGAGAATAATTCAAGAGATAACGACCAATGAAGGTCGGTTAGCCAAAAGGGGCAAATTCGGAAGCCGCAATTTGAGCTGCGGGGCTGCTGCCCTTGATCAAACTTTTAATGAAATTAAAAGATTCATATAGGAGATTATATAATGAATAAAAAAAAATAATGGAAAAAAAGGGGGGGGGGAAAGGGTGTGTGTGTGTGTGTGTGTGTGGAGGGGGTTAAGGGGGGATTACTAGCCTTTGTTTTTTTATGTGTTTTAGTTCGGTTGTGAGTTATTGGCCTTTATTAGTTTACAATACAAGGTCGCGTAAAACCATGAAAAACATTCTGAAAATACATACTTCATGCTTTCTGCAGGTAATGAGCTCTTAAGAAATCAGAATTATATTATTATATATTAGTCACCAATTTAATGTAATAAATTTTTTTATGTAGAGTACCTTTTATGTAATTCTATCTATTACCTATCTATCTATCTATCTATCTATCTATCTATCTATCTATCTATCTATCTATCTATCTATCTATCTATCTATCTATCTATCTATCTATCTATCTATCTATCTATCTATCTATCTATCTATCTATCTATCTATGCATCTATATATCTATCTTTATATCCATCAGTATATCTGTCTGACTGTCTATCTGTCTGTCTGTTTGTCTATCCGTCTATCCGTCTATCTATCTATCTATCTATCTATCTATCTATCTATCTATCTATCTATCTATCTATCTATCTATCTATCTATCTATCTATCTATCTATCTATCTATCTATCTATCTATCTATCTATCTATCTATCTATCTATATATATATATATCTTTCTATCTATCTATCTATCTATCTATCTCTATCTCTATCTCTCTCTATCTATCCTATCTATCTATCTATCTATCTATCTAACTATGCATCTATATATCTATCTTTCTATCCATCAGTATATCTGTCTGACTGTCTATCTGACTGTCCGTTTGTCTATCCGTCTATCAACAAATATTTGTTTGGCTTCCCAGTTTACTTCATCTAACTCTCTCTCTCTCTCTCTCTCTCTCTCTCTCTCACACACACACACACACACACACACACACACACACACACTCACCACATCTTATTTTCACAACTTGACTACAGTCTTAAAATTGCATTTCATTTGTAGATCATTTCTCATTCATATTAATCTTACTATAGCCTGAAGCAAATTTTTCTAAAACATAAAACTATCCAGGGGTAAAAAAAAGGGCGGGGCGGGGGGGGGGGTCGAGGTGACGGCGGGATAACGGTGTACATTCTTAAAGGTTTGCTTAACACAATAAGAGGGTGTGGGGGGGGGCTTCTGAGAAGGGGGGCCCCAGGTTGTGTTGTTATAAGTGGGCCCAGGCCAAACAAAACTTAAATTTCGCTGGGCATAACAAACCTGTGTATTCGTTAACTGCTTCATATAGGTGGAATACGAATGTAGGGCTCACCAGTGTTGTGCCGCCCCTGTGCATTGTTTGGCGCCCTCCACCCAATCATATAAGCTCAAAAAAAAAAAAACAACAAACATTGAACGGCCACTACCTATGGTTGACAGCCCCCTGTGTGTGGCGGTACAAACCGCAGTACCCTTCTTTCTCTACAGTGTCCCACCCACCCCGATGAATCGTGCTCTTTCATTTGTAGCTTTTTCTGCTTTAGCACTAAATCAATAATAATAAAAAAATAAAATAAAATGAAAACGGTAAAATTAAAACGGATTATTCAGTAGGTTGAAAAGAAAAAAAAAATTCATTTATATTTAATTTGCCGCATAAATAATTTATGTGTATCGAACCACCAGCTTTCTCTGTTCACTGAACTTTGGTGATTAAAAATGCGGGCAAAGTTTAAGCCTGCCAACTTTTCCCCCGAAGGATTATCCATAAATGAAAAATGTACCGGGTAATACAAAGAAAAAAAAATGTACATGCATTGATTTGATAGCATTTCTTTGTAATTTATAGGTATTTTAATAATACATGGTGGGGGAGGGGGGATTTAGGAAATATAATATAAATTTGATAAAGCGTGAAATTTGTAGGGACATATGGATAAAACTACAAATACTTTGGATAAAACAACATTTACTTAGAATACAACTATATATTCTTAGGATAAAACTCAACTGAGCCAATATTAATAGTGGAGGTGATAGGTCCATTGGGTGTTCGCTATTAGCCATGCGCGATTGCGCGATCACACATTTTTTTCCAGGCGCGTGCACGCACGTTAAATAAAGCGCAAAAGTGTTGAGATTAAAAGGCCAGTCTAAAAACTGTTTTAAGTGCCTGCCAGATTTGGCAGATGTAATATTTGCTGTGAGTGACCTTAAGTAATTTAGAGAGTAAACCTGCTAATAAAGGAATTATTGATGATGATACTGGAAACTTGATCTAGATCGCCATGGAGGTAACATCTTGAAATGAGGGTGCTGGGCTAAGTACATTTGACTGAGTCACTCCTTGTAAATAGCTCACGTGATGACATTTGACGCAAGGCCAGCCGTCACATTAGTGATTTATAGGATCTAAGAGATTTGATTTCATCCTTACACGGACATCACACACACACACACACACCTACCTACCTACCTAAGACAAATAGTTCGGGAGAAAAAAATTCTTTCAGCTAAAGACATAAGGAAAAGATGGAAATACTTAAAAGAAACAATACAATAAGAACTGAGTTTGTTTATTTTATGTATGTTAATCTTATTATCAGAAACACACACACACACAATAAAGAAGCTAAAAAGCTAACAAATAACATTGGTTTTTTTTTCAATAGTCAATAACAAATGTTGCATACAGTAACAATAATGCATACTTGCACTCCATGAATTATTCAAAGTAACACATGTTGGGAGAAATGAATTGTAGGCCTATTACGAATAGCTGTTATACAACGGGTGGATAAGTAGGCGCAGTGTTGATATTTAGAGATTGTACGTAAGTTGATTCCCTCAACTAGACTTATAGTCTATTTTATTAGTATTGATAAACTAAGATAGATGTGTTAGGTGTATAGTTTTAACTCATAATGTTTTTTTTTCCATACTTGTAAAGGTCGCAAGGTAAACCTGCTACCATACAGGAAACCTGGCCAGCCAAGTAGGGCATTCCCCACCATGCTGCCAGAAAGGAGGTGTTCTTGGTTATCCCATACTTAATATACAGGCAGCGGCGTAGCGTGGGTATCGGCCGCCCAGGGCGGAAGACGATTTTGCCGCCCTCTCATTTAGGTATTTCAATTTAATCTATACATTTTTGCCGCCCCCCCCCCTAAAAAGTAATAAAAAGTGCCGCCCGGTGCGGACCGCACCCACCGCCCCCCCCCTAGGTACGCCACTGTATACAGGGTTGATTCGTCCTATGGCTTCACATTGGGCCGCAAGCTTGGTAGGGGAAGCGCGATTTCCCAATCATATTAGCTAGACGTAATTAGACAATTAGTGGTAGATCGCCCTGCAATTGGTGGATCCACATCGGGTATCTTGTTTTTACTTTGGATAATGTAACACGGCGCCAAACTATTAAGTATTAATTGTTTTATATTTTAAAATGGGTCATGACTTATTTAAATAACTATTTTTTTTTAAAGTATAATTTGCGGCTTATTAAAAAAAAAAAGTTAAGTTGGTAATATCTCCAATAAAATATAATTTCAAATTCTTATAAAATAAAATCTTATTATTTCTATACAGCAAAAAAAAAAAGATTATAAATTTATGAAGTTTTATTTGAATTTTAATCGCCCTTGTTAAGTAAAATAATTTATCTTTTGGGATGTTGTAAGAAAAAGAAACAACTAATTAGATTTCTAATTATTTCATAACTTAAAAAAAAGTATATTGAAAATATGTATCAAAGCTAAACACAGAGGCATACCTCGGGGGGGGGGGTCCAAAATCGAAAGTCCCGCCGGGCCCCAGCTTTAAGAAACCCCCCCCCCCCCAAATTATTTTTTTACATTAAATATTAAGTACATAATCTCATGTCATGGTATCGAAGTCAAAATGCAGGGGCCCCAAAAGAGGCCCCAAATCCCCTCATCTGCTGTGAAGAGCTGTTAAGCAGAAGTCAACAATTTCGCCATTGTTCAGTCAGTCTACACGTTCTTTTCGCTTTCACCGCAGCGATGGTTAAAATACACAGAGTGCCTGAAATAATAAAAAAAAAACCTTTATGCTGCAACGGCCATCAGCACGAAGTGACGCTTCTAGAGCTTTTTATTCCAACGGTAAGGAAATTCGACAAGCATTGTCTGATGTTGCTACAAGCGAACGTCAACCACCAGCATCTGTGCATGAGGCCAAATCACTCATAAAGAATCACTCAAGAAAACTGAGTCTGAAATGCTTACAGCATAAATACAGACTAGGTTGGTGACAAGTTTTCCAAATGTAAATATTGTTTTCCGGATCTATCTTTCAGTTTTTGGAACAAGTGTCGAAGGGGAACGTTCCTTAACTAAATTTAAATTGATAAAAACATATCTTCGGTCAACGACGGGACAAACACGACTATCCTCCCTGTCATTACTTTCAATTGAAAAGGATTTGATGAGGGAAATCACATTTGAGGACGTCATATGTGACTTTGCTAAGACAAAGAGCCGAAAAGTTAACATACGGTAATTTACAGATCTACAGCACTGCAGCTTGACTTGCTCATCTCACACGGTTATATATAGTTACTTTAATACAGACATTATTAAACTTCACTGGCATTCTGAACTTGTTTTCACTTTATGTTCTGGCTTTCGTAGGCCCTTGAAAAGTCCGTAGGCACAAGGCACAGTGCCTACTGCTCCTAGTGGATAAAGTGGCCATGCATACAACTCATTACCGAAAGTCAACTTTATTGTCATTTGCTCCTTCTCCGTTAATTACAAATCTGATGAGCTCCGGAGCCGTCCAGCGTTTCAACGGAAGTGTATACTCGAACTTAACTTTACGCATTTTATCAGAAATGGGATGAGAGCTTTCCGATAATTAAATATCCAATGTGGAGCACAGGTAGCAACTCCAAATAAAACATCCATATTTATATATCCTAGTATAATGTAGTATTTATGGTGTTCATTTAGTTATTATTTCAATAAATGTCTATATCCTGCCAAACATGTACAATTAGTTCCCTTTACCATCAGATTCTTAAACTACCTCAAAATTGATTTTTTTTGCTACGTCAAATAATGAATTGTATAAGGATACAAGTTTATCTTACATGCAGTGTTATACGAAAGTATTTTTAATGTTCCAAACTTTTGTTGCCGTTATTGTAAATACTGTATAAATTAATATATCATTATGATTGAAAAAGTGACAAAGTTAATTTTGTATTTTTTTAGTTATTTATAATAAATAACACGTGATCAAAACAACAAGAGAAAAACATTTCACTATAAACTAAACGGCAAGTGATTAGAAGATTAGATACTGGTGAACGTCACTCTCAGTTTGGTGGTGCATTGAATTTGGAAACTTCAACAATAAAGAATTACTAGCTGTACTCTGCAAAACTTTTGCATAGAGTTATATCCCCTTAGGCTTGATCGGCAGGCTTGTTTTTTTTTTTTGGTTTCGGGCCAAAGATTAAGACAATAAGTAAACAAAAACGCAGTTGCTATGGCTACATCAAACGCGCATGCGCGTTAGCGCTCTGGACGGACTATTTTATTTTGCCGAATTTTTTTTTCGGGGTCCAGCTGTAGATATTGTTCCTATCCCTAACCCTAACCCTATCCCTAATCCTATTCCTAACCCCTAAAAAAATAGTCCGTCTACAGCGCTACAGCGCATGCGTTTGTCGTAACCGTAGCCACTTCGAAAAAAAAAAATACCTTAAACTTAATCCACTTTGTCTGGGAGCTATCTCCCCTGACAGAACCACTAAACGATCTTACATTTCACATTGGGGGCATTGTTCATTTGGGGTGGGGAAGGAGTGGAGGGTTGTTCGATAATACCGATTTACGCTCATATCGCGCCTCCCACTAGTCTGTCTCATCATTGGCAATGTATGTCCCCATGGGCCAAATACGTCCCCCTCCGGGCTGTTTCATCCGCCCCGCCCCCTCATTCCAGAGTGAAGCCCGGGCACTAGAAACGAGATTCTCAAACGGTTTGTCCGCGTTCCACAAAGGGGTTACGGGGAAACTGTTATCCAGGGGGTACGCAACCAGCGGACATATTTTTGCAACTTGTGGGGTGCAAATACAATCAAAGACTGAGACCCACTGCTCTAGATGTTAATGTTTCAATGAAATGTATGTTAGTACCATGTCAACACTTCCTCTTGGTCCGAACTAATTGACGAACCTTTCGTGGTACGGGATTCAAAACGTTTGCTCAACCCTGAGCTATAGTATCAGTAAGAGAACTAAGCGACTGCCTACAGCCGTAGTCTATATTATCAATAAGAGAACTAAGCGACTGCCTACAGCCGTAGTCTATATTATCAGTGAGAGAGAACTAAGCGACTGCCTACAGCCGTAGTCTATATTATCAGTGAGAGAGAACTAAGCGACTGCCTACAGCCGTAGTCTATATTATCAATAAGAGAACTAAGCGACTGCCTACAGCCGTAGTCTATAGTATCAGTGAGAGAGAACTAAGCGACTGCCTACAGCCGTAGTCTATATTATCAGTAAGAGAACTAAGCGACTGCCTACAGCCGTAGTCTATATTATCAATAAGAGAACTAAGCGACTGCCTACAGCCGTAGTCTATATTATCAATAAGAGAACTAAGCGACTGACTACAGCCCTGGTCTATATTATCAGTGAGACAGAACTAAGCGACTGCCTACAGCCGTAGTCTTATTATCAATACGAGAACTAAGCGACTGACTACAGCCCTGGTCTACATTATCAATAAGAGAACTAAGCGACTGACTACAGCCCTGGTCTACATTATCAATAAGAGAACTAAGCGACTGACTACAGCCCTGGTCTATATTATCAGTGAGAGAGAACTAAGCGACCGCCTACAGCCGTAGTCTATATTATCAATACGAGAACTAAGCGACTGACTACAGCCCTGGTCTACATTATCAATAAGAGAACTAAGCGACTGACTACAGCCCTGGTCTACATTATCAATAAGAGAACTAAGCGACTGACTACAGCCCTGGTCTACATTATCAATACGAGAACTAAGCGACTGACTACAGCCCTGGTCTACATTATCAATAAGAGAACTAAGCGACTGACTACAGCCCTGATCTATATTATCAGTAAGAGAACTAAGCGACTGACTACAGCCCTGATCTACATTATCAATAAGAGAACTAAGCGACTGACTACAGCCCTGGTCTACATTATCAATAAGAGAACTAAGCGACTGACTACAGCCCTGGTCTATATTATCAATAAGAGAACTAAGCGACTGACTACAGCCCTGGTCTATATTATCAGTAAGAGAACTAAGCGACTGACTACAGCCCTGGTCTACATTATCAATAAGAGAACTAAGCGACTGACTACAGCCCTGGTCTACATTATCAATAAGAGAACTAAGCGACTGACTACAGCCCTGGTCTACATTATCAATACGAGAACTAAGCGACTGACTACAGCCCTGGTCTACATTATCAATAAGAGAACTAAGCGACTGACTACAGCCCTGATCTATATTATCAGTAAGAGAACTAAGCGACTGACTACAGCCCTGATCTACATTATCAATAAGAGAACTAAGCGACTGACTACAGCCCTGGTCTACATTATCAATAAGAGAACTAAGCGACTGACTACAGCCCTGGTCTATATTATCAATAAGAGAACTAAGCGACTGACTACAGCCCTGGTCTATATTATCAGTAAGAGAACTAAGCGACTGACTACAGCCCTGGTCTACATTATCAATAAGAGAACTAAGCGACTGACTACAGCCCTGGTCTACATTATCAATAAGAGAACTAAGCTACTGACTACAGCCCTGGTCTATATTATCAATAAGAGAACTAAGCGACTGACTACAGCCCTGGTCTATATTATCAGTGAGAGAGAACTAAGCGACTGACTACAGCCCTGGTCTACATTATCAATAAGAGAACTAAGCGACTGACTACAGCCCTGGTCTATATTATCAGTAAGAGAACTAAGCGACTGACTACAGCCCTGGTCTATATTATCAATAAGAGAACTAAGCGACTGACTACAGCCCTGGTCTATATTATCAGTAAGAGAACTAAGCGACTGACTACAGCCCTGGTCTACATTATCAATAACAGAACTAAGCGACTGACTACAGCCCTGGTCTGTATTATCAATAAGAGAAAAGGCCTAAAGGCAGGCCAAGAAGCAGATGGTTGGAGGAAGTGGAGAAAGACCTTAAAGCCATAGTAGTGAGAGAATGGAAGAAGAAGACCATGGATAGGGAAAAGTGGAGAAGAGTAGTATGGCAGGCCAGGACCCTAAATGGGGCTGTAGAGCCAAAGTAAGAAGAAGAAGAACTAACCGACTGCCTACTCCTCTCACTACAAAACTCCCAGTTTCCCCTCCCCTACCTATCAGTAAATGTGTTGTACCTGAGAGAAATCTCATAAACATTGGTTTAAAGGGAACAGCGTACAGTATCAAACTACATAAATATTTTGCAGTGTTGGGCAATGGCTCAGAGTCTCTTGATGTAATTAAAATGTGAGTTTAAACTTACATTCACGAACCTGCTACCATATATAAATGGGATTTGAATATGCACCCCCCCCCCCACCAACTGGCCAGCCTAGAAAGGCATTCCTTACCATACTTCCAGAAAGAATGTGTTTTTGGTTATCTATCTATCTATCTATCTATCTATCTATCTATCTATCTATCTATCTATCTATCTATCTATCTATCTATCTATCTATCTATCTATCTATCTATCTATCTATCTATCTATCTATCTATCTATCTATCTATCTATCTATCTATCTATCTATCTATCTATCTATCTATTTGTCTGTTTGTATGTCTATCTATCTATATATGTATCTATCTATCTATCTATCTATCTATCTATTTCTGTCTGTCTATCTATCTATAAATGTATCTATCTATGTATCTATGTATCTATGTATCTATCTATCTATCTATCTATCTATATATCTATCTATCTATCTATTTGTCTGTTTGTATGTCTATCTATCTATCTATCTATCTATCTATCTATCTATCTATCTATCTATCTATCTATCTATCTATCTATCTATCTATCTATCTATCTATCTATCTATCTATCTATCTGTCTGTCTGTCTGTCTGTCTGTCTGTCTGTCTGTCTGTCTGTCTATCTATCTATCTATCTATCTATCTGTCTGTCTGTCTGTCTGTCTGTCTATCTATCTATCGATCTATCTGTCTGTCTGTCTGTCTGTCTATATATATATATATCAATCTATCTGTCTATCTGTCTGTCTGTCTGTCTATCTATCTATCTGTCTGTGTCTATCTATCTATCTATCTATCTAATCACAAGCCGCCGGCTGCTACCAGTACATTCAGCTTTTTCCTCTCCACCCCTCCCCCCCCTTCCCAGTTCTCACAGAGATTAGCTTCCTAATGGAAAAAATGTACAATTTTTTTTATAAAAGACACCATACACACCAACAAAAACATTAATTAGTAATTTCTTTTCTTACTTTTGTAAATATTGATTGTACAATCGCTGTACTACTCATGGTATTTCTAACCGCAGTGTTCATCAAAAAAGGTGATTCCGCCAGCTTATTCGTTGTTTACATTTTTTAACACAGAATAGTCCCTTGATTGTAAGCTGATAGTATTTATGTTTTTGAATGAACTATTTTTTCCCTCCAGTGTTAGTACACAAGCCACGCGCAAGTGGACAGGTTACACAACTCCAATCTACATCTTGTTGCTTCCCCTTATTAGACTAAGCTTTTGGTTTAGTTTATATGCATTCTATTGTAGACAGTTTAGCAAAGACCTAGTTGGAAGAGGTTAACACAGCCCCGTAGCGTGAAAATTATACAGGAGGGGCCAGGCATTCTACAGCAGGGGCCAGGCAATAGCAAGGGGGCCAGGTAATACATTTTACTAAGTAGAACAAATAAGCAGAGGGGCCAGACAAAACGTAGGGGGGGGGGAGACCCGGCCCTCCTGCCCCACCCCCCGCACGCTACGGGCCTGGGTTAACAGGGTATGTTTATGAGTCTTTTTTAACATAGTTGATTTTGTTATTGTTTATTCAAGCGTCATATTAAAGGTCTTTGGTGGTACTCATTATCTTTGTGTTATTTCGTAGCAAGCGT
This sequence comes from Bulinus truncatus, assembly GCA_021962125.1. NCBI lineage: Eukaryota > Metazoa > Mollusca > Gastropoda > Planorbidae > Bulinus > Bulinus truncatus. The sequence goes on from JAGDYQ010000148.1 coordinate 516,053, forward strand.
GTGTGAGAGAATAAAACACATATAAGTGTTTTCAAGTATCTCTTTCACACACACACACACATATAATATCCAGTTCCGAACCTAAGGATTTGTGGGCTTCGCCTCTTTTAAGGGGACCCCTGCATTTTGACATTCGACATCATGACATGAGGTAAGGTACTTAATATTTAATGTAAACAAAATGGGGGGGGGGGCTCGGGGAAAGTTTCGAATTTGGATTCCCCCTCCCCCACCCTAGGTACGCCTCTGCATCTATCCGATATATATATATAAACGTTTTAAGTCTTATTAAACCATTCTAGTCGTGTGCTATTCTAAAATAAAATTTAAAAAAATAACTTATACATAATTTAACTTTATGTTGTTACTTTTTCGATGTACTCCGTGAAGATTAAGAGTTTGTTTGGTTTTTGAATTGACCCATAAACCCTGACAATTCTGAAGTGATTGACATTTCTCAAGATTTCTAATTCGTACGCTTTCTGAAAAGCAAGAAAAAATAATTAAAAAAAAAAAACAGCGACAGATAATCTCACAGTATTTGAAAAAATTCATACACTATATAAGTAACCTATCGATATGAACTATTGATATCGTAAAATCAGAGCCTTCCTTAAGTTTTAAAGGGGGTTCCTTTGACTACGACACATTATGGGGCCCTATATAAGGCATTTTTGAGGCCCTTAAGCAAAATTAAATTTGGGGTACCCTATGCAGAGTTAGATTAAGGGTGCCCTTATAAAAATGTTTATTAAGGGGCCCCATGCAAAGTTAGATTAGGGGTGGCCCCATGCAAAGTTAGATTAGCGGTGGCCCTTATAAAAATGTTTATTTAGGGGCCCCATGCAAAGTTAGATTAGGGGTGGCCCTTATAAAAATGTTTATTTAGGGGCCCCATGCAAAAGTTAGATTAAGGGTGGCCATTATAAAAATGTTTATTTAGGGACCCCATGCAAAGTTAGATTAAGGGTGGCCCTTATAAAAATGTTTATTTAGGGACCCCATGCAAAGTTAGATTAAGGGTTGCCCTTATAAAAATGTTTATTTAGGGGCCCCATGCTTAGCTACTTTTTTTGGGGGGGGACCTTAAGGAAAATTACATTTGAGGGCGAAAAACGCTTTCATAGTTGCAGCCTGGTTTACTTGGGCTACTAACAAAATCCTAGAGTTGTTAGTGACTTATGTCTCCAGTACGGGTCATCTTAGGTCACTGCAGCCTCGTCGATGGCTGAGCCCCAATTGGTTGTACAACATGTGTGCTTGCTCGTCTGTCTTTCCATTTCGTCCATTAAAATAATTTTAAACACAAACAATTATGGGACTTACTCTGTGTAAACAGTTTGTTTGCATTGTTTGTTTACACCGGAATATAAGGGGAAACAACCCTTTTTTCGGATTATTTCCAACTGCTCTCTTCAGTAGTTTCCCTTTTTTTGTAATAAATACTTTTACAATTAAAATTTAATTCAACTAAAACAGGTATGTTGTCTTTATTATGACAACCGTGCATATAGAGTAGGACGAGATATTAAATAATAAAATGAAACTCATGTACCATATATTTAAAATACAAACGTAAAAAAGACCTATTTGTGTGGCGACACTAGGTTTAGATAGAAACTCTTTGTTTTGCTAACATACAATAATACATTGTACAATACATTCAAATTTACGCTCGCTTAGACGGACTATTTTTCATGCGCGATTGCTAGATTCCGAATTATTTTTTTTCGGGATCCAGCTATAGATATTGCTCTATCCCTAACCCTACCCCTAACCCTATCCCTAACCCTATTCCCAACCCTATCCCTAACCCTATCCCTAACCCTAATGCGCACAAAAAAAAATAGTCCGTCTAAGCGCTAGAGCGCATGCGCGTTGGCTGTATCCGTAGCCACTTCGTTCAATTTAACACTATGTTTCATTGATAGAATGTATGCTATGCATTAGACGCAATAAGACCATTTACATCCCCGGTTCTCAAGCAGTACCAAGCCGGGGATGCCAAGGATATCCCCGGCACTGAGACCTGTCAACCCCGGCTCTGCTTTAGCTAATATATCCCCGCCGGGGATGAAACCATAGACAGTTATCCCCGGCTCTGCAGAATTTTTTTTTCATCCCCCGGCACTGGTTTTTTTTCTTAAATCGAGCACTGGTACCAAGGGATACCGGAAATGTTATGCTGGGGTTTCGGAACTATATATATATAATTTCCGTTTTACACAACCAAGAGTTTTGAAGAAGTGTAGCCAGTTTGCTGAACTTTGACGGTAACCCACTGACCTAGTTTTCACACCCTTACATTCGCGAAACCGTTTGAGACTTATAAAAAACGTAACTTTTTTTTTAACCTGTAACTTTTTCATACATACATTGTAATACAAAAATTGTAAACACATACATTGTAATACATAAATTGTAATAAATTTTAAAAATACATTTTTTTTTTAGAAAAAAAAAAACGAAACGAAAAACAAACAAGCAATTAAGCCTGTTCCATTCTGGACACAGGACGTGTTAGAGCATTTTCGTATTATGTATCAGTACGTTTGCTATCTTTCAGTAAATATTTGTAAATTTTGGAAATGTTTATAAATTCAATTGTGTAATGCATATATTTGTAAAAAAAAAAATTATAAAGACGTTTCTTTATATTTGAAAAAGATTATTGTCTCTTAAATCTAACTACAAGTGGTTTGTGGTTACTGAAATAGGACTCATAATTGAAAACATTCGAAATTATAGTCATTTAATCGTCCGAAAACTCCGTCAATTGTTGCATAGCTCTGATAATTTCAATTAAACTCAGAACACAAGCTTACTATTTCATTTGATGAGTTTCTTAATAAATCTTGGTGAAACTACGTGCTGCAGTATTTCGCACCAAATGAACGGGCTATTGAACGTACAAGGTGTATATATAATATATAAGCCCCTAGGAGCCCTGAAGCCCGGCCCTCAGAGGTCCTATCGCGAAATGAACTTTTGATGTACACATGGCAGGCCAAGACCTACAAAATGATATATACATCATGGGTCTAGGACTTATAGTTGCTGAGATATAGCGCTCCTTTATTAATATAGCTTATATAGTAAAAAACGGTACTAAGGCCCCTTTTACGGCCCTGAGAGGTCAGATCGCAAAATGGAAAAAAGTCATTCCTTGGCAGGCCAAGACCTACAAAATGATATATACATCATGGGTCTAGGACTTATGGTTGTTGAGATCTAGGGTGATGACGGACGGACGGACGGACAGACAAAACGGGGACAATAGAGCATTTTTTTTTCGAAAATGCTCTAAAAATGCAAAACATAAATATTAAGCATACTATTTCCTTCAGAGCCGGATAGAGGTGTGTGTGTGGTGGGGGGGGGGGAGTCAAATATGGCCCATTTACTCCTATTTATAGAGGCAATGTTTTGTACTAAGTCATGTTTATAGCATTAATATGGGCCGCCGGAAGAACCAGCGTGTAGGGCCCCCCTCTCCCCCCACCCAGAGGCAGTCACTCAGATAGGTGGTCATAATTAGGGCCCTTGAGTTACACACACACACACACACACAAACACACACATGTGATCACACAAACACACACACATACACACAAACACATGTGATCACACACACTCACACACACACACACTCACACACACACACAAACACATGTGATCACACACATACACACACACATATACACAAACACACACAATAACATGTGATCACACACATACACACACACATACACACAAACACACACAAACACATGTGATCACACACATACACACACACATACACACAAACACACACAAACACATGTGATCACAGACACTCACACACACACACACACACACACACACACACAAACACATGTGATCACACACATACACACACAAACACACACAAACACATGTGATCACACACACACACACACACACACGCTGATACACGTACATTTCGGAATAGTCGGCGCCGCCTCCAGGAATGGGGGTGGAGAGGGGGGGGGCCCTTGACAGACTCTGAAAAATTAAAGACCTTTCCCTCCCCCCCCCCCCAGCCGCCAGAGTAATTTTATGGCATTCTATGGGAATCGAAGCGGCCACCTCCCTCCCTTCCCTCCCTCCCCCCCAATCAGCTCCAACCCCATATGACTAAAGAGTTAATGAAAGTATATATACACTTCTCTCATCAGCAGGATGTGGCATATACTGTTTCACAATCAATGTCTGTTTGTCTTTATTTAAATAATAATGTCCCGTTCCCCCACCCAGCTTTTCTTATCTCAGTTTCATATTTGAGTTTTTTTTTTTTTTAACACTTGTTGACATTTCCCAACGCCTTACCCTCTGGGGGTCTAAAATAAAATTTAAAGTTAACACACACATAAAACAAAAAACCCATCAATTTAATTCAAGTGCAAAAAGACTGACTCAAGTGAACTTTAAACACAAGCATAAGCAACGGTTTAATAATTAGGTCAGATGGATAGAGCATTCAATCTAGTGACACGGGCTACTACTACACACCCAGTGTTCTTCTTGAACCTAATTTAAAGATGGCGTCCTGTGCTTGCAGGAGCCGTACGACACGCTTGTGTTACGTGGTGTGCATTTTTCATTCACCGACACGCGTGTATCCATCCGCGTGTGTATTTGGTTGTGTATTTAATCACTTCTTGTCACTGATGAATGATAAAACAAATGTTTGAATATTTCATTGAATGAAAACAAAAAAAAATAATAATCAGGTATATTATAATTGTATGAAGGGGGGGAAACGAGTCATTTTATTAAAGGCCCAAAGTTTGTCTTTATTTTTGTATTATGTCAGGGGCAGTGCCGAACCTGGTGATTTGGGGGCCCGGGGAGGGGGGCTTGGCCTCTTTGGGGGGGTGCCCTGCATTTTGACATTTGACATCATGACATGAGATATTGTACTTAATATTTAATGTAAAAAAAATTGAGGGGGGGGGTAGGCCTCCCTCAAGCGGGGGCCCGGGGGACTTTCGAATTTGGACCCCCCACCCTAGGTACGCCTCTGGTCAGGAGCGTATTTAACGGTAGGCATATTAAGCTGCCACAATAAGCCCCGACTTATAAAAAAAATATTTCTGATTTTTTACTACACTAAAAAAAACAACCTTTCCATTTCCCCGCCCTTGTGTTGTAATGGATTTTTGAATATGCCGTTTAAATGAAGGTTTATATTGGCCTGTGGGAGCCTTTACTTTTATAGGCCCAGAGGCGTACCTAGGGTGGGGGAAGGGGGTCCTAATTCGAAAGTCCCCCGGGCCCCAGCTTAGCTTGAGGGGGGCCCCCAAATTATTTTTTTACATTAAATATTAAGTACATTATCTCATGTCATTGTGTCGAATGTCAAAGCCCCCCCCCCCGGTCTCCAAATCCATAGGTTCGGCACTGTATACTGTATATGCCTGTGGAAGACTTTACTTAAATAGGCCTGTGGGAGACTTTACTTATATAGGCCTGTGGAAGACTTTACTTATATAGGCCTATGGAAGACTTTACTTATATAGGCCTGTGGCAGACTTTACTTATATAGGCCTGTGGAAGACTTTACTTAAATAGGCCTGTGGGAGACTTTACTTATATAGGCCTGTGGAATACTTTACTTACATAGGCCTGTGGCAGACTTTACTTATATAGGCCTGTGGAAGACTTTACTTAAATAGGCCTGTGGGGGACTTTACTTATATAGGCCTGTGGAAGACTTTACTTATATAGGCCTGCGGCAGACTTTACTTATATAGGCCTGTGGAAGACTTTACTTCAATAGGCCTGTGGGAGACTTTACTTAAATAGGCCTGTGGGAGACTTTACTTATATAGGCCTATGGAAGACTTTACTTATATAGGCCTGTGCAGACTTTACTTATATAGGCCTGTGGGAGACTTTACTTATATAGGCCTGTGGCAGACTTTACTTATATAGGCCTATGGAAGACTTTACTTATATAGGCCTGTGGAAGACTTTACTTACATAGGCCAGTGAGAGACTTTACTTATATAGGCCAGTGAGAGACTTTACTTATATAGGCCAGTGAGAGACTTTACTTATATAGGCCAGTGAGAGACTTTACTTGTATAGGCCTGTGGCAGACTTTACTTATATAGGCCTGTGGCAGACTTTACTTATATAGGCCTGTGGCAGACTTTACTTATATAGGCCTATGGAAGACTTTACTTATATAGGCCTGTGGAAGACTTTACTTACATAGGCCAGTGAGAGACTTTACTTATATAGGCCTATGGAAGACTTTACTTATATAGGCCTATGGAAGACTTTACTTATATAGGCCTGTGGAAGACTTTACTTACATAGGCCAGTGAGAGACTTTACTTATATAGGCCAGTGAGAGACTTTGCTTATATAGGCCTGTGGCAGACTTTACTTATATAGGCCTGTGGAAGACTTTACTTCAATAGGCCTGTGGGAGACTTTACTTAAATAGGCCTGTGGGAGACTTTACTTATATAGGCCTATGGAAGACTTTACTTATATAGGCCTGTGGCAGACTTTACTTATATAGGCCTGTGGGAGACTTTACTTATATAGGCCTGTGGCAGACTTTACTTATATAGGCCTATGGAAGACTTTACTTATATAGGCCTGTGGAAGACTTTACTTACATAGGCCAGTGAGAGACTTTACTTATATAGGCCAGTGAGAGACTTTACTTATATAGGCCAGTGAGAGACTTTACTTATATAGGCCAGTGAGAGACTTTACTTGTATAGGCCTGTGGCAGACTTTACTTATATAGGCCTGTGGCAGACTTTACTTATATAGGCCTGTGGCAGACTTTACTTATTTAGGCCTATGGAAGACTTCCATTTATATAGGCCTGTGGAAGACTTTACTACAGAGGCCAAAGTGAGAGACTTTCCTTATATAGGCCTATGGAAGACTTACTTATATAGGCCTATGGAAGACCTATTTATATAGGCCTATGGAAGACTTTACTGCTACATAGGCCAGTGAGGGACTTTTTACCATAGAGGCCAGTGAGAGACTTTGCTATATAGGCCAGTGAGAGACTTTACTTATATAGGCCTGTGGCAGACTTTACTTATATAGGCCTGTGGCAGACTTTACTTATATAGGCCTGTGGCAGACTTTACTTATATAGGCCTATGGAAGACTTTACTTATATAGGCCTGTGGAAGACTTTACTTACATAGGCCAGTGAGAGACTTTACTTATATAGGCCAGTGAGAGACTTTACTTATATAGGCTAGTGAGAGACTTTACTTATATAGGCCAGTGAGAGACTTTACTTATATAGGCCTGTGGCAGACTTTACTTATATAGGCCAGTGGGCGATGTCGACGCCTCTGTATTAGTATTAAAATGTATCAGAGGCGTACCTACGGATGGGGGAGAGGGCATCCAACTTCGAAAGTTTCCCCCGGGCCCCAGCTTGATGGGTGCACAAATCTTTTTTACATTAAATATTAAGTACATTATCTCATGTCATTATGTCGAATGTCAAATTGTTTGGCCCCCAAATAGGCCAAGCCCCCCCCCCGGGGCCCCCAAATCCATAGGTTCGGCACTGAAATGTATGATTTTTTTCCCATTGTTTAGTATGCCTATAAATATATAAATAAACAAAAAAATGAAACATTTATTAATGCTTTGATATGACCAGCGTGTTTAACTGTAATGTTGGAGCTATTGAATTTCTTTGTTATAACAACCAACCTTAAACTTAAACCCATTGCAATACATAGTCTATCAATTTTTAAACTTTACTATTGATATTAGTTCAATAGTGGATTACCCAGGTATGTTGTGAAATAGTCAAAACGACAAATGTAATGCTTGAAAGGCAGACAGACAGACAGACAAATAGCTAGCAATGCGGATATGACAAGAACAGACAGATGTAATATGCAATTATTACAGGCAAGATAGTTATGAGTAGTATTTAGTTTTATATGTAGTTGTTTATATTGGTTTATATGTAATTGGTTAAGCGTAGTTGGTTTATATTGTTTTATATAAATTTGGTTATAGCTTTATGTGTAGTTGGCTATGATAATTTGTAAAATCTGTAAATTGAATACTTAGGGGCTGTCCATTATTCACGTCAACAACTTTTTGGCGATTTTTACCTCCCCCCCCTCCCCCTTGTCAACAACTTGTCAAACTTCCAGAGACCCCCTCTATAAAATTACGTCAACATTTGATTACCCCCCCTACAAAAAGGTGGCTTCCAAAATGTTTATGTGGCAAAATTAGTAGGAATATAGTTAGTTTAATTAAAATACTGAATGTTAAGCGAGTGTGTAACACAGGACTACAAACGCTGCCTTATTTTCCTTTATTTAAGTAATTACATAAAATTTAAAAAAAAAGTAACATTGTTGACGTCAACTTTTCTTTACCTTCCCCCCCTCCCCCTTGTCAACAATTGTCAAAAATGTTCTGACCCCCCCCTTCCCTCCTATTTTGTTGACGTTATTTATGGACAGCCCCTTATTGTTGTTTATAGTTGTATGTGGTGCTGGTTTTATTTGATTTTAGATATTTGTAGCTTTATGTTTGGGTTTATTTTGTTTTATGTGCAGTTCATTTTAATGTGTTGATTGTTGTAGTGTCATGCATGGTTGATTATATATATATATATATATATATATATATATATATATATATATATAATTCATGTAATGTTAATTACAGTTTTGCTACATGGTAGTCTTCATGTATTCCTCTACGATTCACTCTCGATTTTGTAAACTCGAAATTAAAAAAAAAAGGTCCTACACAACGTAAAGGAAAGTCCGACCCTTAAACAGACTCATCCCCCCCCCCTTGACATTTCCTTTTCCTGATATTATGTCTTATTTAATGCACCTGTGACACTTGGGCTTATTTTGAGTCAGGCGAGCACAGCCTGCGGGCAAAGGAGCGGTAAACTCTGGCCATATGAGAGGTAAACTCTGGCCATAGGAGAGGTAAACTCTGGCCATATGAGAGGTAAACTCTGGCCATATGAGAGGTAAACTCTGGCCATATGAGAGGTAAACTCTGGCCATAGGAGAGGTAAACTCTGGCCATAGGATAAGTAAACTCTGGCCATATGAGAGGTAAACTCTGGCCATAGGCGAGGTAAACTCTGGCCATAGGATAGGTAAACTCTGGCCATATGAGAGGTAAACTCTGGCCATAGGAGCGGTAAACTCTGGCCATATGAGAGGTAAACTCTGGCCATAGGATATGTAAATGTTGGGCCGCAGGAGAACTAGATGGTGGCTATACGAGATGTAAATAATGGGCGTAGGATAGGTAAACTGTGGCCATATGAGAGGTAAATGGTGGCCAAAGGGGAGGTAAATGGTGGCCATAGGTGAGGTAAATGGTGGCCACAGGTGAGGTAAATGGTGGCCATAGGTGAGGTAAATGGTGGCCATAGGTGAGGTAAATGGTGACCACAGGTGAGGTAAATGATGACCACAGTAGAGGTAAATGGTGGCCATTGGTGAGGTAAATGGTGGCCACAGGTGAGGTAAATGGTGGCCACAGGTGAGGTAAATGGTGGCCATAGGTGAGGTAAATGGTGGCCATAGGTGAGGTAAATGGTGACCATAGGTGAGGTAAATGGTGGCCACAGGTGGTGTAAATGGTGGCCAAAGGTGAGGTAAATCGTGGCCACAGGTGAGGTAAATTGAGGCCATAGTGGAGGTAAATGGTGGCCATAGTAGAGGTGAATGGTGGCCATAGTAGAGGTAAATGGTGGCCATAGTAGAGGTAAATAATGGCCATATGATAGGTAAATGGTGACCATAGTAGAGGTAAATAATGGCCATATGATAGGTAAATGGTGGCCATAGTAGAGGTAAATAATGGCCATATGATAGGTAAATGGTGACCATAGTAGAGGTAAATAACGGCCATATGATAGGTAAATGGTGACCATAGTAGAGGTAAATAATGGCCATAAGATAGGTAAATGGTGACCATAGTAGAGGTAAATGGTGGCCATAGTAGAGGTAAATGGTGGCCATAGTAGAGGTAAATAATGGCCATAAGATAGGTAAATGGTGACCATAGTAGAGGTAAATGGTGGCCATAGATGAGGTAAATGGTGGCCATAGTAGAGGTAAATAATGGCCACAGGTGAGGTAAATGGTGGCCATATCATAGGTAAATGGTGACCATAGTAGAGGTAAATGGTGGCCATATGATAGGTAAATGGTGGCCATAGGTGAGGTAAATGGTGGCCATAGTAGAGTTAAATGGTGGCCATTTTATAGGTAAACGAGTAATTGGCCACCTTAATAAAGGAAAATGACTGTTTATTTTTAAAAAATTATATAATTCTACAGTGTATAAATTGTGTACACCGCAACTTTCTCTTTGAACTCTCTTTCTTACTCTCTCTCTCTCTCTCTCTCTCCCTTTCCCCTCCCCTCTTTGAACTCTCACAGTCTATCTGCGAGCGCACAGGCCTATTGGTCTACAGGAGCGCGCGAGATTTAACTGGCTATGTTCCTAAAAGCATGATGGAACTAATGACTGTGGCGGTTCACCTGGCTACTCCCCCCCCCCCCGCCCTGCCCATTTCCCCCTGAAACCGGGTCAACGCCTCTGCAGTGTCACTGACCACCTGAAGATAACATAAAAAAAAATTGCTTTGTAATCACGTCATCACAAAGAGCTCGCTTCATTGTACACAGTTCGGCACACGGCCTACTTTCACCCCTCCCCCCTAACGATTAAAAGATTTGTTTAAATAAAGTTGTCTATTCCTACAGTGTTGATCTCATCTCGAGGACTATTTTTTCAACAACTCTTATAGAACTTACTTCAGTAGGGTTCGCGGCCATTTCACGTGAATGAAAAAAACTAGTTATAATAAATAAACATTGACTTGTAAATAGTCTTACTATATGAGTAAGTAAGCTGGTTAATATTAAATAGAAAGGTATCGTTAAAAAATGTGGTTTCTTCATTTGTTGAAAAGGTGTGTAATCACTTCTCAATGAATAAATATTACAAAACGAATCGTGTTGTGGCGGATGTATTTGGTCTACATATTAGACAAAGGGATGTCACTCGTTGACCAAAAGAAGAAAAAAAGGAGATCCCGTCTCTAAGCGCTTTGTTGTCGTACCTGAGTTCATGTAAATTCATGTAGGACAAGTGCAAATGTAAGCTAGGTCTTAATTAGAATTATAATAGAAATATGGGAAGTATTTGTTTAATATTTACTTAAATATATATATATATATATATATATATATATATATATATATAATATATATATATATATATAATTATATATCATTCTTCGTAAAATTTATATCTACTATTATACTGTAAAATGTGTTTTAATGTTGATTGGCTAATTGTTTGTGTTTCTTAAGTACTGCAGTTCTATAATATGTGGGTGAGGAAATGTGGCGGTGCAGGCAGCTATCTTTCAGGAAGAGGCCCATAAAATATAAAGGGGGTGGGATGGTGAATGAAGCCTGATAGCAGTGCCGAACCTCGGGATTTGGGAGGGGGGAGGGGGGGGTCGTGGGGCTTCGCCTCTTTGGGAGGGGGGCCTGCATTTTGACATTCGACACCATGAAATGAGATAATGTACTTAATATTTAATGTAAAAAAACAAACTTTTAGGGGCACCCCTCAAGCCGGGGCCCGGTGGGACTTTTGAATTAGAACCCCCCCCCACACACATATACCCTAGGTACGCCTCTGCCTGATAGATTCACCACTCTAATGTGTGGACGACTGCTAGATGTAAATTACTATATGTTGTTTTTGTATACGCCCCTGCAAACCTTAATATTTTGTACAGTGAATTATGTGTGTGAATTAATCGAAGTGACCTGAATAATGTATTTCAATCCCACTCCCTCCCTCCCTCCCCGGGGGGGGGGGGCATGTTATATTTTAAACAAATGGCATGTGAAGATTTTCATTTCCTGATCTGTTTGTAGATAGCGTCAAGTATATGCGGACGTGCTTGTGTAATTGTGTACACGTGTGTGTGTGTGTGTGTGTTGTGTGTGTGCATGTGTGCGCCAGTGGCCAGTAAACTACTAGGGGCGTACGGACAGTGTGCTTGGTAAAAGGGCACGTCGCATCATTGCCACAATATCGCGAAACCTGTGACATTCCAACCAGCGTGGACATCTGGCGGTGATAAGTCATGCGCACACACAGAGATAGTCATGGAGTGGCTGCTTGGGCTATCATGTAAGCTACAAAAAGCTATGTGTGTGTCGTCCTGTGTATGTGTGTGTGTATGTGTGTGTTGTTAGTTATGTGTGTGTGTGTTGTGTGTGTGTTGTTAGTAATGTGTGTGTGTTGTATGTGTGTATTGCTCTGTGTGTTGTGTGTGTTGTTCTGTGTGTGTTGTGTGTGTGTGTTGTGCTGTTAGTTATGAGTGTGTTGTGTGTGTTGCTCTGTGTTATATGAGTGTGTGGTGTGTGGTGTGTTGTGTGGGGTGTTTGTTATGAGTGCGGTGTGTGTGTGTATCGTTCCGTGTGTTAAGTTGTGTGTGTACTGTGTGTGTGTTGGGTTGTTTTGTGTGTTGTGATGTTTGTTATGAGTGTTGTGTGTGTGCTGTGATGTTTGTTATGAGTGTGTTATGTGTGTGTTGTGCTGTGTTATGAGTGTGTTGTGTTGTTCTGTGTGTTGTGCTGTGTTATGAGTGTGTTGTGTTGTTCTGTGTGTTGTGCTGTGTTATGAGTGTGTTGTGTTGTTCTGTGTGTTGTGCTGTGTAGGAAGCTAATTAGTCTTAACCATTTTTCTAAACATGGAGTTATGCAGTAGTTTCACAATCCACATAGAAACCACCAGCCCAGGCCCGTAGCGTGCTGGGGAGGGGGGGCAAGGGGGGGACCGTGCCCCCTGCGTTTTGTCTGCCCCCCCCCCTCCGCTTATTTGTTCTACTTAGTAAAATGTATTACCTGGCTCCCCTCCCGCTATTGCCTGACCCCCCCCCTGCTGTAAAATGCCTGACCCCCTGCTGTAGAATTTTCACGCTACGGGGCTGCTCCACCCCAAGTTACGCGCTGTATATGCTGAATGTTTTTTATGCTATTTTAAGGAATTTCGTAAGAAAAAAAATAATTTTAAATAAATTTTAGGAAAAGACCATTTAATTAATTCCAACTTTAAGTGCAATTTATTTATTTTGATTACAATTATTGAGATTTTTTTTCAACATAATTATAGCCGTTAAAATCTTGGTTTGTGTTTTTCTTTTTTATAGTTTATCGGTTTATTTGTACATCTATTTTAACCTCTTTATTTTTATTGTGTTATGTTTCTCGTTCATTACAGACTGAGGTAAAAATGCGAAAACAGGTGTTTACATTTCACTTGAAAAGAATTCTTCTCACTTTGTCCGCTTTCAGCCTAACGCTCTTTTTCGCCGCCTATGTGCTCAACAGAGAAGCGCGGTCGTCCATTGATGCAGACGTCAAATTCATGAAGGAAACAGAACTATTTTCTGACGCTGACAGCTCACTCAAAAGCCTACGCTCCGCACTGATGTCTGTATCCGTTCGCAATCGGAGTGATAATGAGCTACTTATGAGAAACATATTAACCGGTGTGGAAAATTTGAAACTGCAAAACGACCAGTTGATGACGGACATAGAACACAAGGAGAATGTGATATCATTTCTATCCCGACCCATCACCAACCCGGTGAGGTTTGAATACGATCACAACCCTAAGGACGCATGCGGGGAGAAGAAGCTGAAAGCTATATTCCTCGTTCCCTCTAGGCCTGAAAATTTCGCGTACAGGGATAAAGTCAGGCTCAGCGACAGGGGGCGTTATGTAAATTCGCCGGAAAACAACGCGAGAATGATATTCGTTGTCGGACGAAATACGCAAAGCAACGGCAGCTACGAAAAGCTTTTGAGAGAAGAGATCAAGACATACGGCGATGTTGTCCTGGTGGAAATCAACGACACCTACACGAATATTCGGATGAAGTCGATGTCGATGCTGCACTGGGCCACCACGCACTGCGCCAACGCCGAGTTCTTCATCCGTACGGACGACGACGTCAAAGTCAACGCGAGCGAAATCGTCTCGGCGCTGGTCGCTAAGAGACGATCGTTCCGAAACTTCGTTCTCGGAGTCCTGAACGAGGGGTGGGAGCCCGTGCGGGACAAGAAGAACAAATATTACCTCTCCGTTGAAGAGTACCCTCATTCCACCCTGCCCCCGTTCGCCATCGGCGGGCTGTTGGGGTTCCCGATGGAGACGGCGTCGCTCCTGTATCAGTGCGGTTTGAGGCTGAAGCCCATCTGGTTGGATGACGTCTTCTTAACCGGGTTGTGCGCTCCTGAAGTAGGCGTGCCGTTGCTAAGCGACGAGAACTTTGTATTCAAACACTGGGACTGGTGATGCATGTCTTTGTTTGGATAACGATGCTTTGTGATAGTTAGCTTAATAACACAAATATGATGAGGATTAAAGTAGGGCACTGCAAAAAAATAGTCCCATGGAGAGTGTAAGGATACAAAAAAAAAATGACCGGAGCTGCAGAACAGGTTTAGTCCGGCTTTTAACCGACTGGACCGTCCATTACAATAGGGCCGTGTGCATAATGGGACCAAACGGTCAAATGATCTGCTCAAGTGGACATGTCGCAGAGTGATATAGGAAATGTATTCGGAATCTGGCTAAATTTAAAATATCGGTGGTGCTTGTTTTATTAACGAGGTGCTACACAGTGACTCACTAACTTAAATAGACTTTAATTAGACCATATATTAGATTATATATATTAGACCATATATTATATTATATATATTAGACCATATATTATATTATATATATTAGACCATATATTAGATTATATATTAGAACATTATATATTAGATTATATATATTAGACCATATATTAGATTATATATTAGAACATTATATATTAGATTATATATATTAGACCATATATTATATTATATATATTAGACCATATATTAGATTATATATTAGACCATTTATTAGATTATATATTAGACCATACATCAGATCATATAATACCCATATTTCTGTATTGATCTACAAAAATGCCATATGATTTATATCATTCAAATGACTTTTTAAGACTAATTGATTTCATTGTTTAGGCATTATCAAATGCCTTTACATGTATTTAATAACATCACTTGCCTATGTTTAATGGCATCCACAGCTAATGTAACAATTGAAAAAACCATTGATGAATGAAAACATCGAAAGATACAAATATACACATCAGAAACAATAAAATCATAATTAACAATCTACATCAGTGATTGTTTATTATCTGTGGATGTTTTATGTACAGAACACATATTTCATTCCTCTAAATCGGCGATGCTAAAAATATTGATCCGCGGGCCAAATTTGGCCCTTTATGATAATAAAGTCACTCCTTCCCCCCCCACAAGTTTAAAAAATTAACATTCATTATACACATACATATATAAAAATTATATTATTGGCCCTCCAAATGTTTTTGGCAGACAATAATGGCCCCACAGAAAAAAAAAAGTTTAGCATCACTGCACTAAATGTTCTATTTTATCTATGAATGTTTCTTTTAAAAATACTAGGTAATACTGAATTAATCTTTATAAAAAAAAAAATTAACATCTCCTAGCCCTAATGGGCCATCGGGGCAGATGAAGTGTAGAATTCATCTGTTTCTATAACCTCGGCATATGAAGGGGTTGTGTGGTTAGTCTTTACTTCCCTAGCTTAAGTCAGATATCAATTTAAAGCTGGGTGGAACAGTGGGATGACTCTTGAACATGTTTCACCTGGAAAAAGGAATTCTATGCGTCTCACCGAGGATCGAATATGAGGACTCTCAGGTCGACAGTCGAGTGTCTATACCACTGGCCAACCGTCCCATTAAATAGGAGGAGGAGGATATATATATGAAGAGAGAGATATGATATTACCAAATAAGAGTGCTATAATCTTATTTTATTAAAATGACGTCAGCTATTGTGTTCAGTCCAGTATCTACAGGTCAGTGACTAATGACTCATTGAAACAAAAACAAAACGAAGAAAACCTTACTAGCTCACTACAAACTAATTGATATGAAAATTTAAAAACGTCGGATTGAGATTCTCCTCACTGGCTTTGTGGATTGATCGGCGTTACCAATCACGCCTATTTTCCACACTCACACACACACATACACACACAAAGTTACTTCAATTGTTCACCCGAAATCACACACACACACATGTCATGGACGCGAGACCAATTCGCACGCGAAAGCAAGCTAAAAGCTAGTAAAGCGGACAGTACATAATTGAATTTGTCAAGCTCGATTCTAGCCAGACAAAACATTATCACCCAACACCACACCCCCACACTGCTGGATAGCTCATATATACATACAAATGTGTAACTCAAAGCATGTGTCGAATAATTTATGTCACCACGTGCATGGGTTCTTTTCATGCAACGTCCCTGCTTCCCCTCCCCCTGTAATCCATAACTCAATTGATTCATTTGATAGTTTTCGATTGATGACGGCAATGTATGCCCCCCCCCCTCGGGCCAAGAACAACCCTTTGGCTGTTATGGTAAGGCCCGCTCTCATTTACGCTCAATCTTGTCAACCGTAGATAATTCACAAGTCCATACCAGCAGCAGTGCACCCGGCGTTTCTCGGGAAGACAGAACGCGCATTACACTTGAAGTATTTATGATCGTTTTTTTTTTACTCCACACCACTTTGGCATGAGGCTTAAATAGGTTAAAGAAATCGGTGCTTTTCATTCATAAAGTGTAGAAACAATCTGTAATTTATTTGTCACACGTTACATTTTACTCGTCAACACTTAAAAACTGGCCATTATAAAATGGTCATGCGCATTCATTTCGTTCACATTGTTCTTATCTATATTATAACTCATAATAATCAAATAGTCTACACTTTCAAATAACACAAAATGTCATGCAAAACAAAAAAAAAAAAAAATTACTCCGATTCATAATTATAAAACTATTCATGGCATACGTCCGTTTAATTAAATGACACAGGCTTTCACCTCCCAGTCTCTTTCTTTGTTTACGAGAGTTATACACCTATTACCTCCCCACACACACACACACCTCCCTTGTATATCCAGTTGTAAATTAAAAAAAAGCACATGACCCCCCCACCCCCTCCCACACCCCCACCCCCTCCCACCCTCGCGGTTTACGGTCTCTATTTTCTTTTTTCATCAGCCCCAGAAGACCAGATGTTGTCAATTGATAATTGGAAACTTAGAGGGAAACGTCTCTTGAAATTTTGAACTGTGGGAGATTTGAAAAAACAAACATACTTGATAGCAGGTTTATCATGAAACACGAATCTATGTCACTTTAAAGGTGGGAGGATTGGGGGGGGGCAGTAATACACAAAGGTTAAGATTAGTTGGATATTAGTTGAAGCTTGGATTTTAAAAAACAAACAGCAACCCAGTCCTGATCTTTAAATTAAACTTGATAAAACCCAGGATTCATTACATCTTGAATAAACATTGCATAAGTAATTTAATGAACCAAATTATCTCCACCACCCCCCGTCCACTTCTCTCTTTCTCTCTTATTCTCTCTCTCTCTCTCTTTTATTCTCTCTCTCTCTCTCTCTCTTATTCTCTCTCTCTCTCTTATTCTCTCTCTCTCTCTTATTCTCTCTCTCTCTCTTATTCTCTCTCTCTCTCTCTCTCTTATTTCTCTCTCTCTCTCTCTCTCTCTCTCTCTCTCTCTCTTATTCTCTATCACTAAATTAATCCCTCTACCTATCCATTCATACATTAATCTATCTTTGTAACTATTATCTATCAATACGTCATGAATTTAATCATTCTAACTGTCAGTTAATCGATAAAACGGTTCGATCAATCTGTCACACAATCTGTTAAATCAACCATTGTTTAGTCTATATATTTAAACGTGTTGTTTGCCTATTTTACGAATTCCATCTTTCAGTGGTGATGTTTTAGTTTTTGTGTATTGATAAAATATTTCTAATCATATTGCCACTAGATAAATAGACACATTTTTAGAACAATTTATTTTTGTGTGACTGCACATGTATATGTAAAGCAGCCATGTTCTATAAATAGTTGACAATGCATTTGATGGGATAATTAAAGAACGCAATGCAGTGCTAACTGTGCTACGCTATTAAATATAGTTGTTGTAACAAAGCGTAAAGAACGGAAAGCAAATGCTAGCTAATGGTTTAAATATCTGTTCAAATAATTCAATGCTACTTCATTATGCTCACATGTGAGCTCATACTTTGCTCATTGGTTCACACTTGGTTCACACTTGGTTCATACTTGGCTCATTGGTTCACATTTGGTTCATACTTGGCTCATACTTGGCTCATTGGTTCACATTTGGTTCATACCTGGCTCATACTTGGCTCATTGGTTCACATTTGGTTCATACTTGGCTCATACTTGGCTCATTGGTTCACATTTGGTTCATACTTGGCTCATGCTTGGCCATGCAATACATTTGGGTAAGAAACATTTTATTTGACTATATTAGTTTTAGAACTTTACTTTTTTTTATACCAGAAGCAGAGATCAGATGAAGAGCCGCGCTGTTTAAAATGTTCACAGCTGTCATCCGTGGATATTCTTGTTGACATTAATCTACGCTACGAAACGATTGGGCCAACAACGTGCATCGAACCCGCTTTGCTCTCTCATTTTTTATCGGTACCCTCATCTCATTTTAAACATTTTGAATTATATTATACAGTGAATTCCGCTTAATTGGGACACCGCTTATTTGGGACAGCCGCTTATTTGGGACAAATCTCAAATGAACCAAACCAAGAAGCCAAGTATATTTGTATGTTTAATTGGGACAGCCGCTTAATCGGGACAAAAAGCCTCGGTCCCGATGTGTCCCAATTAAGCGGAATCGACTGTATTATATTTTTAAAAAAAAGATGTTAATCGACTGAATATAACAAATTGGGATATGACTGCGGCCAAGTTGACTGGACTCAACATTCGTTCATGGATGGCCTCAGGTTGGGTGACGTTATTTCTAATGGCGCCCTTGGGGTTACACACAGACAGGCAATATTCTCAACTCGGACATGGACCACACGAAGGGAATACACACGAGAACACACGTAGAACATGCACACTCAGACAGAACATAATCACGGAACATGCACAAAAAGTCTTACACACAAACACACAGACAGAAAATGCACACAGACAGACAAACTAACACTGATAGAAAATACACACAGAGCATACATGCACACAGACAGAACATACACACAGACAGGACATACACACAGACAGACATACAAACAGACATACACACAGCCAGAACATACACACAGACAGGACATACACACAGACAGACATACACACAGACAGAACATACAAACAAAACATAAATACAACCAGACAGAATATACTTAATACAGAGCAATCGTACACACAGAAAATATAATAGAGTCACTATAATAGAGTCAGCAAAATAGAGTCACTATAATAGAGTCAGAAAAATAGAGTCACTATAATAGAGTCAGTATAATAGAGTCAGTATAATAGAGTCAGTATAAAGGAGACACTATAATAGTCACTATAAAAGAGTCACTATAAGAGAGTCACTATAAAAGGATCCACTATAAGGGTCACTATAAAAGAGTCAGAATAATAGAGTCACTATAATAGAGTCACTATAATAGAGTCACTATAATAGAGTCACTATAATAGAGTCACACACACACACACAAAAAGCAACGAAGAACAAACAGTTTAAGAGCACAACCAAACAGATTACATGTAAACACACAAGCTCTCGACAAGCTTTGCATTATTATTCAATATTATTCAATATTCGCTCTTCTCCTGTTTAAGTTTAGTGCGTAAAGACAATACAATATCCCCACCAACAACTTAGCAACAAGATTATTTATTCAACTGTCAACTGATAACATTCGTATCTGACATGATCAATCCACATATCAGACGTCTTAAAAAACCCTCTCTCACTCCCTGACTGTCCGCTCGCTATCATTTACTTCCAGGTACAACGCTGCTATTTTATTTATATATATATATTTTTTAAAGAATAAACTAGCGACTAGATCTTTAACTAATACATTTTTTTAGTGAAATTTGCCTTTGTTTAACTTTAATTTGTTAAAAGATACGTAAAATACGTTCACGTGAAAGAAAACCAACGTAACGAGGGAGTGCTGGTGGATTATAACAATCTCGTCATTACCCTTATGTTTGCGGGAGATGTGATAGAAGGTAAGACTGAAGATAAGTTTGTATAATGAAGACGTCATCAATTCATCTCGCGTTAATTTTACTGTAATTATTTTAAAAAAAAATTATGCACTTCTGTAAAGTAGTTTTAAAAAAAAATACGGTGTGTTATGTTCATTAAGTAAAGAGACCCCCCCCCCCTCTCAACCACAACCCCAACCAACCGTTTGTTAAAAGATGTCGTGTTGTTTCTATTTGGCCTGGTGCTCTAGTCTTGGGGGCACCAAAGTGGACATGACTTATCTTCTTACAAAAGTCGATTTAAGGGGCTACAGCCTGGACGTCCGAGGGAAAATATGGGTCCAATTACAGGCCGTATTAGTTCTATTATAGTGACTCTATTATAGTGACTCTATTATAGTGACTCTATTATAGTGACTATTATAGTGACTCTATTATAGTGACTATAAGTGAGTCTATTACAGTGACTCTATTATTGTGACCCTATTATAGTGACTCTATTATAGTGACTCTATTATAGTGAGTCTATTATAGTGACTCTATTATAGTGACTATAAGTGAGTCTATTACAGTGACTCTATTATAGTGACTCTATTATAGTGACTCTATTATAATGCCTCTATTATTGTGACTCAATTATAGTGACTACATTAAAGCCTAGAACTCTCTCCCCTACCCAATTGAATACAAATTCCTATCCAAATTTGATGCTTTCATGGTGCCGACAGTTCCCTAAACTCCAGTAGCACCTAAGTGTGACATTTCTGCTGTAAACTACTCCCGCTCAGCTGGCTTGACTTAATCAATAGGTTAACATAGCACTGGTGTTACCCTCGTACAAATTGTGTTGAAGTTAAACAGAGAAGATCGGAGCGCGATTTCGTAATCAATGAGAAATAGCTGTCTTAGCCTCAAACCCAAATGGTTGATTTTGTACAGATGTGTTGTAGGATGTTGCACTGAACTAAAAAATTAACACGGCGAGATACAGCATATCTAATGTGTACTAGAAATTAAATTTATCTGTAATTATTTAGACCAAAATTCTGCCTGTGTAATCACACAAATGATTAAAAAAAAAAACCTTAATCACGATATTGATTAATTTAAGAATATGATCATTGAAGTGTAATGACTCTAAGGAATTGCAATTTTTGTTTTCAAATTTCACTTATTATGTAATTAATGACCTGCTAATGTACAATTTTTTTAAAATGTTTTTTTAATCAACTGTGGTACGCGTCATAAAGTGATTCTGTTACGTTAGCTAAAGAAAAAAAAATTACGTTCAAACATGATGTGTGTGTGTGTGTGTGTTTATTGTCACGTGTTAACCAATGGTGTAACGCGAAATAACGTGAGTAGTGGTATAGAGTAGAATGTAAAAATCTTGTGCGCATTCATCTTGCTGTATATACAAGGTAAGTAAAACTATAAATTACACATTTTCAGGTTAACCTGTCCTATAATCAGTTGTTGTCATTATATAATATATTAGAGAGAGAGAGAGAGAGAGAGAGAGAGACCGAGAGAGAGAGAGAGACCGAGAGAGAGAGAGAGACCGAGAGAGAAAGAGATCCAGAGATAGTGAGAGAGACCGAGAGAGAGAGAGAGAGAGACCGAGAGAGAGACCGAGAGAGAGACCGAGAGAGAGAGACCAAGAGAGAGAGAGAGAGAGAGAGAGTGAAGAGACCGATAGAGAGAGACCGAGAGAGAGAGAGAGACGGACCGAGAGAGCGAGAGAGGGAGAGAAACCAAGAGAGAAAGAGAGAGAGAGAGAGAGAGGGCTGTCACGGGCCCTCCCCCCCACGTGATGATAATAATATTTTCAAAAGTTGATTGACCAGCTTAGTCCGGGCCCCTAAAAGTCGCCCTGAAACTCGTAGGGCCCTTGGGCATTTGCCCCCCCTTTCCCCCCCCCCCGCTCGGCGGCACTGCCCTATATCCGCCTCTGGATTTAATGACGTCATAAAACGAAACGGCAAAACGAGAGACACACGCCAGATACAACTCGACTAGATTCTGGCGCGGAACATCATCTGCTATTATTACGTCTGTCTTATGACACTCACCCTGGGCCCTGTTTTACTCATTCTAAGGGGGAGGGGGGGCCTGATTAGTTTATAATATTAAACATTTGTGTCTCTTTCATCATTGTCCCTTATCTGAATATGCTAATCAGTTGGCTGTCTGACCCTAAACATGACCCCCCTCCCCATGGGTGTCGCTAGGAATCTTTCCAGGGGAAGGGAATTTCCAGGGGGGGGGCAAATAACAACTTTATGACATTTTTTTAAATGTAAGGGGGGGGGGGAGCAAATGCCCCCCTTGCCCCCCATGAATACGCCCATGCCCCTCCCCCCAAACTCCACTCTATCCCCCTAGTTTTTGCTGTCCTGACACAATGTAAGTTTCTTATCACGGTTGATGACTACAAAAAAAAAAACAGTATTATTATCATCATACACAATTTGTTTTTCTCTATATATAAGAAGTGTACGGGTGTAATGCGCCCAGTTGCCGGGGAATAAGATATGCAATATGTCGCGGCGGAAAGGATTAAGGATCGGTTTAGCAGCAGGGGCGCCGAGAGCCAACAAGGGCCCCAGGGAAGAACATCATTGCGGGCCCCTTAATAAACAATGAGTCGTGAAAAAATGACATGGTCAGGGTGCGGGCACCCTGACAATGACCCCCTCCCCTGACCCCCCCTGTCGGCGTGCCTGGTTAACAGCTGGTTAGCTGGACAGAGTGACGCACTGACAGATAAACAGATAGATTGACAGATCGATAAAAGAAATGATGATAAATGCATGTGGACAAGAACAGCTACATTATTATAACGCCAAGTATTTTATAAATATAGTCAATTATAAGTTCTAGACTCTTTCATTACATTTTTATAACATTTAAATAAATTATTTTACTTATTTAAAAAAATAACAGCTTACATAATAGGCATAAACATTATTTTGTCTTGAATTTTTTTTCCATTTTCTAATTTGCAGGCTTTTCAAAATAAATAAACGATAAAAACAAATGTAAGAAGAGAAAATGGTTCGCTATAAAACGCTTCTGCTGTACGCAGCCGTCTGTTTAGCCTCGCTGTGGATCATCATAAGCTTATTCTCCCCGATGACGTCATCAAAACTGAGATTTTCAATGTACGAAGTGGGGATAAATCACCTGATGGTGCAAACCAGCGATACTGAACAGTCGATCGAAATCCAATCTTCTAGTTTAGCCAAGGCAGATCTGACTCGAGCTGTGTTTACCTGCATAGCCGATGCCCTCACTTTAAATAACCAAAGTGCAGTTACCGATTATGAAAGTAGACTAGCAGAAATGAAATCAGAACTGACCAAGCTCGAGCGCGCGTACAAAGGACTGCAAGCGGAAACGCTTTCGAAGGATGACGTCATCGATTTCCTGTCACAGCCAATCGTCAACGACCACGAATTTGAATACATTCATAATCGGAGAAATGTATGCAGCGAAGCTGACGCCGTACGGGTACTTTACGTCGTTCCGTCCGCCCCCGAGAACTTCGCCAAAAGAAGAGAGTTCAGGAAAAACAGTTTGTACGAGTTTGTTAAAACACCTTCAAACAAGATGAAGCTCTTATTTTTTCTTGGAAGACACCCTGTTGGAAGAGAGAAAGACGACATACAGGAAAAGATTGACAATGAATCAGAGGAGCACAATGACTTGATTCAGGAAGATTTCGAGGACGTATACGCCAATATCCGGCTCAAGGCCGTATCCATGCTGCGGTGGGCACACACTTTCTGCCGGAAGGCGACGTACGTCATTCGGTCGGACGATGACGTCAAATTCAAGTTCCCGCAGCTGCTGACCGTAGTGGAGGTCGCGCACAGGCGGTATAAAAATTTCGTCATGGGGGACAGGAAAGACGGATGGGGCCCCCACAGGAACAGCTCCAGCAAGTACTACCTATCGGAAGAGGAGTTCCCGGATCCCACTCTCCCGCCGTTCGCCGTCGGGGGCCTGCTGGCGTACCCCATCAGCACGGTGTCGCTCCTGTACCAGGCGGCGCTGAGGGTCAGGCCGGTTTGGCTGGATGACGTGTACGTCACGGGCATCTGTGCCCTCAGAGTGGGCGTGCCTCTGCTTACCGACCCGGTGTTCGTCTTCGACCACGCCCATTCGTGATCATTCTATTTGACAAGCCACCAGTCTAGCCATCAGTCTAGCTATCAGTCTAGCTATCAGTCTAGCAGCTAACCACGGCCTATGACTCATAGGGGAAGAGCACTAGAGCAGCAGCTATGGACCCTGCGCATGACAGAGGGCTGGCACACGACAGGGGTGTTGTTGTGAGGTATACAGCCTAAACCTAATGATATCGGCCTCGCAAATGGGCACTCGCCCAAAGCCCCCTAATTAAGCCGCCGTCTGGTCCCAGTAAAGGCGAATCCTCAAAGTGTAAGTTCATTACATTAGATTTGACCTTTGTGCAACTGTGATTTTTAAATACCATTAAGCGTAACCGACGTGTTTTCTGATGGCCGTTTGATTAAATTCAATTAGAATCTGTCAACAAACAAAGCTAACAGGCAAATACACAAGATCGATATCTGGACGGCTGACACTAGAAATAAATCAATGAACTTCGTGATATAATTAATGATTGTTTCTGGTCTGATTTTGCAGTATTCATTTGTTCATCTATCAGCCTTCATGTGTTCATTTATCAGCCTTCATTTGGTCATTTATCAGCTTTCATTTGGTCATTTATCAGCCTTTATTTGGTCGTTTATCAAACTTTAATTTGGTTATTTATCAGCCTTTATTTGGTCATTTATCAGCTTTCATTTTGGTCATTTATCAGCCTTCATTTGGTCATTTATCAGCCGTCATTTGGTCATTTATCAGCTTTTGTTTGGTCATTTATATTATCAAGGCTAAAGCCAGTTTATTGTTTTAAATTAGCACAATTTATTGAGAAAAAAAATTCTTTGAAAGGCTCCAATTTTTTTTTAAACTAAAAAATAGATACATAGATCTTTTTTTAATTTTTACAAAACTCTGAATCAATGCCTCGCTAATCCCTCTCTAATCCCTCGATAATCCCCCCGCTTATCTTTGAATCTTCCCAAAAAAAAACAACTAATATCTCATTAGTTCCAGTCCAAGATCACTTCTTTTGGTTTAATAGGTTAATCCGGCACTAGTGTAGCACTAGACACAAATCCTTTAGCGTTACTAGCATTCATGACACCCGGGGCAAAATTATTAAAAATGCCGACCCCCCCCCCTTCCCATTTCTGAACCAAACATAAAGTAATACTAAAGTAGTGCAAATGCCGCTCCTGGTTGTCAGCAAAGTGTCACACGCAGTGACGAGCCTAGGTATTTGGGCGTCCGGGGGGTGGGGGTTTGGCCTGTTTGAGGGCCCCTGCATTTCGACATTCAACGTCATGACATGAGATAATTACTTAATATTTAATGTAAGAAAAAAAAATGTGGGGAGCCCCCCACCCCCATCAAGCTGGAGTCCGGGGCGACTTTCGAAATTGGACCCCCCCCTACTCCCACCCTAGGTAAGTCTCTGGCCACACGGTGCGGTCTGCTTCTTGCAAGTAAAGCCGCTGCCTGAATCTGGTATTGGTGCTGATAGTCAGTGGCGTGGCGAGCTTAACTCACGCCCGGGGGCACACAATACCTTTTTAGTGCCCCCCCGCCCCGCATTCAAAAACCATAAGATATTATATGTAAAATATACCAATTGGAGCCCCTTTATGAGTAGCGCCCAGGGCACGATGCCTGCCCCCCAACCCCTTTTGCCCACCCCACTCTACGCCACTGCTGATAGTTGTAAATGCTAATAAATGTGTCAGAGTATGATCTGACATACACATGTGAGTATGTCTGATTGTGTGTATAATGTGGCGATCGCGTGGGTTTTAAATTGTTTTTATTAAACAGTTTAGCTATACTTAACTGTCAATGTGTTACTTGATTGTACTGCACATTGTTATACATTGTACATAAATATTGCTGTCAAAATAGTACAACGAGAACTCTGAACAGTTTACTGACATTGTTTAATCATTTTTCGTATAACAGATCTTCTCTCTCTCTCTCTCTGTCTCTCTCTCTCTCTCTCTCTTTCTCTCTCTCTCTCTATGTCTCTCTCTCTCTATGTCTCTCTCTCTCTCTCTCTGTCTCTCTCTCTCTCTCTCTCTCTCTCTCTCTGTCTCTCTCTCTGTCTCTCTCTCTCTCTGTCTCTCTCTCTCTCGCTCTCTCTCTCTCTCTATGTCTCTCTCTCTTTCTCTATGTCTCTCTCGTCTGTAATTGTCCTTCTCTCTATTCCTTTTCTTTTCTCTCCTGCCTCTTTCTTCCTCTTTAATACACTCTTTTGCCCAGTGCCGGCTTTAGGTATAGGCGATATAGGCAGCTGCCTAGAGCGGCATTATTTCATGGAGCGGCAAATTCCAGCAAAATAAAATCAATAATATAAAAATTAAAAATAAAATAAATAAATTTGAGAAAATGTAGAATTAAATAAGAGAACAAAATTGCTTAGAATGGCGACAACAAATAAGTCACGTGGATTAACGCTCTTAATTTATTACATCACTATCATGACATCACTATTTTTAAAATTATTTTCTTATTTTGCATTTAACAAAATTAGATTAAGATATAATGGAAGATCCTGCTAAATGGACAGATGTAAGTGATAATATTCGTTGTTTTCTTATTCAGCATGATCCAAAGCAGATCAAATTTTAGTCTGGTTATCCAAAAGATGAAAGTGGGAGACAATTTTCTAATTACCACAATACACGCAAACTGGCTAACGGAGAAACTTTTAAAAGGAAATGGTTGATGTATTCTACGTCAGTTGATACGGTATATTGTTTTTGCTGCAGAATATATAACAGGAGTAAATCTGCCTTAGCAACACATGGCAGTTGTGACTGGAAAAATTTTTCAAGTATATTGCAGCATCATAAAAAAATCTCCACATCATTTAACCAGTTATCATGATTGGAAAGAACTAAAAATGAGGATAACAAATAATAAAACTATTGGATAAAAGAGAGGTTTTTAAAGATTGCATGGACCTTCAATTAGCTTTAACATCTGAAAACGAAGATTCAGCAAACATTAATGGAACAGAATTATTTGATTTATCAAGGAGAATTACAGAAAAATCAAGCCCTAGAGTTATATTAGACTATCTGTGTGTAATGGGCGTGGTTGCTCTTTTTCCGAATGTGTACGTGGCATTGCGAATTTTGCTTAGACTCCCGATAACAGGGGCGAGTATAGAGAGAAGCTTTTCGAAGCTCAAACTCATAAAAATATATCTTCGTTCTACCATGTCTCAGGATCGTTTGGTTGGTTGAGCTACAATATCTATAGAGAAAACGATTGCAGAAAATTTGGATCTGACCGAAGTAATTAAAGAGTTTGCCTCTGCAAAAGCTAGAAAAGCATATTTTTCTTAAATTCTCTTCAATCTTTTTAATGCTTAATAAACATGACATTTCATTTTTTTTTTATTTTTCATTACTTTTTTAACTTAGCAAAAAAAAAAAAACTTCCTAAAATACACTACGTATACTTAAAACCATGCTTAAAACTCTTTAACCTATATAAAGTTGCCAAATTTTAAAAATTTGTTATGAAGAATGAAGACCAGTAATAAAACTATAAATATATCATATTTTTATTTTCATAATTTGGATTTACTTCAAAATAAATAGCATTTATAGAGTTTTCTTAGAAAAATGAAACTAAAGAGGGCGGCATTTTTGTCCTTGCCTATATCACAAAAATGTCTAAGGCCGGCACTGCTCTTGCCGTCTCTTTCTAATCCTATTTTGCAGTATACTTTCAGATCAATTTAATAAATGTAGGTAAGTTGCTTCAATTCATTCATCACAAAGAAATGTCACCTTCCTACGTGTTCAATTGTTCATGATGTTATAACTGATATAATTATTGAAAGAACATCAGCTGGTGCCAGTTCTACTTTCTTTAAACATGGTGGATCCATTGGAATAACCCTGAAATAGAAATTGTTGTTATTATATTGTTATAGAATTTATTTTTCGTTATGTCAAAAAATTTAAATCTCAAATATCAATTAATTAAACAAAATAGGCACTCTGGAAAACTTAATAAATAAAATATCTAAACAAATACGCCATTTCTAACTCGTTCCAGTGTGTTGTGAGATCCAAGTCTTTGCAACAACAAGGTTTATAACTCATATATAAAAAGCAAAGCCGGTAGCAGTTTTAAAAAATGAGTTATCTACCTTTGGTTCAATTTTTTTCGTCTTTCTAATTTACCACATATCTAACTTTCATGTTTATACCGACATGTGTCAAATGGGCAGAAGCCACTGGAACACTTATCAGGGGCCCCAGGTCTCTGAGGCCCTGTTGTAATAATTTATCAGGGGCTTAGAATTGTTGGCTGCAGCTCTGAAAGGGGGACGGGGGGTCAGCAAGTGGACAAAAAAGAAGACATTCAAACAAAAGACATTGGTGGGCTGCCGTCGATTAATATCGACAGGTTAAGATCACCGGTATCTGGTGGTAGTGTGTTACACAGTGTAAACAAAGCCTCGTCCATAGAAACCAATACAAGAACAGCAAAAGCGCCTTTTATTTTTTTGACCTCAATATGTAAATAAAGATTAATCTAAGTAAAAAAAAAAAGACTAGCTGTGTTGTTGTTTGTTTTTTGTCACCTATTGGGGCGCCATGTCACCAGTGGCGTAGCGGGGGGGGGGGAAGTGGGGGGGGCATCATCCCCGGGCTCTACTCACAAAAGGGCGCCAAATAGTATATTTTTACATATAATATTATATGGTTTTCGAATGGGTGGTGGGCGGGGAGGCGCTAAAAAAAAAAGGTATTAAAAAGGTATTGTGCACCTGGCGGGCGCGAGTTAAGCTCGCTACGCCACTGCATCTCACCGCCCTGAAACCCCCTACCTACGCCACCCCCCCCCTCCGTCTGTCGTTTATAAAACGTAGAAAAAAGACAATTACAAATGATACCGTTGTTGTGGCCTCGGTTTTATCTCCGGTATCCCTGGCAGTCGACTCGGTCGGGGCCGTTTTTGTGTCGTCATCTTCATCTGGAACACTTTTTTTCCTTTCTAAACTGAGAAAGGGGGAGGGGTGGGGGGAGAAAGAGACAGAGAGAATGGGAGGAATAACACAATGATTACAGCGGTTGCAACATGTTCAGGTTTAACAAACGATGATCTTTGCACACTAGCTGTACCATGCAAAACTTTTGCATAGAGTTATATCCCCTTAGGCTTGATCGGTAGGCTATGTTATTTTTTGGTTTCGGGCAGATCCGATTTTTTTTTTTCATGATTGTATTTTAAACTGGAATACTGTTGTATTCATTCTTTACTTTCGATTTAACGCACACTCGAAATGAATATTATGATATATGATGATGATGATGATTCTTTGGAGGCTAAGTGTAAACTACTGTATGAGGCCTGATAAATATAAATGTTTGTATTTTCTTTAAAGGGGGATAAGTCTGCAGTAGTGGGGGAGGGGGGGTGTTATGAAGTCACTGGTTTGCCACTAAAGAATTGCCCTCACAAGAACATAAAGATTTTATTTTCATTACATTCTTGCTACCTTTAAGGGGACGGCAAAGCGCTCGACTGTCGACCTGAGGGTTACTGGTGCGGCTATGGTGGGGGGATGAAAGAAGGGCATTGCAAAAATCGTCCCATCAATGGTTCATAGGATCTAAGAGATTCCATCTCATCCTATTAAGGGAATTCACATACACACCTTTTAAGTCTGACGTAAGGCTCTATTCAGTTTAACCTATGTTTTAGGGTGTTTGCAGACTCGTAACTTACGGGAGTCCAATAATTATAAAACTGAAACGTACGCGAATAGAATCATTGAGGACCACTGTGATTGTGACATAAAGGCTTCGTTGAATTTCAACGGGGGTGTGTACTCACATGTGCGCTAACAATCCGATGGGTAAGAGCAGCACTAGCAGCCACAGGAGACTGACTTTTTTAAAAGCTGGAAAAAAAAAATAAAAACATGAACTTGAATGAATTCATCATTTATTTGTAATATTTTTAAATAAGTTCAGGAGCAGTGGCGTAGTGAGGGGGGCAATGGGGGGGGGTCATCATGCCCCGGGCACTATTCACAAAAGGGGCGCCAAACGGTATCATTTATAATATTATAGGGTTTTATAATGGGGAGGGGGTGTGCTAAAAGGTATTGTGCCCCGGGCGTGAATTAAGCTCGCTAAGCTACTGTTCAGGCGCAACTGTTCAGCGCTGCTTTGAAATTTTCACTGTGTTTATCACTTTACATACAATTAAAAGTTTTCTTTTACCAACTGTTACGATCGCACCCCCTCTCATCACAGCTCCCCTCCCCCCATATTATGTCCCCCTCATCGCCACACCTGTGGTCAGCGTAGCAAAATTTAAAGTGACCGAGATCAAAGCACCAATGGACTCTGGTCAAACCTCCAAGTCAGTCTTAGATGTCCTAAACGCCCTCCCCCTATTCTTCTCCCGAGATCAAAGCACCACTGGACTCTGGTCAAACCTCGGAGTCAGGCTTTGATGTCCAAAACGCCCCTCCCCCTATCCCCACCCACCAGATTCGGGGACCAGAAGTTTTAAGTGAGTTTAGTCAGTGTTAGATTGGAGTTTGGACAGTGTGAGATTAGAGTTTGAGAGAGATAGTCGTGCAGTCACGAGTAGTTGTTAATAAAGTGCACTATTTTATATTTTAAATCAATAAGTGTTGACTTATCTGTGTGTTTCACTGTGTGTTTATTGATTATCTACAAAAGAGCCCGTAACACCAACATTATTTTACTAAAAGTAAAATCTGAAGATAAATTCAAACCATTGACTTACGACAGTCGTAGTTCATCCAATTTCTTCCGACAGCCATTTGTTAATCACTGATTTAAGACTTTAACTTATCAATCAATCACTAACAACATTTAAAATTCAAATATTTCACTTGTGCCAGTTACAGTTCACTCAATATGACTTCTAAGCATGTATTTCAATCACTGCTGTTTATGACTGTGAGCAGATCCTGTACAATCAATCAATGCACAAACTTAGTAACAAATGACTTTTTTGACAAGTTCCGTCAATCCCTCCTCCCACAATCTTCACACCACACTTCTGCTTACAGTCTCCTTCACAGTTGGCGCCAAATCCAAATAGTTCCACACTCTGCACGGGATTAGTTATTCAAAGTATTCGTAAGCAAACTCATAGGGAAAGAAATCCAAGAAATGGGCGACATAAAGCTATTTACCTGAGACACCACTGCCAATGTCGCTCATGTCAGAACTTTTGATTTTTCAGTACTCAAACACAAAAAACATAAAATTTATGGGAGAGTTTAACAGCTCAAATTTTATGTACATAATTTAAGTGAATCTATCAGTCCTACCCCTCAGTTGCTGAAGAATTGGTTATGCCGGCTTTTAATGAGGTTCTAAACACAAAGAAAACAACAGAGGTCCAAAAGCAATAAGTAAGGCAACACCCAACGAGTAAAGGCCTAAAGGCAGACCAAGAAGCAGATGGTTAGAGAAAGTGGAGAAAGATCTTAAAGCCATAGGAGTGAGAGAGTGGAGAAAGAAGACCATGGATAGGGAAAAGTGGAGAAGAGTAGTATTGCAAGCCAGGGCCCTAAATGGGCTGTAGAGAGTACTATGGCAGGCCATGGCCCTAAATGGGATGTAGAGAGTAATATGGCAGGCCAGGGCCCTAAATGGGCTGTAGAGTAGGGGTGGCAGGGCCAGGGCCCTAAATGGGCCAGTAGAGAGGAAGTAGGGCAGGCCAGGGCCCATAGCCTGGGATGCATAGAGTAGTATGGCAGGCCAGGGCCCTAAGTAGGCTGTAGAGAGTACTAATGGCAGGCCAGTGGCCCTAAATGGGATGCATAGAGTAGTATGGCAGGCCACGGCCCTAAATGGGCTGTAGAGAGTAAAGTAAGGAACAGGCCAGGGCCCTAAATGGGCTGTAGAGAGTAGTATGGCAGGCCAGGGCCCTAAATGGGCTGTAGAGAGTAGTATGGCAGGCCAGGGCCCTAAATGGGCTGTAGAGAGTAGTATGGCAGGCCAGGGCCCTAAATGGGATGCATAGAGTAGTATGGCAGGCCAGGGCCCTAAATGGGCTGTAGAGAGTACTATGGCAGGCCAGGGCCCTAAATGGGATGCATAGAGTAGTATGGCAGGCCACGGCCCTAAATGGGCTGTAGAGAGTAGTATGGCAGGCCAGGGCCCTAAATGGGCTGTAGAGAGTAGTATGGCAGGCCAGGGTCCTAAATGGGTTGTAGAGAGTACTATGGCAGGCCATGGCCCTAAATGGGCTTTAGAGAGTAGTATGGCAAGCCAGGGCCCTAAATGGGCTGTAGAGAGTAGTATGGCAAGCCAGGGCCCTAAATGGGCTGTAGAGAGTAATATGGTAGGCCAGGGCCCTAAATGGGCTGTAGATAGTAATATGGCAGGCCAGGGCCCTAATTGGGCTGTAGAGAGTAGTATGGCAGGCCAGGGCCCTAAATGGGCTGTAGAGAGTAGTATGTCAGGCCAGGGCCCTAAATGGGCTGTAGAGAGTAGTATGGCAGGCCAGGGCCCTAAATGGGATGCATAGAGTAGTATGGCAGGCAAGGGTCCTAAATGGATTGTAGAGAGTAGTATGGCAGGCCAGGGCCCTAAATGGGCTGTAGAGAGTAATATGGCAGGTCAGGGCCCTAAATGGGCTGTAGAGAGTAGTATGGCAAGCCAGGGCCCTAAATGGGCTGTAGAGAGTAATATGGCAGGCCAGGGCCCTAAATGGGCTGTAGAGAGTAATATGGTAGGCCAGGGCCCTAAATGGGCTGTAGATAGTAATATGGCAGGCCAGGGCCCTAAATGGGCTGTAGAGAGTAATATAGCAGGCCAGGGCCCTCAATGGGCTGTGGGGGCCCTATATGGGGCTGTAGAGCCAAAAGAAGAAGAAACACGGAGAATGGCTAAGCAGGTAAAAAAGTAAGACTCACCTTGACTACAAGAATAGTTCGGGTACTTGTAACCCACTATACACTTACTGCAGCGACCCTCGCCATCGCACTGGTCGACACAGTTGAAACAGTTGCTGGAACACTGGGGCCCCCATCGATAGGGCGGGCACACGGTACGATCTGACATTAAGTGTTGTTGTTTACAATTATTGTTTTGTTTTTATTGATGTCTAAATGTTGTACAAACTCTTGCACTCAAATGAAAGGTTACAAATAAAAATCAAGATTCATTGAAAGAGATTTGGTATTAAAAGGAACAGATCAATTTCAGAAGCAGATTAAGGCTATAGGGGGGCCCCGGGTGAAGGATATAAAGCTTACAGATGTCAACCCCTTGCGACCATAGCCGTCCTTAGATATTCGAGGGCCCTAGACAGAGACTTCAAGAGATTAGGTTGTGGAGGGGTTCTGTGTAAAGGTACCTCTCGGGGCCCTTCAGTTTAAATAGGAATTAAAGTTGCCCATTAGCAATGGGGTATTTTTGTCATGGAGGGGGTCCTCATGGAGTGGGGGCCCTTACGCAATGGCGGCCATAAGGTGTTGCCTAGTTCGCCTATCCGTAAGAGAGGCTCTGCCCATGTCTGAAACTTGCCCAAGGCCCCCTAGTGCAGGCGTGTACTGGTAAAGCCGCCCTTGGGTTGAGGAGCGTCACCCCTGACATCATTCAAAGTAGAACTTAAACATAAAACACCTCATACACTTAAACATAAAACACGTCATACACTTAAACATAGAACACCTCATACACTTAAACATAGAACACCTCATACACTTAAACATAAAACACCTCATACACTTAAACATAGAACACCTCATACACTTAAACATAGAACACCTCATACACTTAAACATAAAACACCTCATACACTTAAACATAGAACACCTCATACACTTAAACATAGAACACCTCATACACTTAAACATAGAACACCTCATACACTTAAACATAGAACACCTCATACACTTAAACATAGAACACCTCATACACTTAAACATAAAACACCTCATTTACTTAAACACAAAACACCTAATACACTTAAAACATAAAACACCTAATACACTTAAAACATAAAACACCTCATTTACTTAAACACAAAACACCTAATACACTTAAAACATAAAACACCTCATACGCTTAAACATAAAAAACCTCATACACTTTAACATAGAACACCTCATACACTTAAACATAAAAAAACACCTCATACACTTAAAACATAAAACACCTCATACCATAATAGGAAACAACAATGTAGATTCCAATGGTAGCGAACCTATTTGTGGCCGCGCATTCGAAATTCAACCCAAAAAAATACACTTATTTAACTTTATTTATTGCAAAGTGCCAACACTCCAATAAGAAAAAATAATGGATGTGATATTTTAGTTGCGTGCCGACTGATGAGGCTCTTTGTGCCGAATGTGGCACGCGTGCCATAGGTTCGCCGCCACTGCTATAGATGACAGTGTAAATCTGTGTAGAAATATCACAACTGGGCTAGAAACTGGCACCTCGAGTGTTGCCAACTGTGCAATACCTTGACGATCATTTCCAAAACAATGAACTTTTTCAAAATGAATCGGGAGTCTCCGGCACGTCCTGCAATAGTAAAACGCTGACATGGATATGGATGGATGGATGGATGGATGAATGGATGACGGGCGGGCTGATTAACACATGGATGCATCTAGAGATTGATGGATGGTTAGGTTTATGGATGAAATTATGGATGTATCACAGATAGATGGATGGTTTATGGATGAATATATGGAAGAATCGAGAGATGGATGGATGGATGGCTAGTCTGATGGATAAAGATGAGTATAGATATTGATGAATGGCTAAGGTGATAGACGGATAGAATGATGGATGTCTAAGATTATAGACGGATAGATTGATATATGTCTAAGGTGATAGACGGATAGATTGATGAATGGCTAAGGTGATAGCCAGATATATTGATGGATGACTAAGAAGACAGACGGAAAGATTGATGAATGGCTAAGGAGACAGACAGATAGATTGATGAATGGCTAAGGAGACAGACAGATAGATTGATGAATGGCTAAGGAGACAGACGGATATATTGATGTATGGCTATGGTTATAGACGGATAGATTGATGAACAAACATATGGATGTATAAAAACACACACAATGTAGACTCGTGAGGTACTCTCCGCCTGTACTTTCTGAGTACATGTACAGACACTGTGTACTCCCAGACAGACTCCAGCTGGACCGCTCACTCCCACTGACCCTCCGCTACACATAGAATGAGAGAATAAAAAAAACTTTTATCCGCAAATAGAATTATCCTTATACCATCTTCAGTTTATTTATTAACGACAGAATTCTCATATCTATGACCGGGCGTTCAGTTATTTTTCCCCCGGGACAGCTGCGCATTATCGCTTCACCCGTCCCGGCGGCGTCCCGGAAAGATTAAGTAATGCTCCTAGAAAATGACGTTAATTTATAAATTATTTCTTACAACGCCCTATATCTATTCATATATACATATACAGCCCCCCCCCGACAGAAATTTCGGGCCCCCTGGGCAGGGCTGTGACGAGCCCCCCCATCCCCGTGCTGATAGTAATGTTTTCAAAACTTGATTGGCCAGCTCAGTCCGGGCCCCTAAAACTCGCCGGGCCCCTGGGCATTTGCCCGCCCCCCCCCCTCTCGGCGGGTCTGTATATATATATATATAAACCCAACAATTGACGCAGCTCTACACTTTTATTTATTATAGAAAAGGTGACCAGAATGTTCGGTATAAAAAAGATTTAGGGGAGGATGGAGATGGGGGGGGTGGTGGGGGGGTATTTTTAAAGATTTTTGTGTGCGTTCTGTCATTACGTAATTGGGTGGAGATCACTTGTGTTAGTGAGATATGAAGAAACTACATTGAGAAGTGTACACCAGTTTAGGACAGACACACCTGACGAGCAAGGGACACAACTGGATGGACGCCTCTGGGTACTCGGGCCGTAACAGGCGTTTATTACTTCCGGTTCAGCGCACGTCCTGTGGACATAAGCGAAATAGGTCAATGCGTTCTACTACACCCCCCCCCCCCCCAACGCCCGCCTACCCTCCCTTCCTCTTTGGCCGGTTATTAAAAAACAACAACAATATATTTTGTTTCGGTGTTAGTAGTGTCTTTAATTGGGGGTCCCACGTCGGATTGTAGGTCACATTTTGTGTACGGCCTCTGCAAGTATGACTTACGTTACTTGTATTTTGTTTTTGTTTATCTGTATACTGGCAGGTTAAACAGAACTGACCTGTTTCTCTGCTCGTAGGTGGCGTCACATAGATCAGTGCAGGCCCAGTCGCTCCATCCGCCCCAAGCTGAATATGAGCATAGACAGACAGAGAGATGAACAGACAGACGGATAGTCAGGCGGACAGACAGACATGCATAGATATTGATAAATAGATTGATAGATGGACAGAAAACCAGATATATAGACAGGCTAATAAATATACAGGCTGATAAATAGACAGACAGATACATGAATAGACAATAAGATGGATAGACAGACAGACAGATAGTCAGGTGGACAGACTGACGTACATAGATATTGATAAATAGATTGATAGATGGACAGAAAACCAGATATATAGACAGACAGATAAATAGACAGACAGATAAATAGACAGACTGATAAATAGACGGGCGGATAAATAGATGTACAGATGTCTGTATGTAAAGCAAAAAATAAAAATCAATGGATAGATACTTCGATAGACAGACAGATGGAAAGATTGATCTGAAAGATAGATTGATTGATAAACCGAAAGACATTTACTGACTAATTAAGTATTGCCCTAATCGTTCTCTGTGTCTGTGTCTGTTGTCCGTTCTCTTGTGCCCACCACATGGTTAGAGACGAAAAAAATGAACAAATTAAAATTGTACACAGATTGACGCACCTGCTGAGCACGGTACACACTGGGACGGACGCTGCTCGTAATTCGGTCCGAAACATGCGTTTTGTTCAGGCTTGGTGCACGTCCTGCAGATATAAAGTGAACAAATAAACGTCCAAATTCCCAACTTCTTCTTCTGCTACTCACGCCCACCTTCTCCTTCCTCTACTCACGCCCACCTCCTCCTTCCTCTACTCACGCCTTCTTTATTGTTGTATTAGTGGGTTTTACAATATTGACAACAGGGTGTACAGAACAGTGGTGGCGAACCTATGGCACGCGTGCCACAGTTGGCACGCAGAGCCTCATCAGTCGGCACGCGACTAAAATACCCCTTCCTTTAATTTTAATTGGAGTGTTGGCGATTGGATTCTTGGTCAACACTGGTAAAAAAATTTACGAAGACGCGCATGTCTCATTGTGGATCGCTGCCATAGCTGTGTGTGTGTTTTTTTTTGTAATTCCCAATAAATTTTTGTGATACATTCCTGGATCATTTGCTTTATTGAGCATCTCCTAATACTCTCTAGACGCCAAATTCAATTTAGTTTTTTTAATATGATATTTTTTAAAAGTTGACGATATTTTGTTCACAAATCATTGTTTTTTTTTCATTCTGTATATTATGACATTGATAACATTCGGTGGTACCTATTTCTCTGTTGGTAGGTGGCATTACACAGGTCAGTGCATATCCATTCACTCCATCTACCCCAGGCTGAAAATATAAAAAAAAGATAAAACAGATGAACAAATAAATATTTAATTTAACCCTTCCATAGATACCACCAACACAAACCTCATCCACTGCACACAACAAATTCAATGTGTTTTGTATTCGTTTAATATGTTATGTACTTGGGTCATACTTTTTTTCTAAAAAGGGCAGTTTACTTCAGTGGTCTCCAAACCCCGGGGCTGCTGACAGGTACCGGTCATTAGAACGAATGTTACTGGGCCGCCCAAGAATATTAAATTAGTTCCTTTTTATTTATTTCTCGCGTGATTGTGCGATGTTTGCATTGAGGAGAAATGATCAACGCTGCCCCCCCACCCCCACGTTTTTAGTGGGCCACCGTGAAGTTATCAAACGCTGACCGGTCCGTGGCGAGAAAAAGGTTGGGGAGGACCACTGATTTAGTTGATTTTGTACTAAGCATCACAGGTCAGTACTAATTTACACTTTGGTACACATACATAGACGCATCAAAAGAAAGATAACTTGTACAGTTAACTAAGTGTACATTAAGAAAGACAAACCTGCTGAACAGGTACACTAGATACATGTACAGTTAACTAAGTGTACATTAAGAAAGACAAACCTGCTGAACAGGTACACGTGGACGGCCGATACTCTTTAGTTTTACCAACACAAGCGTTTTTACCGGGTACTTCACACGACCTGTGGACGTACGGGTAAATATAAAACGTCATTACTTCCTGCAGACATTTGGTTTAACCCTCTAACAAAAAACGTCATTACTTCCTGCAGGCATTTGGTTTAATCCTCCAACACAAAACGTCATTACTTCTTGCAGACATTTGGTTTAATCCTCTAACACAAAACGTCATTACTTCCTGCAGACATTTGGTTTAATCCTCTAACACAAAACGTCATTACTTCTTGCAGACATTTGGTTTAATCCTCTAACACAAAACGTCATTACTTTCTGCAGACATTTGGTTTAACCCTCTAACACAAAACGTCATTACTTCTTGCAGACATTTGGTTTAATCCTCTGACACAAAACGTCATTACTTCCTGCAGACATTTGGTTTAATCCTCTAACACAAAACGTCATTACTTCTTGCAGACATTTGGTTTAATCCTCTAACACAAAACGTCATTACTTTCTGCAGACATTTGGTTTAACCCTCTGACACAAAACGTCATTACTTCCTGCAGACAGTTGGTTTAATCCTCTAACACAAAACGTCATTACTTCCTGCAGACATTTGGTTTAATCCTCTGACACAAAACGTCATTACTTATTGAAGACATTTGGTTTAATCCTCTAACACAAAACGTCATTACTTCCTGAAGACATTTGGTTTAATCCTCAAACACAAAACGTCATTACTTCCTGAAGACGTTACCCTTGTTAAAAAAAAAAACCTTCAACTAAAATTTTACGAATTCAAAATGAGATTACATCTTTATAATATCTCTCACAACTTTGCATTAACAATCAAACAAATATATGTCACAACTTTGCATTACTATTCAAACAAATATATGTCACAACTATGCATTATTTACAATTCAAACAAAATTATCTTGATTTTTTTTTCAAAAGATACGACTCACAAAAGAAAAACTTTTTTTTTTTACAACGTAAATATAAGAGGTTTTACAGTACTTGCCTGTTTCTCTGTTGGTGTGTAGCATCACATATACCGGTACACACCCACTGGCTCCATTTGCCCCAACCTGTGTTGTTTTTAAATTGAATTTTAATTTCTGAGCAGATGGTAGTTATGTGTGACTTAACGGGAAAATCGCTGATTACGAATTATTATTATTTTTTTTTTTGAGTAAAACAAACAAAATAATATAATTATGGGCACTCATAAGCCGTTATAAGATTTTTTTTTCCCTTTGGGTAGGGGGTGGGGGTGGGCAGGGATTTTTAGAGATAACGGGAGAAGGAGGGGGCTTTTGCAAGAGTACTAGAAGGAGGCCGGGGCCCTGTGGCACTGAGGTCCCTGGTGGGGGTCACCCAGCCTGCCTAACCAATAGAAAGACTATGTGAAAACCATTAGCTGCCTGTAGCAGGGCCACTGTGCCTAGGGCCTACGGACTTTTCAAGGACCTACGAAAGCCAGAACATAATAGTGAAAACAAGTTCAGATTGCCAATACAATGTTAATAATGTTTGTATTAA
Organism: Bulinus truncatus; assembly: GCA_021962125.1. Lineage (NCBI taxonomy): Eukaryota > Metazoa > Mollusca > Gastropoda > Planorbidae > Bulinus > Bulinus truncatus. The sequence goes on from JAGDYQ010000148.1 coordinate 556,237, forward strand.
AGTAACTATATATAACCGTGTGAGATGAGCACGTCAAGCTGCAGATCTGTAAATTACTTTATGTAAACTTTTCGGCTCTTTGTCTTAGCAAGTCACATATGACGTCATCAAAAGTTTATTTAGATGTCAAACAGCGAAGAAGTGCGGGGGTGCATTCTTGAAAAAAATATTAAAAATGAAGATGGGGGAGGACCTACGACTTTGAAAGTGCCTAGGGACTACGATGACCTTAAAACGGCCCTGGTCTGTCACACAAACATTCACCGTTGTGTCTCTAATCACGTTCTTTGTTAAAAAATGTTGTGGCCTATTTAAAAAAAATTCATTACCGGGACAAAGCAGACAATTCTGGCCAAGACAATCAAAATCGTTGACGAGTTCAATAACGAAATAATCCAGGCTCCAACTCATTCGGGCCAACAACGTAACGCAGGGCTGCCACAAATAGAGTAGTGGGTGCCGCTTCGGGAGGGGGGCATGATCGCGAGGCCCCGTCGGGCACAATGATATGCTATATAATAACGTATCGATTGGTGGCTGTTTTGGTGATTAAAGGGGCCCCGTTCTGTGGAAGTTGCCAGAAGGACCAAGCGTAGCTAGCGGCAGCCTGGTGTAGCGATAATCCCATTGGACAGGCACTGTAAACAAACGTCATAGCTCAAAGGTCATGATCACAGGTTATCCCTGTTGGTATTGAGGTGCGGCTAACTAAAGGTACATCATTGAGACTAATACAGTGTCGACAACAAATCTCAAGGAGCAGGTAACCGTTTGAAATAGGTAGGGACTTACGGCTGTCGCCCTTAGCTAAGATCAATTGTACGCACCCCTCCGTGCCTCATACTGCTACAGCGTTGAACATGTAATTATGGTTAATAACAATATAAACACTAAACAGTTACTCATAGACTCTAGGCAACTAAAGAAACACTAAACAATCAAGCAATAAATACTAAACAATTAAAATAAACAATAAACAACCAACAATAAAGACTTAATAACGAAGGCTAATAACTAAACTTCTAAACCTAACATCCAAACAATAAACACTAACTCACCTTTTCCGTCAACAGCGATGAATAACATCATCAAAGACAACACTGACGTGAATTTAGCCATTTCAACACTTGAGTTCCACTAGTAATAAGTACACTTTACAAGTAAATGTAGTCATTTATAGACTAGATGAAGTGAAGTCAAACTAGTCATTTATAGACTAGATGAAGTGAAGTAAACCTAGTCATTTATAGACTAGATGAAGAGAAGTAAAACTAGTCATTTATAGACTAGATTAAGTGAAGTAAAACTAGTCATTTATAGACTAGATGAAATGAAGTAAACCTAGTCATTTATAGACTAGATGAAGAGAAGTAAAACTAGTCATTTATAGACTAGATTAAGTGAAGTAAAACTAGTCATTTATAGACTAGATGAAATGAAGTAAACCTAGTCATTTATAGACTAGATGAAGAGAAGTAAAACTAGTCATTTATAGACTAGATTAAGTGAAGTAAAACTAGTCATTTATAGACTAGATGAAATGAAGTAAACCTAGTCATTTATAGACTAGATGAAGAGAAGTAAAACTAGTCATTTATAGACTAGATTAAGTGAAGTAAAACTAGTCATTTATAGACTAGATGAAATGAAGAAAACCTCGTCATTAATAGACTAGATCAAGTGAGCCTAACCGTGAGTTCTGTTTGAAGTAAACCTAGTCATTAGTAAACTTTGAAATGAACTTAGTCATAAATTGACTTTGCAGAAAACTAGTCATGAATAAAAATTGAAGTAAACCTAGCGATAGATAGACTTAATATTGAGTCTAGTCGATTATAAAATTTGAAGTAATCTTAGTGATTATTATATACTTCAAAGTAAACCTAAGCAAGTACTCTAAGTACTCCAAGAGTCGCTATAAAGAAGATTTGTAAACAAATGGGCGTGGCATTCAAGAATAAAAAAAATACAGATAGAAAATTCCAGTCAAGTAAATTAATAACTAGATATAAGTTAGATATATAAATGAAAAAAAGAAGTAGAAAGACAGATAGATAGATAGATAGATAGATAGATACACAGTGACAGAGATACTTAGTTAAATGATTAATATATAGCGAGATCGATAGATAGATTCATACATCGATACACAAAACACATATGCACACATAGAGAAATACAGGCAAGAACATGGAGAGATGGTCATTTAGCTAATATACAGACCAAATAGAATAATTTAAAAAAAATATGGAAATGAGAGAATGTAGCTAACTTTCTTTAAAGTATTCGTAGATATTCCTTACAATTAAAAGCAAGTCATAAGATTTAATCTTTCCACTTTTCAGAAAATTTCCATCACCACTGCTGAAGAGTGCGGTGCGTCACATTCTATAAATAACCCATACTTTTTTAGCAACTAATTTTTTGTAAGTTGATTTTTTGATATGTTTTTAGAGCATTTTCGAAAAAAAAATGCTCTATTGTCCCCGTTTTGTCTGTCCGTCCGTGTACACCCTAGATCTCAACAACCATAAGTCCTAGACCCATGATGTATATATCATTTTGTAGGTCTTGGCCTGCCAAGAAATGACTTTTTTTCATTTCGCGATCTGACCTCTCAGGGCCGTAAAAGGGGCCTTAGTACCGTTTTTTACTATATAAGCTATATTAATAAAGGAGCGCTATATCTCAGCAACTATAAGTCCTAGACCCATGATGTATATATCATTTTGTAGGTCTTGGCCTGCCATGTGTACATCAAAAGTTCATTTCGCGATAGGACCTCTGAGGGCCGGGCTTCAGGGCTCCTAGGGGCTTATATATTATATATACACCTTGTACGTTCAATAACCCGTTCGTTCATTTGGTGCGAAATACTGCAGCACGTAGTTTCACCAAGATTTATTAAGAAACTCATCAAATGAAATGGTAAGATTGTGTTCTGAGTTTAATTGAAAGTATCAGAGCTATGCAACAATTGACGGAGTTTTCGGACGATTAAATGACTATAATTTAGAATGTTTTCAATTATGAGTCCTATTTCAGTAACCACAAACCACTTGTAGTTAGATTTAAGAGACAATAATTTTTTTTCAAATATAAAGAAACGTCTTTATAATTTTTTTTTTTTACAAATATATGCATTACACAATTGAATTTATAAACATTTCCAAAATTTACAAATACTTACTGAAAGCTAACAAACGTACTGATACATAACACGAAAATGCGCTAACACGTCCTGTGTCCAGAATGGAACAGGCTTAATTGCTTGTTTTTTTTTTAATACAGTGGATTCCGCTTAATTGGGACACCGCTTAACTGGGACAGCCGCTTATTTGGGACAAATCTCAAAAGAAACCAAACCAAGAAGCCAATAGTAAATGTGTATGTTTTATTGGGACAGCCGCTTAATTGGGACAAAAAGCCTCGGTCCCGATGTGTCCCAATTAAGCGGAATCGACTGTATAAATATATAGCTGCACTCTTTACGTGTCCGAATGTGTGTTTGTATGTTCATTTGTGTGTGTGTGTGTGTAAGTGTTTAAAATAACACGTTCGCTATATCAATGAAGGACAAGTTGCTGAAATGTAGCTACAATTTCAGCCTAGGATCCCTTGTCAATTAAATCATAACTTTGCCAATTACTCCATAATACAGTGGTTCTTGGCCTTTTTTTAGCCACTAGACTCCAAAGGGTGTGAAACTAAGGCCGCGGGTACCCTCAAAGTTTAGTGCAAACTGGTAACCTACTTTTAACCTCTTGGTTGTTTTAAAACGGAAAGTACATGTCGTTGAGTACCCCTCCATAGCCGTACCCGTTCCTCCCTCCATAGCCGTACCCGTACCTCCCTGCATAGCCTTACCCGTACCTCCCTGCATAGCCGTACCCGTACCTCCCTGCATAGCCTTACCCGTACCTCCCTCCATAGCCTTACCCGTACCTCCCTGCATATCCGTACCCGTACCTCCCTGCATATCCGTACCCGTACCTCCCTGCATAGACTTACCCGTACCTTCCTGCATAGCCGTACCCGTGCCTCCCTGTATAGCCGTACCCGTACCTCCCTGTATAGCCGTACCCGTACCTCCCTGCATAGCCTTACCCGTACCTCCCTGCATAGCCGTACCCGTACCTCCCTGCATAGCCGTACCCGCACCTCCCTGCATAGCCGTACCCGTACCTCCCTGCATAGCCGTACCCGTACCCCAGTGTGGTACGCGTGCCAACCAGTTGAGAACTGCGGCCATAATATCTCAAATTTTTGTATTGAGCCCCTTAAAACCCCTAAGAAATGGCTCTAAATTCATTAATCTTACGAATTTCGCCTTTCAGTCGTTTTCAATAACAGATAAGCCAAGAGAAATTATATTGGGTGTGATGAAATGACAAACGCAGATAAGTTAAATAATTAGCCAACCAGGGTGTGTTGTATGAGCGATGCCCAAGAATTAAATAGAAACAAAAATAATTGTTTTGAATAAACAATAGCAATCCATTTACTTAGAGAGTATATTTAAAAAAAAAATATCGCAGAGTGAAATTCGTTTCGTTTATTTTTATGCATTGTTGATTTTAATTATCACATTATATAATGTACAAAACAACAGGGATTAGCTAGTGTATATATTGTCTATATAATTAGTAAAAGAAATGAAGAGTAACGTTTTCTTGGCGTCAGTTGATATCACAGTCACGGGGAGATAGCTCTTGACTCAGGGGAAGCTATCGCCAGCAGCTAACAGAGTTTTCTTCCCTGTCGGCTGTCGCTGAACGGGTTCGATCGAGGTTCTGTAAGGGGGGAGATAGAGGTTGATTTATGAAATGTGAGCGGAAATGTTTAAACTGAAAATTTAACACCTGATAGGACACAACGAGCTAAATATGTATTATTGATAGACAGACTGGCATGCATAGTGATAGGAATACTTAAGCTCAATGCATATACAGAATGACAGAGAGTCGTCTGCAAAACAGATAAATTGCCCGACAGAGAATTGAATTAAATAGACAGACGGATAAAAAGAAGGAGAGAAAAATAACATTATGCAGACAGATATAACAAATAGTCCTCCATAAAAATGAAGTATATTTAGTAATATAAACATTGATATATATGGATATATAGATAGATAGGCCGTCTGGCTTGAAGACAGGTAAGACAGACAAGTGTACATATATTAACAGATATATTGACAGACAGACAGATAGATAGATGGATGGATGGATGGATGGATGGATGGATGGATGGATGGATGGATGGATGGATGGATGGATGGATGGATAGATAGATAGATAGATAGATAGATAGATAGATAGATAGATAGATAGATAGATAGATAGATAGATAGATAGATAGATAGATAGATAGATAGATAGATAGATAGATAGATAGATAGATAGATAGATAGATAGATAGATAGATAGATAGATAGATAGATAGATAGATAGATAGATAGATAGGCTTTTTGGTTGGTTGGCTGGATGGATAGGTGGATGGATGGATAGGTAGACAAATCTACTCAGTGTGTTTACAAAAAACAAAAGACCAGGCTCGTAGATGACCTACCCAAACACATTGACCAGCTCAGTCGGGGCCCGAGTGCCCTCCACGAATGGCTGGATCAAAGGCAGGACTTTGCCGGCTTCATTCACTTTGATCTCAATCTTCACTTTCTTTATCTTCACGTTCATCACACGGAACAGGCTGCAAGGGTTTTAATATGAACCAAAATATGCAATTAAATACACATGTATCGTTTACCTCATGCATCATAACTGTAAGCATTTGAGTTGTGTCTATTCAAGGGACGGATGGTCGTGCCGTAAAGTGTCAAGCTGAGAAAGCCGGGTTCGATTGCCGGTGAGGACCAAGCAGGCCCGTAGCGTGCGGTGGGGGGGGGCGGACCCCTTGCGTTTTGTCTGGCCCCCTCTGCTTATTTGTTCTACTTAGTAAAATGTATTACCTGCACCCTGCTATTGCTTGGCCTCTGCTGTAGAATTTTTACGCTACAAGGCTGGGACCAAAGGGTATGTAAAGTCAGGGCCGCCGAGAGGGCGGGGCAGGGATTGCCAGGGGGCCCGCATCTGTAAGGGGGCATAAAGGGGGCCCGGCAGCCCCGACCATGTCATTTTTTCACGATTCATTGTTTATTACGGGGCTCGCAATGATGTCCTGTCCTGGGGCCAGCGTTGGCTCTCGGTGCCACTGTGTAAAGTCATGGTTAAAAGGTCGCGCTGTATCTCCCGTGGTGCCTCCATGGTCATTGCACTATCGGTTCAGGTGGGGGGGATGAAAGACGGGGCACCATTTAAACAGTTCTATTAGTGGTTTATATGGATCTACGATATTTCATCTCAACCTTAACAAATTAACAAGTATCGAATCAACCAACTACCGATTCCGAACTAACAGATATAAAATACTTGAAAATAAACTAGATAGTACAAGGGGATGAGAAAACAGAAATTGTGTAAAGAAAAAATGCCTGATTCTCAGAAAAGTGCCCATAATGTTAATTCCTGACTCTGGTGTAAAGCAATAACTGATTATGGCAAGCGGAGCCGGAGCCAGCTATTGTGGCGCCCTGTGCGAGTTACATTTTTTTCGGTGCCCTCCTCCCAATTTGAAAAAAAGTGCAAGAAACATTTAACATCGCTTTTTTTACCCTCCCCCCCTTTTTTAGTTCGGCGCCCTGTGCGGTCGCACAACCATCATTACCCTTCCTACGCCACTGATGGCAAGCAGGACCGGGTTAAAGTTTATGTGGGGCCTTAAGGCTTTTTACCAAAAAAATATATATATATATATATATAAAACGGACCAGATTTTTCGCACGCGAAATGACGTATCGGCCGTGCAGTACATTCGTGGCTCGTGGTAGCTCAGAATATTCTCTCTCAATAGCCCCCAGCATCGGAGTCGCTCTTATCGTCTGATGGATCCAGTGGCGCAGGGAGCTTAACTCGCGCCCGGGGCAGAATTACCCTTTTATTTTATCGCCCCTCGCCCCCATTCGTAAACCATATCATATTACATGTAAAATAGACCGTTTGTCGCCCCTTTGTGAGTAGCGACCGGGGGAATGACGCCCCCCTTGCTCTCCCCCCCCCCCCGCTCACTACGCCACTGTCTGGATCACGAATCTGAGCGACCGCCTGAGAGCTCCAACCCCTGCCCTCCCCTGTCCTCCACCTGCCCCCCCCCCCCGCCCCTTACTATCAAAGCGCCATTCAACATTTCACATTACATACGTGTTGCCAGAATATTATAATTCAGAACTCTAGCCGTTTTCTCGAATGAAATTAGTTGGGGTGGGGGGGGGAAATTCGCGGTGAATCATTACAGTCTTATAAATAAGGGCCGATCTTTGTGAAGGGCCTAAAGCTTTATAGCCTTACCAGACTAATGGTGAATCCGGCCCTGATATCGGGCTCTTCAAGAATTCTTTAGATTCTTTCCTAGGGTCGTACAAAGGGCCGTTACTCTATGTCAAGCCAAGACAAATGTATACGGAAGCGAGGGGAATCCGTCTGAGAAATGGCGCTATTTCGGTAACAGGATAGGGGGCTTATAGTTAACTCACTCTGAAATGATCCTCAGCGCTGACAATATGACCAGACCCATGACGAGCAGAAAGATGTAGTACCAGACGTTGGCTGTAGGTGTGGGGGTGGGGCAGGTGACGTATATATATAACAACAGACAGGAATGAGTTTTAGAAAACACAAAAAAGCAGTATTAAAAGCTTGATGAGATGAGGCCCTCGGTAAGTGCCAGTTTGTTGCGAGGCCTTAACAAAATAATCATTAAAATAATGAAATATGGCTATCTTGCATGGGGCCTCGATTACTTGTGTGTGTGTGGGGGGGGGAACAGGTGCCCAGACGAGCCCATGGATTAAAACTGCTCTGAAGATGCACATGTTGAGTTACGCACTTATATGCTATATTTTAGTAAGAGTGCGATCGTCTGTATCGCCTGTGGTTAAAACATGGCTCTTATGTACCGGTTGGCTCTTATGTACCGGATGGCTCTTATGTACTGGATGGCTCTTATGTACTGGATGGCTCTTTTGTACTGGATGGCTCTTATGTACCTGATGGCTCTTATGTACCTGATGGCTCTTAAGTACCGGGTCTTCGTTGGATACAGTGCGTCTCCCGTTGAGTTTGAATTATTTTATATTATTTCATTTATTTTTTCACTAAGTGTTGTTAAATCGAATATATTGAAGCTCTTGTAGTACTGTAAACGTGAAAAGCCAGAATATGCACCTGTAGTAGACTTAATGTTGTGCAGTCATGTCTGTATGGTAGGACAACAGTATTGAATATTGATATACATATATACCTGGACAAGTTCCGTGAACCCTTTCCCTCTAGTAGACTTAATGTTGTGTAGCCATGTCTGTATGATAGGACAACAGTATTGAATATTGATATACATATATACCTGGACAAGTTCCGTGAACCCTTTCCCTCTAGTAGACTTAATGTTGTGTAGCCATGTCTGTATGATAGGACAACAGTATTGAATATTGATATACATATATATCTGGACAAGTTCCGTGAACCCTTTCCCTCTAGTAGACTTAATGTTGTGTAGTCATGTCTGTAGGACAACAGTATTGTATATGTATATACACATATACCTGGACAGGTTCCGTGAACCCTTTCCCTCTAGTAGACTTAATGTTGTGTAGTCATGTCTGTAGGACAACAGTATTGTATATGTATATACACATATACCTGGACAGGTTCCGTGAACCCTTTCCCTGTAGTAGACTTAATGTTGTGCAGCCATGTCTGTAGGACAACAGTATTGTATATGTATATACATATATACCTGGACAAGTTCCGTGAACCCTTTCTAGGCAGTCGGTGCCACATTTTCTTAAGCAGCTTCCAGCACAGTCCACCCCAAACTCGTACGTGTCACAGGCTATAAACAGAAACATCGGTTATTATACAGACTAATAGTTGGATGGATGGACAGACATACATGCAAATGGATCGTGGACAGAATGACGCATAGACAGACACATCTGGCGACCAACAGAAAGACAGACTAATGAAATTAAAAACCACAGCTACAATCAATGTTATTAGGAACTGAAAGTAATGAATCCAGCTTTCCCACAGACAGCCTCCCCACAGACAGCCTGCCAACAGACACCTTTCCACAGACATCCTGCCCACAGACAGCATGCCCACAGACACCTTCCCACAGACAGCCTCCCCACAGACACCTTCCCACAGACAGCCTCCCCAAAGACAGCCTGCCCACAGACACCTTCCCACAGACAGCCTCCCCACAGACAGCCTGCCCACAGACACCTTCCCACAGACAGCCTGCCCACAGACAGCCTCCCCACAGACAGCCTCCCCACAGACAGCTTCCCCACAGACAGCCTCCGCACAGACCGCCTCACCACAGACACCTTCCCACAGACAGCCTGCCCACAGACAGCCTCCCCACAGACAGCCTCCCCACAGACAGCCTGCCCACAGACACCTTCCCACAGAGTCTTGATTCAATAAGCCAACACCGTCACTGTCAGAGGATGGTTAAGGCAGCCGCAACTCTTAACAGATATCAGGGGTCCACCATAAAAATGACTTGGCTGTTGTTTTGTGTATTGGAGCCCCTATGGTTGAGGGTTTATCATGGGGCCAACGCGGCAGGCCCGTAGCGTGCGGGGGAGAGGGGTCAGGGGGGCGGGCCCCCCTGCGTTTTGTGTGTCCCCCTCTGCTTGTTTGCTCTACTTAGTAAAATGTATTTCCTGCCCCCCCTGCTATTGCCTGGCCCCTGCTGTAGAATGCCTGGCCCCTGCTGTAGAATTTTCACGCTACAGGGCTGCAACGCGGTAACCTGCCTTAAAAACGACTAAGCTATTGGTATGTGTGTGATGAGAGAAGCCCCCAATAGTTGTTTGACAGGATTAACTGGAGGGATCCCCAAGATTAGCTACAAGGAATCCTGGTACCAACATTGACACATTACTCAACAACAACAAAATAATAGACCAAAATCTTATTATCTAAAAGTCTTCAAAGAGAAATTCGCGGTAACTCAGCATATACTTGTTCAATAATAGCTAGTCAGTCTCCTGGATACGACATACAAACGGGCGGCATATGGGCCCCTCATTCACCCCCCCCCTTCCACTGTCCTATCAAACCATTTGCTAAAAAAAAGGGGGCCGCTCCCCACCCCAAAGTGTAGTTCTTGTTTGGGGGCCCTTTGAAATATCTCTAAAGTTCTCTGCCTAAGCCTTCCCACGCCCCACTCTGCCCAGCACGAAGGGGGGGCCGAGAGCCAACAATGGCCCCAGGGCAGCAGGACATCATTGCGGGCCCCTTAATAAACAATGAGTCGTGAAAAAATTGACATGGTCGGGGCGGCCTGGCCCCCTTACAGATGCGGGCCCCCTGGCAATGACCCCCCTCTCTCGGCGTGCCTGCCAGCACCTACTCTTCGCACCCACCCAAACCATCCGCCTAAGCGCGCCTTCTCCTTCAACTTCAACTCCAGTCAATTGTCTGTCTCTTTTTTCTTGTTTGTTTTTCGTTTCAGTATGAATGTTCCCCTTAAGTGAGTCGATCTGACCAGAATATCTTACCAGCATACACCCGATACGGCTGGCCTAACACCGCCGAATTACGTCATCACTGACCAATGACGACAAAAGTAAAAAAAAAAAAAATCTTACCATTATTAGGGACAGTAGCAGATTAATGGTCAGATCGGAAATGATGGGTTTGAGGGGCGGGAGGGTAGAGGTTAGGGGGGGGGACGTGCCCCACATAATTAAAATTATCAGTTGGTGTTTTGTGTGTGTGAGGGGGTATTTAGAACTCTCATTAGGGTAACTTACAGACGTATGTACTGCAGTGGAGTAGTGAGGGTGCAAGGGGGGGGGGCATCATGCCCCGTGCGCTACTCACAAAGGGGCGGCAAATGGTATATTTTACATATAATTATATATTGTTTTCAAATGGGGGAGGGTGGGTGCTAAAAAGGTATTGTGCCACTGATGCACTGATACAAACTTCTCGTCCATAAGTAAAACGTTTCAAGAAAGTAAGATGCCATTTCGTCAAGCCTGTCTGCACAGAATACAAGAGTAGAACTTTGAAAAAACAGCATTTTGTTTTATAACTCCAATTGCACTAGTATTTAAACAATGGATGTAGCTGTACCCTACAGCTTTGTGATGAACAGCTACAGCGCGACACAGCCGTGCCAGTAACAGGGAAGGAGACAGACAGTGTTACGTGTCGACACGACCAACACACAGCACACAACACTCAACACACAACACACAACACTCAGCATACTACACACAACACATTCTAAGATCTTTCGTTCAAGTCCTACCCAGAGTACAAGAGGCAAACGGGTATTTATATCCAGGCTTGCAGTGAGTGCAAACCCCGTAGTCCTGGTCGCAGATATCGGAACAGTTGCTGCAGCTCTGGTCACAGTTCGGTCCCCAAGTGTAGGCTGGACAGAATGACAACACTAAAAACGAAAAAAAAACATAAACATTAGCAGGGATAACAGTTTTAGAAAAGACCAAACACCAGTGTTGTTCAGTTAACTATAACTAAAACGATAACTAGAATGATTGACTTTAGTTAACTATAACTAAAACTAAAACTAGCAAGAATTTTTTAACTATAACTAAATAATAACTAAAATGCTTGCCAAAAAAACTAATAATAACTATAACTAAAAAGACTTTCATAACTAATCACATGAAAGTTTTATAATTTTTGATACACGCCTCACGCATTTCATTATTATAATCTTACTATTAAATGTGGCCTAAAAAGGTGAATGTGTTTATTCACGATATTTCAGAGGGATGTAAAATTAGCGGAAGAGCATGCGCAATCTACTTTTGCTTTATTTATTTCCGATTTGATGTTACTAATAGTACAAACATAAAAAAAAACAATTGGGCACTGTAGGGTTAAAGCCATAGATATATAAGATTTAAAACAACGAAACAAACAACAGATGTTCAAACTGTGACTGGAAACACTGTTGATTGAAAACACAGGTGACTGTGGAAATACTTTTTGTTGAAATCGGTGAAATCTGTGATCCACAATTACAAGTTAATACATGTGATTGTCAAACTTTATTTTAGTTATGAAAAGTTAGCTGATAGCGATTCAAAGTAGTATTTTTCTACCCAAAATATATGCAGGATCTAAATCACTTCAACGAATGATAACTGAGCATTGGAATGAAGGAATTGTTAAACTCAAGGAACTGATTTCTGCTTCTCGTAAAGTCATAATCTGTCTCGATGGATGGTCCAAAACAAACTTGTCTGCATCTTTCTTGGGTGTTTCTGCTTGTTTTTTTTTTGATTCTGTGAAGTTGGTTGTTAGACACGCAATGCTACAACTTGTCCAGCTGCAGTATCCACACACAGGAGAAATGTTGGCTGAAGCTCTACATCAGTGCTTGTTGGACTGGAGCATTACATCTAAACAAGTGTTGATGATTGTCACTGACAGTGGAGCCAACATGACCAAAGCCATCAGATTGCTAAATGAAAGAGAAATGGCTGACCAAGAATGTGATGATAATGATATCAGTACAGAGTCAGAATATCTTTCAAATTCGGACAATGATGCCAGTTATGCTGAAGGAAGTGACACTGATAAAGAAGTAGAAGTCAACATTGATCCTGTACCGGCAGACTTAGTTTACTCAATTGAATTAGAAGAGTTAGACAAATCTAGTCATATGCCTTATCCTAGAATGGCGTGTCTAGCTCACTCGCTTCAGCTTGTGGTGAAAAAAGCATTCAGCCATTATGACAGCCTCCTTACTAAAGTTAGACACATGGTTGGAAAAATTGAGAAAGTCAAATAAAGGGATAGAAAAAATTAAACAACGATGTGGCAAAGTGCTTGTCAGTGATAACAGTACCAGATGGAACAGCACTTACCATATGATATCTCGCTTTATTGAACTTAAAGCGTGTGTTACTGAATTACTGGCTGAGATGAAAACTGACATACTGTTGATTAGCAAATGGATGCTGTGCAGACTGATAAACTTCAAACAGACAGTCAATCACTTTCTCATATACTGCCTGCAATTATCGAGCTGCAGTGTCACCTACAGTCTTGCAAGGCATCAAAGTCAGTTACATCAACCATGCTGAGTGATATGAAGACCAGGTTTAGCTGCATTATGAATCCAGCTGCTGACAATTTCAACCCAATACCAGCAGCAGCATGCCTTCTAAATCCATCGCTGGCAGTTACTATGATGATAGAAGATGAAGAAATGATAAAGCTGCTTGAGGCTGCCAAAAAATACATAATAAACGAGGTTTGTGTGACTAAATTTTACTCCACCAGACATGCCAAAATTGCTATGTATTAATTATAGTTGTGTTATGTCATTTAGTTCACTGCTCTGAAATTCAGTCTACTATCTAGTTCTGTAATAATGGTAATGCTATTATTGGTAGTGGGTGGTGGCACTGGCATGGCATGTTGTATGAGTACACAGATTTTGAATAAAAACTGACAATAATGTAAATGAATAATAATCCAACAGCAATTTGTGTTGAGAGTTTTATTTTTGAGGTACTGGTTGCAAGTTGGTATAGACTAGTATAGAGTTAAATACTGATAAAAATTATTATTCTAATTTGTGCTTGTCAGTTGCCATGCCGGTAACCAGTATGTGTAAAAGTACTATATAGTTATTTGTCAATCACCTGATTGACTTTTACTATTGTGCACATTATATACAGGTTAAACAACAAAGAACAAAATCACCAGATGAAATTCAACTGCAGCAGCAGAGTATTCTTCAGATTCAGTTTCCAAACCTGGCAATGAAACTTTCTGCATCCGACAGTGCCACACCTCATCAGTTGCAGATGTCAGAAATTAATGTGGCCACCGGCATGATCAACAAGTGCATTGCTGACATCCAATGCAATGCAATCAAAGACAATGCCATACCATTTTGGTTGAGAAGCTGTCCGAAGTCGTACAGTCAACTTGCACCTATTGCTCTAGACCTATTAGCAGCACCTGCTTCTCAAGCATTTGTTGAACGGCTGTTTTCAGTTTGTGGGATGCTGACCACCGGAACAGAATGGAGAAGTCGCTGGAAATGAGAGTATGGCTGAAAGTCAACAGTGACTTGCTGAACGAATTAGGCAACAATTTGTTTGATGTAACAATTTGAAATAAAGCAACTTGAATTTTTTTATTCAACTTGGAAGTCACTTTTACAACTGGTTTTTACAAACTTAAAAGTTTTCAAGATTTTTTTTAAACTTATTTTCTGTTCACTTCATGTGTAGTGTGATAGTGTAGTGTGTGGTGCAGTGGATGTTGAAATTTAATTGGCATGTCTCTGTCGTATGATGGGCATTTGAAGTTTTGCAGTGCTTACGAAAATTATTCAATAACTATAACTATAACTAAATAATAATAAAAATGATTGATGAAAAAAATAACTATAACTATAACTAAAATGAGTTTAAAACTATAACTAAATAATAATAAAAATGATTGCTAAAAAAACTAATCAAAACTATAACTAAAATGATTTTAATAACTAGAATATCACTGCCAAACACCTTTTTTTTAAATTTTATTACCGTAAAAATATGTGTACCGATTTAAATTTTACGAATAGATCTTTCTTTAAATTAATTTGGTCATATACATAGGCAAATTCATTGCCAGATCTACAGAAGTTGTAATAGCAAACAGTGCTCGATTTAAGAAAAAAACCAGTGCCGGGGAAAAAAAGAATTTCGGTAGAGCCGGGGTTAAATGTCTATGATTTTATCCCCACCTGGGATATATTAGCTAAAGCAGAGCCGGGGATGACAGTTCTCAGTGCCGGGGATATCCCCGGCATCCCCGGCGGTAAATCGCGCTCTGATAGCAAATCAAAAAGTTCAACTACAAAACATTGATTTGAAAACTAGAATACAAAAATGAGATCCTTAACTTAAAGTAGTTTTCGGCCTTCACTAGTTTTATTGTCATAAACTTATGATTGTTGATCCTAATAACAATTCTACATCTCAACAGCATGATATGATCATCATGGATATAGATACCGAAAGATAGCCTGCAGTGAAGTGAACTTCATGTTGTTGCTTACCTCTGTCTTCAGTCGAGTTGTCGTCGTTTACATCTGGAACAAAAGAAAATGCTTCATAAATCACGTGTACATTCTCTCACGATTTATTATTATTTTAAGTCAGTATATTTAATAAATTGCCTGTAAGGTTTTAGGATAAAAGTTCTTATCTTCTTGGACTAAAAGATGTCCGGTTAAGACTTCTTTGTATTACAGTCATATATTTTTTTTTAATTTTCAAGATCTACCTTTTTCATCTTTACAGTCATCAACATACACTTCATTGGATGAATTTCCGGATGACCTTTGACATTTAGACATTGCTGAAGTGGGGAAAAACAAAAAAAAGAGAAATAATGTGTTGTTAAAAGCATTACAAATATACAGAGGCGAGTTATATAAGTGAATTCATAGGTAAACATGGAAATACAGAGACGGCCTTAGATCTATAGAGGCCCCGGGGCGCAAAGGGAAACAATAGGGCCCTTAAAATAAGAGAGACATATCTAGGGGGGGGGGTTAATGGTTAGCTCTGTGGGATAGGGAGGGGCTTTAAAAGTCACGGCACCGAAGGCGCACCCATCTTTAAATTCGCCTTTGACTAAGTAGTAAGTAGATCGCAGGTAGAGCTAGATGTCAGTGGCGTAGTGAGGGGTGGGCAAGGGCGGCATCATGCCCCGGGCGCTACTCTCAAAGGGGGCGCCAAATCGTATATTTTGAATATAACATTATATGGTTTTCTAATGGGGTGGCGCTAAAAAGGTATTGTGCCCCGGGCGCGTGTTAAGCTCGCTACGCCACTGCTAGCTGTACAGACAATTGATAAATATATCGGTATGTAGTAAGTTGAATAGATAGGTAGGTATGTGTAGATATGTAGATAGATAGAATTAGGTAAACCTTAAGGTGTGTAGCTGTGAAGGTAGGGTAGACAGACAGGCATGAAGGCAGAGATGACGTCGTCAATTGTCATATATAATAATACTCATTTCCAGTGTGCGTTAAATCGAAAGTAAAGAATTAATACAACAGTATTCCAGTTTAAAATACAATCATGAAAAAAAAAATCGGATCTGCCCGAAACCAAAAATAACATAGTCTACCGATCAAGCATAAGGGGATATAACTCTATGCAAAGGTTTTGCACGGTACAGCTAGTACTCATAAATACTAAGGACAACTGCTGATGATAGACAACTCTACCTGGACACACGTGACAGGCAGCGAGGTAAAAGACAACAAACTGGAGCCAGGGCATGTCTAATGGCGCAATGCTGTCTGTTGAAATAATAATTTGAACTGTTAAAAAGATGAACGATAGATACACAGTTTAAAAGAATAAATATATTTTTTAAACGTAAATTAAATCTCCAATGATAAAACTGTTATTCAACTTATTTCAAATTTTGCCTATCGTTAAGAGTTTTTTTCACCCTCATAGCTTTGTTAGTATGCCTTGTTCAAACCTTACAATTACAAATTGAATTAAAGCGTACACAGTTTAAAAACAAACCCAAAAACAACACCTTAGCACGTTGTCAAGTTCACCTCAAAGGGTAGGAGAGAGGGGGGCGGGGCGGGGAGAGATAATAGTAGACTGGTCTGACCTCAAGTGGTCATTTCACTTGTTGGACGGCCGGCAGTTTGTACCAATAACTGGGGTTATGACCAGCGGGCCATGACGACTGACCCACTGACCATGTTAGTGAAGCAATCAAAACTTTTTTGTGTTTTTTTAAAACCAGTATATAAGTTTTTGAAAACCTTAGGGACTTCAGGGACTTCAAACCCGCTGAGTAGGCCCGAGGGGGGGGAGGGGAAGGGGGGGAGGGGAAGGGGAAGGGGGAGGGGAAGGGGGAGGGGAAGGAGGGTAGGGAGAGAGTTCTGAGCGTGAAACAGTCTGTACACAGAGCCCAGTTGTTAGCGTATGCGGGGGCCTAGACCTTGTGTTATTCGGGGGGGGGGGGGTCTAAGCCGATTGTCGTTTACGGCGCCCATCGCGAGTGTCCTGGGGAAGGGGGGGCGGGGCGTCTAGGCCAAGTGCCGTTTTCGGGGCCTAGGCCATGTGTCATATGTGACAGCTACAATCAATGTTATTAAGAACTGAAAGTAATGAATCCAACTTCCCCACAGACAGCCTCCCCACAGACGCCCTCCCCATAGACAGCCTCATATTCGGATCGTGCAACGAGTTGTATATTTTATATTTTTTTTTACCGAAATAATGTAAATCTGTATTGCTACCAGCCCGCTAGCGTGAAAATTCTACAGCAGGGGCCAGGCATTCTACAGCAGGGGCCAGGCATTCTACAGCAGGGGCCAGGCATTCTACAACAGGGGCCAGGCCAATAGCGGGGCCAGACAAATCCCCCCTAGCCCCCCCCCCTCCGCACGCTACGGGCTTGATTGCTACATTATTTTATTTATACGTATGTACAATGCATACTTCACTAAATATACTGTCATAGACAAGTATTTCAAGAAATAAATCATAACTAGGCCCAAACATAAACATGCGTGTAGAACTAAGTATAAAGAGCCCCACATATCTTGTTAGTAACGGGGCCCATACTTACTGCATAGGTAGTGAATTTAAAACATGTAAATTAACGTAACTTCATTTATAAAATAAATTTAGTATGTTTACTAGCTCAGAGAATTTGTTTACATCTGACTGCAAACGGTGCTATGATGCACCATGTTTCGGAAAGTTCTTTCCCCCCCCCCCCCCATATAATCAAGAAGTAGTAGTTTGTAAGTTATGTAAGAGAACATCCTGCTCTGATGCCCGTGTGAATATCTGACGGCTCTTAATTTACCAGTGAACCAGTTTTTATTTTTTTTAAAAAAGGGGGGAGGAATGTCGTAATGCAACGACGATCACTAGAAATATTCCAACCTTCTTGTGAAATAAGCCCACAAACTAATTAAAAGCTAATAATAACGCTCCATGCCCTAATAATAACGCTCCATGCCCTAATAATAACGCTCCATGCCCTAATAATAACGCTCCATGCCCTAATAATAACGCTCCATGCCCATGCCCTAATAATAACGCTCCATTCCCATGCCCTAATAATAACGCTCCATGCCCATGCCCTAATAATAACGCTCCATGCCCATGCCCTAATAATAACGCTCCATGCCCATGCCATAATAATAACGCTCCATTCCCATGCCCTAATAATAACGCTCCATGCCCATGCCCTAATAATAACGCTCCATGCCCATGCCCTAATAATAACGCTCCATTCCCATGCCCTAATAATAACGCTCCATGCCCTTGCCCTAATAATAACGCTCCATGCCCATGCCCTAATAATAACGCTCCATGCCCATGCCCTAATAATAACGCTCCATTCCCATGCCCTAATAATAACGCTCCATGCCCTTGCCCTAATAATAACGCTCCATGCCCATGTCCTAATAATAACGCTCCATGCCCTTGCCCTAATAATAACGCTCCATGCCCATGTCCTAATAATAACGCTCCATGCCCATGAGTACTAATGTGAATAAAACCCCACTTCCCCCACCCCCACCCCCTTTCGGCTGGTGGTAGAAGAAGTGTTCTCCGGAGAAAACCGCGCCCACAAAGTCACTCTACTGCCCCCCACCCCCCACCCTCAAATATATGTACCTCTATTTTACAGGGCTCGATCTTAACGTGTGGTCAAGCTGTTTGCCCCTACTTCCATATACCTAACAAAAACAGGGCTCGATTTACCGCACGGGATGCCGGGGATATCCCCGGCACTGAGACCTGTCATCCCCGGCTCTGCTTTAGCTAATTTCATCCCCGCCGGTGATGAATGACATTTATTCCCCGGCTCTGCAGAAATTTTATTTCATCCCCGGCACTGTTTTTTTTTTTTCTTAAATCGAGCACTGCTCGACTGTCGACCTGAGAGTCCTGGGTTCGATCCTTGGTTAGTTGGGGAATTTTCCCAGGTGAAATTTGTTTCAAAGTCGTCCCACAAGTTCACCCAGCTTTAAATGGGTACCTGACTTTAAGTTGTGGAAGTAAAGGCGGCTGGGCGTTGTGCTAACCACACAATCCCTTCGTGTGAGGAGGTTATAGAAACAGATGAATTCTACACTTCATCTGCCCCGATGGCCCATTTTGGCTATGGGAACTTGATTATTATAGTATAAGATGATCGTAAATAAAAATGGGAAGCCTCTGGGAGGTCAAAGGTAAATGGCTCCTCTGTGATCGAACTCATAACCGTTGGTGGTAATAAACAAACATCGCGTATCAATGAAAAAGAACACAGTTTCAGCCATAGATAACTATGATTTCAGACACTCTCCACACCA
This sequence comes from Bulinus truncatus, assembly GCA_021962125.1. NCBI lineage: Eukaryota > Metazoa > Mollusca > Gastropoda > Planorbidae > Bulinus > Bulinus truncatus. Next base: position 575,707 of record JAGDYQ010000148.1, read on the forward strand.
AATACTTTTTTCCATAGAAAACTGAGCATAAAAGCTTTTTTTTTTTTATAACGTTTTTTTTAACTAATATATGTCAGTGTATGTCAGTTTTTAACTTAATTAGTTAGAGAGTCTTTATGCCCTTTGAACTTTGACGAGAAAGACCTGCATTTCTCATACTGCTCGGTATCTTAAAGATTTATCTCCAATTTTAAAAACAAAGGGAACCTTTATAGTTTGGTTTGTAAGCTATTAGTATTACTGTGCGATTTTGTTTACTATCGACATTTATTTCGTTTAAACAAAGTCTAAGACATTAACACACCAGACCATAAAAAACAATGGATATGTCGGCTGGATCTAGACGTCACAATTTAGTTCTTTTTAAAATAGTTTTTTGCTATTTAATGAATCTGAATCGTGTGACTCATTATTTGTCACTACACATGACGTTTTTTTCTTTTCAATAGACAAACTTATTCAAACTGTTTACAATTACTACTAAATGTAAATGATGACTGTCATAAAACTTAATCCATTAAAATAGACAGCTTATGCCAAGTTATGCCTTATATTACATTCAGTCATTATTTTCTTGCCATTTAATTGGTAATTTTTAATATACTTTATTTACTTTATAATATTATCACCGAAAAATGTGGCTTATAATTTAAAAAAAATTAATACTTTTTGTTCCAGATTCAATTATTTTACATGGCTAAATCATTTATTGGTGGAATAGTTGGAGAGCAACATAAGCTACGATGGTTGTTGCTTCTATCCTTGTACTCCTTGGCAGGTCTCATTGCATATATTTACTTGTATGATATCATCATTCTCTTACTATTGATATTGGCTGTTTGGTATGCTCATGATTACATTAAGGATTATACGAAAGAAACAGTGGATCCATCTAACAAGTATATCTACATCACTGGCTGTGACTCAGGTATTTTTGTGTGTGTAAAACTGATTGTTTGTTTTCTTCCGATGATTTAAGATGCTAAATGTGTGAAGTCCCTGTAAAGATAAGATGAAATCTCTTAGATCCTATAAACCCTTCTTTCATCCCCACCATAGCCGATAGTGCAATGCCCATGGAGGCACCACGGGAGATATATCGGGAACTTGAGCCAAGACCTGAAATTTCCTTGGTCCTCACCGGGGATCGAACCAGGTACCTTCAGGTCGACAGTCGAGCGCTCTACCGCACGACCATCCGCCCCCTTTAAGATGCTAAGTAGAATCTTATTGGCATAAGGAAAAAAAACTTTTGGCTAATGAATAAATGGTAATAACTTAAAAATGAATTATTGGTCTAAAAATAATTTTTCTTAGAAACATCACAATTTTGATTATTGCCATGATGAATAAGGGATGAGGCGAGTGTAGCTAGTCATAATTACATAAGTTACTTGTTAGCCTAATCATATATTTAATGTACTTAAATGATTAGGTTAACCATAATCCATATATGTATAAATATATACAATATACATATTTATAGGTCTTTATAATTTATGTATATAACTATGTTAACTATATTAAATAACTTAGTACCATGAAATAGTATTTTTCTATAAAGAAGACTATAGCTGGCAACACTCATGTCTCATCTCTCCTAAGGATCTGGTTTGTTATGAATGTTGGGTTTTACATTACAGCCTTTTTCACACTAAGTATAAAAACTTTAAAAAAAAATTATAATATTAATACACTTTATGAGCTGTTTATTTTATATAGCAGACAGCTGGTTTATTGATTTTTACTTAGGTAGTATACCTTTGTTTAAAGTTAAAAAAAACATTGCCCTAAAAGGAATGAACATGATGAATCCTTAAAAAAACATGGTCACCCAACATACAGCCATACCATGAATAAAAGTTAAAAAAAACATTGCCCTAAAAGGAATGAACATGATGAATCCTTAAAAAAACATGGTCACCCAACATACAGCCATACCATGAATGCAACTGTTGTCAAAAGTATCTCTTGATGCCACATGGCGCTTTCTGTTGAATTTAGTGTGACCTCCATTACTTACTTAGCTTTGTTTTTATATCTTGCCAAATCTGGGTACTCTTTGTAGTATTTTTAAAACAGAAAATGTGCCTCTTATTTAATCATGCTTTGCCACACTGGCAATATGGCAACATTTTGGGAAAATTTTAATGCAGAATAATTATGAAATAATATTAATTTTAGATGATATTGGTTTGAACTTTAAATAGGTTTCTCTTTTTTTTTTTTTTAGGATTTGGACTGGAAGCTGCCAAAGCTTTACGAGACTTGGGTTTTGGTGTGATTGCTGGATGTGTGGACGATCACAGCCCTGGAGCTGAGGAACTTAAAGCAAGGCCCTGGGTGAAAAAAATTGAGGTCGTCATCTTGGACGTGTCTAATGAAGCAAGTGTTTTAGCCTGTGCAAAAGAAGTAAAAGAGATTTGCAGAGATCAGGGTATGCCACTGCTGAGAAACTATATGTTTGTTTGTTTAATAAGCTTACATATTTTTTAATTTTACTGTAATGTTTAAAGAAGATAAATTATGGATTAAACTGACTTCTTTTTCAAAATGATTTAAGTAAGCATTCAAAATGTGTGCAGGTAGTCATATTGTTTATCCTGTTGAAATGTGCTGCAGACTTTAAAAAATTGCTTCATAGAATTTCCATGATAGAGATATGTTCCTTATAGCTGATATCTATTTTTTTTTGATATACCAAAAAAAAAAATAACTTTTAATTTAACATATAGTTTTAAAAGAAAATTTTCCTAAGTTTACTAGCTTTCAACAATAAGACAGTATTGTGATAAAATTAAATTTCATCCTAAATTTGAAATTTTTGTTAACTTCACATATGAATTTAATAATTAAGCTATTTTGTTAAGTGTTTGATTTAATTTTAATTACAACAGAGTAAAAGAATTATAATTGTTACTAAATATATAAAAGCTATGTATAATATTTGAAATTATGCATTGAACATAAAATTTCTACTATAACTGTGTGTGACTTTTAGGTCTGTGGGCTGTCATCAACAACGCTGGTATTAACTGTATGGGGCCAACAGAGCTCGTCTCCATGGAGATGTTCCACAAGTGTGCTGAGATTAATCTCTTCGGAGCCATAAGAGTTACAAAATCTGTTCTGCCTCTCATCAGGCAAGCGGAAGGTATTTCCTTGTGTTATTTTTCATTGGCTGGGTCAAAATAAAAATCGTATGGGTGCCTTTGATGCTGCAGTTTTTTCGAAGTGGCTATGGTACCATCAAGCACCATTATATTAGGTTAGGAATATGGCTGGTGCCCGTATTTTTTTTTTGGGTACCAGCAATTATATTAGGGTTAGGAATAGGGTTAGGATTAGGGATAGGATTAGGGTGTGGAGCAATATCTATTGCTGGTACCTGGAAAAAAAAATAGGGAGTCCTGCTTGATGGTACCGTAGGCACTGCACAGTTTTTTACATATTCCAAAAAACGAACTAAAAGTCATGTTGTGTTCCAGTGGTGAGAAAAATAATATTATTTTACATTTTGTTTAAGCATCATGATCAGTTTCATTTTCACCCAGCCCTGTGCGCAGGGTGGTGACAACCAAGAACACATAGAAACCAGCCTTTATCTTTTTGTTAGAATCCTATTCATGGCAACACATATTTTTTTTGATTTAGAAGAAGGATACTTACTCAGTTTTTAATGGAAACCTGGAGTAAGCTTGAAACTTCAATGGTGGTTGATGACATTTTCTAAAGGGTGCCTGGTGTACAGTAGTCGGTGCATTTAAGATGCTTGGTCATTTTATCGACCTCACAGTCCACTGTTACCATGCCATTAGTTTTTTCCAGGATGGTGGTCAAGTGAAGAAAATTCCTGTTTCAAGTCATTTCATTGTTGTGGGAAATAGTATTAGAATCTCAGCCATCTGCAGTGCTGACAATTAGATACAATTTTTATAATTTAATATTTTTGCATAAAGATTACGTTCTATCACTCAAGAAATAGTTTTCCTTAAAGTAATAAAGTGTATCGGCAAAATATTTTTTTTTTCCCTCATTATTCATGTTCTATTACTAAACAGGCAAATGAGTAAAATAATGAAATTTTATTTTGTTGCATTCAGAGTTGTTTTTTAATCATGCCATTTTTTTTTTTTTCATTTAATAGGCAGGATCATCAACATATCAAGTGAAAGAGGTTTCAACCCGTGGAAAGACAGTGCCCCTTACTGCGTGACCAAGTTTGGCTTGGAGGCTTTTTCTGCCTGTCTCAGGAGAGAGATGTCTGCATTTAATGTCAAGGTCATCACTATAGCACCAGGAGAATTTGCTGGGGCAACAAGCATAGCCAAACAAAAACTGGTAAATTTTCTTTTGAAAGCTTTTTTTTTTTTTGTATATACATTTATATGTTATGGCCAATGTTTGACATTAGCCAATGTGCACGTTGGCTGGGTACAACTGACCAGAGTTCGAAGTGATGATGTGAACAGTATTGTATGAAAGAGATAGCATCAATAACGAATTTAAGTGGTGAAAAACATTTGCTAACAGATTGACCACTGGCTGGCTGCCTTTATTTAATATGTTAGAAATTGTCCAGTGTTAGCAGTTGAATCTTTAACTCTGCATATAATATTTTTCTGATAACTGCAGCTTCAATTTAAAATGATCTGAATGGTTTTTTTTATTATTTATTTTGTCACAAATATTTTTACAGATTTTCTTTACGGATTTTGCTCTTGGTTTTTAAATAAAAATTTTGTTCAGGCTACCAGAGTGATTTAGTCTTTTAGTTTACACTTAATTGTCAACACAGTGAGCAGAAGTTTTTGTTTTCTTCATAACTTTTTTGATGGCTCTCTTCATTTTTTTAATGAAGTTTTAATTTAATTTTAAAATGTTTCCTTGATCTCTATTTTTTTTTACTGTGTTGAAAATACAGTCAGAGGTCTCTTTTATTAATTTTTTTACTATGCTTTTTTTACTACTCAGAAATGTTGCATGTTTTAGTTTTATATTTCTTTGTTACTCCAGAATGAGCAGTTGGTGGGGAAACTGTTGCAGGCTCACTCATCCCTGTCACTGCAGGACCAGCAGAATGTATACAAGAAGGAAGACCTCATCAGCATTGGGGACAGGATAGCTGCTGCGGTGGAAAAGTCCTGCTGCAGCTCCGAGCCTGTGGTCGCAGCCTATGTTGATGCTGTGCTGAATGTTCATCCCCGCAGATGCTACATGATCCATGGATACAAAAGGAAGTGCCTGGATCCTCTAATAGTATGTTTTGAACTCATACTGAAATGCCATTACAATCACAACCTGAGTAAAATACACACACGCTTTTAAAATTTTTACATTTAAATGAAGGAAAAAAAAAATGCATGGATTTTATATAATTCGTATATGGCTTAGTTTAAATACTGACTTTCCTGTTTCCTATAGCATTGGCTGTCAGTTTGCTAGCTACATTTACTGTGGACTTATTCCGCTAGAAGGTTAGGTAGTCAAAGGTAGCATTCACTGTCTGTTGTAATAATGCTGACAACACTAAAAGCAAAAGAAAATTATAAAAGAATTCTTTGTTTTGTTTTTTTTACATTTAAATCTTTGATACAAAAAATTTACCATTTTTAATTAACGTTTTGACTTATCAGAACAGAATATGAATTTAAATGTACACTGCATGGTTAACTGAAAATGAAACTGTACACCTACATGCTAGCTAAGACTATGACTTTGATTAATTTTTAAGAATAGCACCAATTTCTCTTTGAAAAAATAATCCTAAATTAATAAGTCAACGAACAAGTTGCTACGTAAATTTTAAATTTTCTTCTTTTTTTTTTTCAATGTATAATAAAGTTTATATTCTGACTTCTGTGTTCAAAACTAAGCCGCAGTGGGTGAAGCCTAAAGGACTGGTTGCACGAATTCTTATCAGAAAAAGAAACATTTAAATTAAGTTAAACTGTTGGAAAAATTGTATTATTTTTTGTAAAGTAATTTTAAATTGTTCTAAACATTTACATTGTGTGTTTACCCATAAGATCATGGCCATTAATAACCACCCATAGGCTTAGTGTAGTCTCAGTAATCACTACACTAATTTAACTAAGATTAAGAAATACACACATTTATTTTAAAAAAAAAAACAACTAAAAAATAATACAAAAGATAATACAAAATTGATAATAAATAGTCTAAGCAATAAGCTTACGAAATTATTTTTTTTTTGGGAGCATATTTTTTTTGTTTAAAATATATTTGTTGATTTTAATATCACTCTTGCATGAACATTTATATTCTGTCTGTTTATATTAAATTTTGCGTCAAAGTGGTGCCGTGCTACAGTGACAGTCTATTTATGCAATTAATTGATGCATGTAGCACGATTTTTACTTTTTTTTTTTTTTACAAAAAAAAATTGTAGTCCTCTACTCTTTTGCACAGCTACTGTTGCTCATTAGTGTGCGAAATTTGTTCACAGCTAAATCGTGGGACATTTGTTTTAAAATATGTGAATTAAGTTTCTATTTTTGTTGCACCCAAGAAAAATTTGTTGATAAAGGTATTTAACCTAACGCCTTTTTTTTTCTGCAGATTTTGGCTCGTTGTCGACCATTCATTCCTGAACAGTTGGTTTTCATTCTTGAGAAAATACTGTTCGCCATACTTGGGTAAACACAGCGTGTGGATAAAGATTGCAGGAACGTCTGTATTAAATCTCATGTCATCGTATTTCAAAAAGGTCTAAGTGTTTACTCAATGTGCTTTAAATATTTTAGTTTTTTTTTTTTTTTAAATATAAGTTAGTTCATATGTCGTTTTTTAAGATGCTTTGACCTTCATGTATTTGTTACTTACTACATGAAGTTTCATTTTTAACTGCCTTTGCGGTCAGTACTTTTGCCTACCAATTCATACGTCCGGGGATCTATTCCTGCCAAGACTTTTGATTACACCTTGCTTCACCTTATCCCTTACTGCTCCCCTAAGAGAATTGAAACTACTTTTTTTTTTTTTACATTTAATTGCAAAAATGAAGTTTATGCTTGGGATTAATTTTGTTTACAATCTATCTAGTCAGAATGTTTATCTTTCTGTTTGTAATATTTTTTAAAAATTATATATTAATAATAGTGCTGAGATTATCTTTGTTTATTTCGACTTTTATATTTTTTTTTGGTCTCTCGCTGTTCCGTCAAATTTTAATCAACCTGATACATCTGCGTGTTTCATTTTTTTGGGAGGATTTTATATCAATAATTGTTGATATAAAATAAATCTGTGAATCAAGATTGTTCAGTTTGGAAATTTTTTTTTAAAACAATCGTACATATAACAAAGACCTTTTCATCGCTGATGAACATGATAAAATCTTTTACTTGTCATGTCACATTAAAAAAAGCATGTTCATATCCTCATCTTGATTATATCAGTTGAAGCAAATAATTATAGGAACTGCAGCGAAATGAAGAGAATATGAGTATAAATGGATAAAACATGAAACATTTAATGTATTTATGTGCATAATTACGACCAATTTATCCTTTCATTAGGGTGCTTGCTGTGATTTTTTTTATTTTAAATTAAAAAAAAGAAAACTGTTAAGAAAAGTTTTTACCTGTATTCCATATTTTCATCTCATTATAGTAGGGTTCTTTAACTATTCTGCTCTGTATTTCTTTTTTTTTTTTAATTTAATTTCTGACTGTGAAGCAGGACCAACAGAATGTTATTAATTTGGCTTAGAGCTGCTCATTTAAATAATGTCCCCAAATGTGGTTTAAATCCATTCTCTGCTATTTGATCCTAAAAAGTTTCCTGTAAATGTAACTTAAAATTGGAAAGAGCTTTTTTTTTTTGCCTTCATCCGCACTTAGTTCATTTTCATTTATTTTTTTGTAATGAGTCATTTATAAAACTGGATCCTCTGTATGCACTTAGTTCCTGTTTCATAATGCCCCGCTCAGGCATGCTTTTCTTTTTCACACAGGCTAGTGATGCTTATATTTTGAATTATTATCTTTGCCATCCTCTTGCCGTGTATTTATTTTTAAAGGCTTTTTGGGCAGGTCTTTCATTTGCTGATATTTGTTTTTGGCTTCTTTTTTTTTTAGCATAATGAGCTTTTCCAATTTTTATTTTACTGTGAAGCTTTGAGCTTCAAGGATTTAGTAACAGCACATCATTCCCAGATGAGGTTTATTCTTATCCTGCTTCTTTTAAAGCGAATGCTATTCTCTAACATTCTGTTATTGAAACATTTTGATTTCCTGTTTGTATTTATCACTTGTTGTAATGTTCTACAGCAGCCATAGGCAAACTACACCCCCGCTGGCCAAATCTGGCCTGGCTGACTGTTTAGTTCTGCCCACCGTTCATTTTAGAATGAAGCATAGCACTAGCCTTTAATGTTACGATGTTTAAATTAAAAAAAATGTATATCAGTACATGTAAACACTCCATCCATCTGGTACATGTAAACACTCCATCCGTCTGGTACATGTAAACACTCCATCCATCTGGTACATGTAAACACTCCATCCATCTGGTACATGTAAACACTCCATCCGTCTGGTACATGTAAACACTCCATCCGTCTGGTACATGTAAACACTCCATCCATCTGGTACATGTAAACACTCCATCCGTCTGCTCTCGGCCTGGTCCCTCGGTCAAATATAACGAAATCAATGTTGCCAGTGACTCAAAAAGTTTGTCCACTCCTGGTCTAAAGTTATCATAAATAGACTGATTGAAGTCATACAAAAATTTAACCACTGCTACTGAATTATTTTTCAGTTTACGTAGCTTTGCAAAGTTATAACTAGCCCAATGACTGGGCCACATATAACTAGCCCAATGACTGGGCCACATATAACTAGCCCAATGACTGGGCCACATATAACTAGCCCAATGACTGGGCCACATGTAACTAGCCCAATGACTGGGCCACATGTAACTAGCCCAATGACTGGGCCACATATAACTAGCCCAATGACTGGGCAACATATAACTAGCCCAATGACTGGGCCACATATAACTAGCCCAATGAATGGGCCACTTATAACTAGCCCAATGATTGGGCCACATAATTTTTTTTATTACCGGTACATTTTCTTTTAATAGATACATTTTTATAACTATCATTATTTTTTTTTTTTTTTAAATAATCTTCCAAAGAGCTCTGTTGTATTAAGGGAAAGTATTGATACCTCATTCTTAATTTTGTGTCATATGTGTGATATAAATATATAGAAACACTCGCTGTTTTTGTTTTTTTTTTTAAAAACATTTGCTATTAAATTAACTTGTTAATGAATTATTCTCTTTTCATATAATGATGTAATTATGGTTACTGGCTGGTTTTTTAAAAAAAAAAAAAATATCAACTATCACTGTGAAACTTTTGTTTAATTTATTATTAATTTTTTTTTTTTAATTCATCACTTTTTGTTTAATTTTACTTTCAATGTCAAATTATTGGATAAATTTGATCTGAAGATATTATACTGTGCATTTTGATTATCAGTTAAATCATCCTTGACCTAATATTGAAGAATAATACACCCCCATTTCTTTACCTTTTGTAAAAAAAACTGTTAATTAAAAATAAATGGTACTCCGTGTTTGTTTCCAACCAGCAGACTGGAATAGAATAACATGGTTGTATGCAGCCCCGTAGCCAAGGGGGGGCACTGGGGGGCCGTGCCCCCTCGCTTGGTGTGGAGTGCCCCCCCCCCCGCTGAAAAAAGAAGAAAAGAGGAAAAAAAATAAAGAAAAAGTAAAGGTGCCCCCCTTGCTGGGTATTGGTGCCCCCCTGCTGACTTTGACCTGGCTACGGGCCTGGTTGTATGTATTGGACAATATTTATGCAAACTGCAATGAAATAATCGCTTTCTTGTGTCCATAAGATTTATCATTTTATAATCTAGGCTTTTTTTTTTTATGGTTGCTGACACAGCACCTGATACATATTTTGTTATTAGATCGCTCTTGACCTATTCATGACTCGGATGATTTATTTATAAATGTGATTTATCAAATACTTGTATTGTTACTGTTTGTTAGTTCACCGTATAACAATTGACTGTTTTTGTCCTCTTGTCAAACAGTCTGAGTCGATAATGAAAAATTCTAGTTCTTTGAAAACTTGATAAGCTTGATACATGTATATGTTCTAACATTTTTCCCACAATTGTTGAAACTAGTTGACAAGAAGAATTTTTTTTTAAATTCGTTAAATGTGTTCAGAGACTATAATCTTTGCTTGGAACACTAACTTTTCCCCTTTCCAGATCCTTGTCATTACTTTTATTGGGAAAAGGTGTGTTCCTAACGTCCCATAAGACAGGTGCAACAAACAGATCATTCATACAACCATCTTTTCAAAAAGTAAAATCTGAAATCTTGATATTTTTTTTTAAAGTACTGCTTAAATATCAGTATTTAAATTGTTTGTTTTTGTGTGTGTGTATTTTAAAATTGTATTTTCAGTGGTATAATTGTTTATAGTTTAAACCAATTAATAATTTTTTTGTATCTACACTTTGTTGTATAGTAAAACACATGTATATCTGTTATCCATAGACAACACTAGCAGTATTTTATTAAAATCGATGCTGTGAAATATTTTTTTTTCTCCAAGCATTCCTTAATTATTGTTGCAAATTTTTTTTTGTTTTATCATTTCCTTAAAATTAGCTTTACACATCTACAATTTTATTACTGAATTTATTTTTTTGTATTAGGAATGTATTCTTTTAAGTCGGACAGATGATGCCAATTCTGTCACATGACAAATGATTTTGTTATTTCAATGAAAACCATTTTTTTTTGTATCATTGTGATTGATTATATACATAACAGTACTTGCGTGCAAAAACTGAATTTTATGAGAAAACATTTTTTTTTTATAAAATTGTCTTATTTATTAATGTTTTTTTTTATGATGACTGATTTCATGAATTTATTCACGCATTTCATGACTTTTGCTTTTATTCTACTTTATTTTTGAAAAGCTTTTAGCCTGTTACTAGATTAAACAGTTTGTGTGTAGAGAAGAGAGCACAAATTATCAAAATGATTTTATTTTTTATTAACAACACTTAAAATCAATTGAATAACAAGTAATGTATAAAACTTCAGATAATTTTTCTATCAAGTGTACACCATTTTGTGTTAAGCAGAAATAAAACATGTACAAAATTAAAAGTAGATATTGATTTTTTAATTTCGACTATTTTAACTCTCTCACTAAAATTATTAATTACATGCAGTCTCTTGATTTCTCAGAGGCAACCTTTGAGAACTAGAGATGAATTTATTGCTGAACTGAGTAAAAAAAAAAATAACATAGTGCAGGGTCTTCAAACTGCAATCCGCATCTGACACGCAAAGTCAGTTAAAGAGGCCCACAGAGAATATGTGTGATCGGATATGAAAAAGGTGCGGAACTAGAGAAGTTGTGATGCTATTAAAATTTAGAGGATTTTTGTGGACTAAGCTTTTCTGTTATCCAGCGCAATGTTAATAGTTTGGTGGAGTTAGAGCAGTATGATTATAAGAACTTGTGAAATGATAAAAATAAATAAATTATATTCAAACAAGAAAGGGAGGTAAAAATAAAGAACATGAGTCAACTCCTATTTCCTATGTTTAACTTGGATATGGTACAATTACTCTAATTAAATAATAATTCATAAAAAAAGTAAGCAAAATTATAGTTTTTAAGGGCAGATGGTACAATTACTCTAATTAAATAATAATTCATAAAAAAAGTAAGCAAAATTATAGTATTCAAGGGCAGATGGTACAATTACTCTAATGAAAATAATAATTCATAAAAAAGTAAGCAAAATTATAGTTTTCAAGGGCAGGTGGTACAATTACTCTAATCAAATAATAATTCTTAAAAAAGTAAGCAAAATTATAGTATTCAAGGGCAGATGATGATATATTTAGTCCTGTAATTATTTAAATGAATATTACGCTAGAGGGCTGATTGAAATCATTACTTTTTTTACAAGTGCAGAATGCTACATATTGTTTTAAGCTTTTAGAAAAAGTGAAATATTTTTTTTAATCAATAGCACATTTTTAGAGACACCAAATTCGGATCATTTGATGATTATGTAAATCTTGTTAGCAGTTTTTTAAATGTTAAGATTGTGGTAAAATGTACATAAAATTATTTATAAAAATTATAATTAATGTTTAAAAAAAACAATCTATAAAAAACATTGGCTTACTATATCTAAATACAAACAGTTTTTGTTACTTGAGTTCATAGAAGGTTATGACATAGACATGCAGTGTACAAAACAGTTACGTAGTATTCCTCCCAGAGATGGTCTTTTTAAGATTTACAATGGGTACAGTAGCTTTTTTCTTTAACTGAACCACTGTGTGGATAATAAGACGGCTGTTCTAGGCAGCTTAACATCGCAACGGGACCTCCATCGCTGCCATGACAAGCATGAGCATTGTAGAAATACCTCTGTCTACTATCGCTGTCCTCAACTTTCTTCACCCACTCACCAAAGGAAAAATGCTTTGGACAGCCATGTGGATGAGAGACTATCATGGTGAGCTTTTTCTCTTTTGTGCGACTGCCTTTGGTGGGTATGGGTTTATATTTGCTGGCAACTTTTGCCTTGAGTTCTGCACAGATTTGCAGTGATCTGGATAATTTTTCCAGCAGCTCAACGTCACAAGTGGAGCAGATGAAAGCAGTCCGATCTCCTTCTTCGTCACTGTAGCTCATTTTATTCCCTCCAATTGTCACTACAGGGCTGCTGTCTTCAGAGTCATAAAACAACCTGCAGGTGGATTTCTCAACCTCGAACCTGTCAAACACACAGTGAGTTGCAGTAACCACAGTGATATCACCCCAACCTTTACTGGGTGAGTCTGAATTTCGACACTTGAGGCAGGGGCAGTTCAAGTTCTCATTGCCTGTGTGTTTCCTTATAATGTCCACCCACCCAGAGGCTACCCTCTCTTTCCCTGACCCCCACATGTCATTGAATGGATAGGGGATGTCAGTATCTGGGTAGCACTCTGGCCTGTTAGGACTGGTAAAACTGATTGAAATCTTGACAGTGATATCAGCCAGTGCCTTGACAAACTCAGCGATGTCCTGGTCCATATAACTTTCTGGAAGGTAGCTTTTGGTGAAACCTTTCACCGGTACAAACTTTGAATGAGTTGCATTATTCTTGCAATCTGTTTATTTTTTAAATATAAATTCAAAGATAGAACAAAAAGTTTTTTTTAGAAAAATTGCCACATCTACAATGTATCAACACTCACTAAAATTATTTTCAATAATTTTGTTCAGTACAATCTTTTCAATTTTGTATTAGCATAAACAGCAAAGTCTTAAACATAAATAGTCTTTCTGAAATAACATTATCTGCAATATATACATATGATTTATAGACCATGGTTTATAGACGTTATTCAATACCAAAAACTATATTTTTTCACTAAACAGCTGCCTTTTTTTGATTATGTTAGTCAAACTATTCTGTTTTATTTGATTATTTCCTGTGTACTGTTTTGTGCTGTGTTATACACAACGTTTATTACACTGGACTAGAGTTTTAACTACTGCACAACATTACTACTCATTACATTACTCGATTACTGTTAATCACTGAAATGGTTTCTGATTACTGTTTATGATTACATCACAATATAATACCCTTCAATAAACTAATTTTACTTTGGCGTAGTCTGTGATACCACAACACAACGATTTGTAGTGCGCAATCATATTAAAACAAAGTAACAATTAACTGTGACTCGATCTGTGAGACATACCTGTGTACAAGTTAAGAGACGACATTTGCTTGTTTGTAATCTCAGTGAAATGGATACAACTGCAATACTAATACTAGCCTTAAAATAAGATTTTACGAAATTTTAAATGTTTAACTATTTTTCAAGATATTTTAATCTACACTAACGTACAGTTTCTTAAAAAGATATATCAATTTTTATAGAGTGTAATTCACTTCAGTAGAATTACTAGAATCGGTTTTAATCTTGTGCTAAAAAAAAAAACAGACAGAAAATACCCAGTGAGAATTCCCGAAATTTTAAATGGGAAAATCCGTGTAAGTCGATGTCGTATAAACCATAGATATGTGGTATAAACACCACCGGAAGGCACGCAGCTTAAATGTTGAAAAAAAAAAGTTCTCGATTAATATATTTTCCTAGGATTTTTTTTTTCATCGAATAAACTGAATTTAAGATAACAAAAATTGGTTTATCCCAGCACTCTAGTGGACAAACAGATCCAGACATCTAATTACCTGACAAAGCGCAGGGGAGGGGCGCCCCCCCCCCCACACGCTACGGGCCTGGTTCTAGCCCAACTAAAAGTTTATTTTAAATGAAATGTTTCTAAGGACGAATGAAAATAAATATAAATGAGCTTGAACAGACCAGAAATAATATTAAATCAGTTGTTTTTTTTTTCTTTCTCTCAATAATTATAGTGTTTTTTTTTTTCTTCAAATTCTAGTAGAATGTGGTGCACACTCGTCACTATTTTTGGGATCTGAATAACAGTGACTAACAGATTTTTGTATGAGGCGCTTGGGGTGGGCATTTCCACGATCGTTAAGAGTATAGGAGTGGGACGGATGGCCGAGTGGTGTAGATACTCGACTGTCGACCTGAGAGTCCTGGGTTCAATCCTCGGTGAGGCCCATGGAATTTTTTCAGGTGAAATTTGGTGCAAAGTCGTCCCACAAGTCCACCCAGCTTTAAATGGGTACCTGACTTTAAGTTGGGGAAGTAAAGGCGGCTGGGCGTTGTGCTAACCACACAATCCCTTCATATGCCGAGGTTATAGAAACAGATGAATTCTACACTTCATCTGCCCCGAAGGCCCGTTAGGGCTAAGAAGGGAACTTTACTACTTTTACTAAGAGTATAAGGGCCCCCTTGCTAAATTATATAATAATTATTAATTATTTAAAAAAAAAAAAAAAAAGGAATATACAATAAGACAAGTTAATATTGAGCATTTTTTATTTCTACCTTATTGAATTCAAATATCTTTATCTGTCACCATTCGTTAGAACAGGATGAACTTTAGAGACATCTGGAAATGAGTAATAATTTACTATTTTTATATTTGCAAGGATTATTTGTGCACTTTGTGTTGTTTACATTTAGTGTAGCCTTGGCCACCAGTCAGTGATTGGGAGGAAGCAACAGTTAAAGAGATTTTAATTCACTAATAGTAAGTAGTAAAGTAAAGTTCCCTTAGCCCTAACGGGCCTTCGGGGCAGATGAAGTGTAGAATTCATCTGTTTCTATAAACTCGGCTTATGAAGGGATTGTGTGGTTAGCACAACGCCCAGCCGCCTTTACTTCCCCAACTTAAAGTCGGGTACCCATTTAAAGCTGGGTGGACTTGTGGACTTTGCACCAAATTTCACCTGGAAAAATTCCATGGGCCTCACCGAGGATCGAACCCAGGACTCTCAGGTCGACAGTCGAGTATCTACACCACTCTGCCATCCATCCCTTAATTCACTAATGGTAGAGAGAAAGCAGTTTTTCAAGTAGAATGGAAAACTCACATGAGGAGTATAATCAGCAACACACTTAGCCATTTAACAGTGAAGAAAAAAAAACATTATGCATTTTACTGAAGAAAAAAAAAGAAAATTTTATTTGTATTTAATAAATGAAGACTGCCATCTGTATTTAATCAAGATAAAAACTTCATTTAGTATTTAAGGACATAAATACGTGATAAAGGGTGGCATGGTATACAGAAGAGGAATAATCAAATTTTTAATAAAATAAAAGAACTGATTTCTAAATGTAGAATTTACTAATTTCCATAGAATTTAAAATCTTACACCAACACTGAAAAAAAATAAAATAATGACTTATATAGATCAACTATATAACATTGGCTAACTGTATGATCCAATACACGAGCTATTAATAAAAAAAATGTACACTTGATAAATAGTTACGATTATTATTTTACTGAAAAGCGCACGATATTATAAATAAATATTATCACAAACGAATTGCCATAATTTCAATTCGTTGAGAATCACACAAAAAAAAATAACTTACATTTCAACTTTTATAAGAACATTAAAGTTAGCAAGCTGTTAGTTAAATGTTACCATCTTATATATCGGGGCATTTAATATCTCAATATATTTTGAGAAAGGCAAATTTCTCTTAAATTAATATTCAATGGTTTACATTTTGTATGTATGTTAAAATAATTTCTGCATTCACTAAAGTATATAAGACATAATTGTTTTTTTTGTACGCTATTAAAGTAATGGTCACTTAATGCTTTGGCCATTTTGAACTAGGCCAATAATGCTTTCATCAATGAATGGGTTTTAATAAATATAAGAGGAATAGGACTGGATGAAACAAAAGAAATAAACGGGACAGCTTTTATTTTTGGGTTGGACTTTCTACTAACTTGCCACTGCCTTTGTGACACAGAATACTAGGCTCACCTGCACAACAGATAGACATGAGGAGACAGTACTCACTGCAGAATACTAGGCTCACCTGCACAACAGATAGACATGAGGAGACAGTACTCACTGCAGAATACTAGGCTCACCTGCACAACAGATAGACATGAGCAGACAGTACTCACTGCAGAATACTAGGCTCACCTGCACAACAGATAGACATGAGCAGACAGTACTCACTGCAGAATACTAGGCTCACCTGTACAACAGATAGACATGAGGAGACAGTACTCACTGCTGGGGTTAGTAATTTATAGGGCCTGTGCTTTTACAACAAACATCAATCACCTAATCAGATCAGTGACTACACATGACTGCAACAAATGTAAATCAACATATTCACACATATACTGTGCACACATTTCTACATGACGCTTTGCATAACTAAAATTAAATTTCAAAAAGCAGCTACATGTATAAATAAAGTCAACATTCTGAGGTATGTAGAAAAAAAATGTGGGAACAATTTTTCAAAGTACAATAATTTATAGCAATCAATCTGGAAATACACAAAAAAAAAAAAAAGAAAAAAACAACAGAAGTTGAACATGCTATGGAACTGTAAATTATGTTTTCTTCAATTATGTTTTCGATAAAAAAAAAAATGTATAAGTGTCTTAGAAAAAAAATCTGACCATTTTTCATATTAATAACCGAAGAGAGGAAGAATAGTATGGCTAAAAAACATAAAATTATCAAGAACATAAATCCTGTTTTCTAATAAAAAAAAAAACTTTTTCTGAACATTGAACTGAAGACTGCTTGGGGAATAACAAGCAAAACAAAAATTCTGGTGGCTACATTTTGAAGGATTAAAAGATTAAGCTTGCCATGTGGCCCCGCAATGGTTTCCTTCACGGTTCGCTCCACTGTGAATAAATGTGTGTGTCCACCATGAAACATCTCTGGCCATGATAAATAATGGTGCCCCGCTACTCCCAGGACATGTTGAAGCATTGTACGTAAATGCTGAATAGTAGGATTCCACGAAATCAAAGCGCTTTGTCCAATAGCCAACTGAAATCTGCTTGGGGCATCCGTGGGGGTGAGAAGGGATGGCCACCAAAGTTTCAAAGCCATCTGGCTTGTGGAATTTCTCATTAACTTTCCCACAAAGTTCCTCGAATGTATCCAGTAAATTTTTGAACTTATCCACAAGACTTAGATCATGAGACACACATATCATATCGCACCTGTCAGCCTCTATATCAGTCCTGGCACTGATCCCTTCGAGAATAATGGTGGGTGAGTCATCACTGAGATAATCCACTTTGCACTCAGTGTGCTGAGCCTCAGCGCTGTCATAGACTACATGAGAGGCAGTTAATATGTCAAAGTGACTCCAGACCTTTTTTGGATCCCCTGAAGCTTGACATTTCTTACAAGGACATCCATCATCGTCATCATCAGCAGTAATCCTGATAGCTGAGGTAACACTCCCAGTTCCCGTTCTCAGGTAATCTCGTCCCTTAAATGCAAAGAAAGGGTACGGAATGGTTGAGTCGGGGTAGAATTCTTCTCTGTCTAGGCTGGTAAACCGAACTCCCACTCTGACAGTTAGATCGGACAATGTCTTGACAAGGTCATAGACTTCCTGGTACTGGTATCGCCAGGGAAGGTGCTTAAGAATAAATTTATTGGCCGGAATGAAGTTTTGGTGGCTGGGGTCTTTACGACAATTTTTCTTATGCCTGTGCAGGTCGGCTTCACCTCCAAAGCTTACTTCGGCCTCATGCGTCCCTAGATGAATAAAAACAGATGAGATAATGCCAAAGACAAAACAAGAATCAGAAAACATTGAAACAATTAATATATTTTATTATGATTAAATAAAAAAAAACTCTGGGGGGGAAAAACGTAAGTCAACCATTAGAAAGTTACATGAGGTTCAAATGTTGGGAGTATTATTACAAATTTATGTTACTGATTTAAGGATGGCTTTCTTTAACATCTAAATTCATTTAGGGCAATGACAAGACAGAAGCATGGAAGATTTCTTTGTATTCCAACAATATGTACTGTCAAAAAGTGGGTTGCAGACAGGTTTTAGGTGTGTTACAATTAAGTTATAATTTATAATGAATGCCTCGACAATCCATGTGAGCATTATTATAACTTTATTTCACAAAATGTTTCAAATTTAAATGTTTGTTTTCTGCTAATTAGAAAGGGAAAAATACAATAAAATAAATGACAATTTAGACTAAGACCCTATCTAAAGCTCAGAACTTAAGTGTATCATCTCCATTGATGTTTTTTTCAAAATGTAGATACTAGTAGGAATTATTATCCTTTTGGCCATAGAAACCTATGTGGAAATAAACTTTGTTTACTTTGAATTAATATGTGGTTTTATTATTGTTCAAAGTTTATGTTCAAAATGTATGTTTTTTTGTGATAACTATAGAGAATGATAGGAAGGGATTTTGTGGAAAATACTATTGAGCCATATAAATGCCATGTCTCTTTGTAAAAGAATTTTAAAAAATACTGGGCAGCTCCTCATGGACCCATCTGCCAGATTGTTTTACTCTTCATGAATTATTTCAGATATGTATAAATACATGTATAAGCTGTTACAGAAAGGGTTGTTCTCAATCAATGTGGGTGAGAGGGGATGGATGGTCGTGAGGCTACACGCTCGACAGCCAACCTGAGTGTCTGGTGGGGACCATTGGATATTTCAGGTGAAAGGTCAAGTCCTCACTCTTATCTCCTGTGGTGCCTCCACAGCCTTTAAACAAGCAACAGTTTGAAGGTGGCCACCAGTTTGCAGAGTGATTCAGCACCAAACCACGTGCACTATCGGCCATGGTGAGGATGAAAGAAGGACACCATTGGTGGTTTATAGCATAGAAAAAATTTCATTTCATCCTTACAAGGGAATTCACACACACTAAAACGTGGTAAGCTTCACCGCCAGAAGGGGAGCGCTAATTAAGCATAAATTTCTCTGGTATGGTTTTTGTTCATGAAAAGGAACAAAAATGCACTTTGATCCTGACAATGTAACACAGTCACCCCACTGAGGACTTCAGACAATTATTCAAATCAGACTTGAAAAGTTTATTTTAATTATATTACACTAAATCCTTGAATTAGTTAAAGATGTACACAAATGGCTTAATAGCCAAATATGACATTAGTAGAATAAATTTCTTGACATAAAGCATTCATTGTCTATTAACAATATTAAATAAACTTAAGTTATTTTTTAAGTTTTTTTCAATTACTCCTGCACTTACTTTGACTTTTTCTGACAATACTGGCCTTGACTAGAGAATCATCTGTGTCATCTAAAGGTGTAAATAGGGATGAAAGATAAAATAATAAGCTTCTCTACAAAACATAAGTTTTTGCGCCAACAAAAAAACAATTTTATGTAAGGTTCATGATACATTTTTATATCATAATCTATCATTTCAACATGAATTAAGAACCAAAGCACCTCACCTAAAGATCCTTCAAACTCCTGAAGAGATTGTCCTAATCCCATTATCATAAGATACAGAATCTTGTATCTGTAACACAAAGATGTAAGTAATGAGTTTGACAGGAGATTACAAAAATCAATAAAATGCTATCACTATGGGAAAATAGATTTTTAAAATATTGATTAGCAAAGAATTATAAATTTCCAACTAATTACTTTCTAAACATGTAGCATTTTACTTTGAGTATGCCTTGAAGAGAAGCTTTTTTTCAAACAGCACATATAATTTTTTATTGCTTAATTTTGTCCTCAAAAAAAATGTTAAAAAGAGGCAAATTTTTAATACAATTTCTTTTGATCCACAACAATGGAATTCATAAATTGGTTAGATTTATAATGACATGGCAGGAGAAAACAGGAAAAAACTGTGATGAATTATTACATTTAATTAGATGGTTGTAGAAAGCAGAGGTTTTGACTTTAAATTAGGGTTTTAAAACCTGCAGCCGTATGAGAGGTCATTGGTGGGGTGAACACAATTTTAAAAATATTTTTCTACACAAGTCAGCATGGTGGTCAACTTAGCTAAAATAAAATTAGGCTAAGAAGGCTGTTATCTTATGCTCTGGACAAAATTCTGCCCTCATTTATCATTTTGTTCTAAAATTAGGCAACAAGCCAACAACAATCATCATATTCTGGCCATGATGATATATTGATGCCAATACCAATGAAGCCATTTTCTGAGTAACTTTTTTTTATTCAAGTCAAAAACTGTAAAAGCAATGGCAAAAAAAATAAATAAATAAAATCAAAGCCTATTGCTTTTTTTTCTGCCAATCTGCAGACTCCTAATTATAATTCATTTCACTTTGATTCACAGTTTCTCCTATAACCGTCTGGAAAATATTTAACCCTAATGAGGCTAAATAACTGAATACCAAAAATTTTGTCAACTCACAGTACTAGGACTACTATGAGTAGTTAGTTACAAAGTGTACTTTCTTTTTTAAATAATAATTCTATAATCATATAATGGCAATGTATTAAATTTGATAATACTAATACACTATTACTTATAAGTAAGCCTAAATCATTTAAACATTATTACACCTGCTACGAACAACAGTTTATGTTACTGTTAAGCCATAGAATGTCGAAATGATTTAGCCTAATTTAGGAATTCAAAGTCAAGACATCTAACTAATTAAAAATGTTACTACTTCATTACTTTCAGTTACTAATATTACCATTATCAACATGACAAACCTGTCTTATTTGACTTAATGGGTAATTCCTAATAGTTGGAAGTTTCGGAAAGCTGAATTTAAGAGCAAACTTAACAAAAGAATCTTGAACGTTGCTTTTTTTGCCACCACTCTTCCTTTTAAAAAATTACATATAACGATCTTTGAACCGTTAAAAATACCCCCCAGCTAAAAATAGAATCTATGGAGAAATCTGTGGAAAAATCTTGGTCTATAAATAGACAATAAAAAAAAAAGTATTCGAAGCCTAGTTTAATTAAATAAGCGAATTTATAATTAAATCTGCGATATGGTGTCAAATAAATAATTAATAAAATGGAAATTTATAAATGCCTTTATTATTTCATTTCTAAATTCAAATAAAACAAATAAAACCCAAAGTATTTTTTTTTAAAATATACTTGTCAATTGTAATTATTAAATGTAATATGAACACCTGAACTAGTGCCGCCACAAGTTTGGGGGGGGGGGTGGAGGGGAAGGGGCAGATTTTCATTGATAGTCAGGGGGCCTGTCATTGGTTAAAAAAAAAACCTGGCTGTAGCCCAGCCCTAACCCTATTCATGTAAAACACTTCTTGATCCTCAACTATTTTTTTCATTAGTTGTACCAGAACAAAATCTAGTGTTGCTAGTTCGATGATGAAACATGTGTAAAGAAATTGGCTCAAGATTCTTAAAAGCTTTTTTTTTAATGTTTCACTATAAATACAGGTTAATAAAAGGCTTTTCTATTTATATATATATATATATATATAAAAATAAAAAAATCTTTGTTTGAAAGCTGGCCAGTTATGGCATTACTAAAAGTCAAACTTTTTTTTTTAATACCTATCTACAGCCCGTAGCCAAGGGGGGGCACTGGGGGAGGGGCGTGCCCCCCCCCCGCTAGGTGTGGAGTGCCCCCCCCGCTGAAAAAAGAAGAAAGGAAAAAAGAAAGAAAAAGTAAGGATGCCCCTCTTGCTGGGTATTGGTGTCCCCCCTGCTGACCTGGCTACGTGCCTGCCTATCTAGCTACACACTAAAAAGATAGTTAATAAATAAATAACAATTTACTAAGAAAAAAAAATATTTGATATGTTTAAAAGAAAGCTATGCCTCAAATATTTATCATAACATTTTTTTTTTAATGGAACATATAAAATCATTTATAGATCTATACATATTTGTCTTTATCAATAATTACTTTGAAAAACTGAACAGCATGTAAACATTTATAATTTACAGGGTTTTTTTTTTAAGATTCAAAGATCACAAAACTCTAGTTATAACAAAGTAATCTGTTTATTTTTAAATCTGAAAAATGTACAAAAGACACTAGCACACGGTATTAAGAAAAATGAGAAAATAAAAACCAGGATGATGTGATGGAATTACCGTATTTCCCCATGTATACGCCACCCCTTTTTTTCCAAATTTTCAAGCCCAAAAAGTGGGGGGGGGGGGGGGGAGTGTATTATGAATCTTGAATTTTATTTCTTTGTAAAGTTTCTTTCTTTATAACTTGTTTCTCTAATAAAATATTTTTTTTCAAAACTTCACAGTCATGGGGGGGGGGGGGGCGCCGCCTTATAAAAAGGGGGTGCTTATACAAGGGGAAATACGGTAATAAAAAATCAAATGCTCTGAGTTTTTTTTTGTTACAGCCAGCCCACACCACTGTAGTTGACCACTCCATCAGATCCACTGTGGTGATGGCTACACCAACGCACCTTTTCTTTGCTCGGTATATAAACTGGAGCACCACTGCTACCAGGGCATGTACTGGCTGTGTACACATAGCTGCTGTCTCCACCGTGTGTCCTCTCTACTGCTTTCCACTCACCCACAGAAACATGTTTGAACCAGCCGTGAGGGTGAGAGACTATGGCTATCAGTTTTAAATCTGAGTCTGCCTTGTTTCTCAGCTTTTGGTAAACTTTTTCACACTGCTCGGTGTACAGATCTAGTTTCCTTTTCAGCTTGTCGATGAGGCTTAAGTCGTGAGTGACGCACCTGACATAGCATAGATCCTTTTCGAGATCTGCAGTGCCGATGCCAGTTCCTTCAAGGATGACACATCTACTCATTTCATTATTGTAATTCAACCAGCATTCAGTAAATTGACCTTCTAGATTATCAAACACAACATGCCTGGCTGTGACGATATTTACTTCACCCCAGGATTTTTTCGGTGTTCCAGATTTTTTGCAAAGTCTGCACTCACAAAATCGCTTTTCCTCTTCAGTGTGTTTATCTACATCCCACACTCGGCCACTTCCTACCCTGGGGTTGCTTGTGCCCATGTCATTGTGACTTGGATATTTGACACGGTTGACGTACTTTGGCCTTGAGGTACTGGTACAAGATATCGATATTTTCACGACAAGTTGAGCTAAATGTTTAATGACATCATAAATATCCTCATCTCGATATTCTGGACTAAGATGGCTTATAGAGAACCTATCTACTGGTATGAATGTATCATGTCCAGATTTTTTCCTACAGTTAAACCAAGATTGTTTACTGTGTTCACCACTGCTCAACTCTACCTCAGTTTCACCTAATTTTGCAAATTGAGAAAAATATTTTCAGCAGGTTAAGAAGGTCATTATTATAGATGTAATTTAACGGGTCGCATATCATAACGTTTTTGTAATTTAAATGAAAAATGAATGAAATTTAAGAGTAAATTAAATGAATACTATATTAAAAGATTCATTTATATTTAATGTAAAAATAATTTTAAATTATTTAATGTTCTCTATTTCAAAATAACTTGTAAAAAGATAGCATAAATATTCAAATTGTGTCTCATCCGTTAGCTTCTCAGATCACCTATCATTAAAGGCATTACTCAAGTAAGAGTGAAAATTAGAACAAACTTTAACGCATCACTGCCCACAGTAAAAAGTGTTTCGCTTCCGCATCCCCCACATAAATTAAAAACTTTGATAAAAGAATGAAAAAAAAAAAGTATCTCAAGTTTATATTTAAAATTTCCTATTTAACGTCTCATAATTACAGACCTTTAGATCTCTAATGCATAGAGAAATAGAGTTGAAGTTATGCACACAGATGATTTACCCTTTTTAGTGGCCCATCTAAAATTTGTCCTCTACCTAACGGTGGTTGCCGGGTTCACACTTTGTGAAGCACTGAATTAAAATATTTTACTAGCAGTGCATCAAAGTGAGTCACAGAATTTCGTAAGATTTAGAAAATAGAAAAATCACTAAGTAATTCAGTTATCTTTTTGAAATATAAGAAACCGTGATTTTAAAAAGGAATATTTCTAATATTTCTAACTTCCTTTTGTAACCTGCTAATAGCAGAAATTAAGATTTGGACAATATTTGTCAAGAACAGCTGATATCATTGCAAAAACACGCTGAGACAATAATGAATGGACCACACAGGATCTACACAAGTTGGAAGGTAAAGTCATACACAGAAGTGGATTGTACAGAGTGAGGCAAAACATTAAAAACATGGATTGCAGAAGAGTGGTCCACACTTGCATCCAAAAAAAAAAATTACTGGTGTATTATCATATATTTAAAAAAAAAGAGCTAATGAGAATGCACACATTAAGGTTAATTCATAGTAATATTTTAGCTTCGTTCTTTTTTTTCAATAGGCAAAAAAATAAAAATAAAGTTAATAAGAAAATTTACCTTGTTTACTTTGAGAAATCTTGGTCAACTTTAAATCTTGTGATGCTTGAGGATATTCTGGAAGTTAAAAGAAGTATGGTCATTGTTTTTGTGTGTGCAGATGATACATACTGAGGTATAATTAACATAACAGCTTAGACATTTAAGAAAATTATTAGACCAGAAATGGTACCCATGTTTACAGCAGCAATTGGGATCTAGTGGACCCGGAAAAGATTTAGCCTGCGTCGCAGAAGAATTTAGACATCCTCTATTTTCCCATGTTTATCATATTTATTTATTAACAATAAAACTATTATTTCGTAAATTGAACGAATACATGAAAATTTGCTAAAATAGTCACATGCTAAAGCGAAAGCCGAAGACATAGAACGTAGAATAAACCTGGCACGCCAAGCATTCGCTAATCTAAAAGCCGTCTGGAGATCCACATACATTTCTTCTAAAACCAAATTAAGAATCTTTAACACCAATGTGAAATCTGTCCTACTCTATGGGTCTGAAACTTGGAAAACAACAGAGACAACAAGTAATCGACTACAGACCTTCATCAACAGATGTTTAAGGAACATAATGAAAGTAAAGTGGTATGACAAGTTAGAGAACACCAAATTGTGGGAGAAGTGTGGACAGAGATCCATTGTGCAACAAATTCTAGAGAGAAAGTGGAAATGGATTGGACACACTCTTAGAAAAGATACAAACAACAGAACCAGGCAGGCCTTAGACTGGAATCCTCAAGGCAAACGTCACAGAGGAAGACCCAAGCGCACATGGAGACGCAGTATACTAGATGAGACCGGGCGATCAGGGAAGAGCTTAAAAAACTTGCTAGAGATCGTGACAAGTGGCGAGCTTTCACAGAGGCCCTATGTTCCACAAGGAACTAAAAGGAAACATGATGATGATGAAAGCGAAAGCAGTTATTAAATTCATATTTTATGCACACTTATAATTATACACACACATTTAACAGGCCTAAAGATTTAAAAATTAGTCATTTATTGGTGTTAACCTCATGAACTTAATCATCCGTAGGCTTTAAACTCATGAATTATTCAACCTGTGGGCATTTAGCAGTCAACGAGGCCCAAAAGATTGCAGACCACTGGCATACAGGGTCAAACAAAAACCTCTAATGCTAATAAATGCATTCTTATAGGTGTGGACGTCCCACTGTACTGCTTTGGACCTTTAACGCTGTGCAGCTTTTGTTGTGTGATTTGCAAAAGAATCCTGGGGAATATGTTTACAACTCGTTCATGAATGTTAAAGTTTAGTTCCATGAATGTTAAAAGTTCAGTTCCATGAATGTTAAAGTTCAGTTCCATGAATGTTAAAGTTTAGTTCCATGAATGTTAAAGTTCAGTTCCAGTCAAAGAAGAAATTTTCATGAAAAAAAAAAACAACAACTAACCGTAATGTAATGATGATTGATACTCAAGCCGCTCATCAGTGTGAGCCGGCTCTTCCATATTCAGAAACTATAGTGCTGGGGTTACTCTGGACTAAATCAGTCAGCTGGACACAATGTATGATGAGGGAAAAATATAAAACTCCAAATCTTAAATAAGAAAAATAAATAAATTTTTACAAGAAAGTATTCACATAAAAAAATAAAATAAAAGAATAATAATAATCAACAATGGCGAAATAATGTCTAAGTTAAAGTGTCATAAATTAGGTATAGTTTTAAGATGTGTGAGTTAACTACAAAAGATATATATACATATATATATATATATATATATATATATATATATATATATATAATGGTAGTTGTATTATAGTTGGATATTAAGTTTTTAAATTATGTTTATGTGACTGACAGAGTGTTTAAAGTTATTTACTTCAAGGATGTATAAGCTCATCATGATTTTTTCCTTACCTTTAGGAATACAGGCCTTTTGAAGTTTATAATATATCTTGATCTACACTGCTCTTGGAAGATGCCACCAATAATTGTAGCTAAAAAAAAATATAACACACGTGATAATAAATAATAAAATGTAAAAACAAAACGGACAGGCCTATCTTTGTGACTGAAAAATATTACTAACAATTAAAATGATAAGCCTAGAAAGCTAAGATAATATTTATTAATATGTCATATCGAAGATACTAAGATACTGTACGAGCATAATGATGATGGCTGATGTGCTTACATCACATTACTCTGATTGTTAATGGGACGAAAGCAGGTCATTTAACACACTGCGATACTATTAAAAAAAAAACAACACTTTACAGTTCAGTACAATATCCACATCCTGAACACACTTAAATTATACACACATGCACACATTTATGTGTGGGGAGAAACAGTTTTTGGCTTTGCAGCACACACATACAGATCGCGGTTGGCCTAGTTTTGTGTCTATAATTGTAAACAACAAAAAAAAAAAAACTGGACCTAATTCTGCTGGTTAGAGAGTTTAGTCGGGGGGGGGGGAATTATTCTAGGATTTTGTTTTGCATCATACACGTGTACTTTATGAAAACAGGGTTTAAAATTCGGGATTGCAGTGCCGAACCTAAGGATTTGGCGGCCGGGGGGTGGCCTCTTCGAGGCCCCCCGCATGTTGACATCCCGTACCATGACATGAGATAATGTACTTAATATCTAATGTGTAAACAATTTATTTGGGGGGGGGGGGACATCAAGCTGGGGCACTGGATGACTTTCGAATTTGGACCCCCCCTCCCCTCACACCCTAGGCACGCCTCTGTTCGTTAGACCTAATAAAGCAAACACGTTTAACATGTTTTGAATAAAAAGGAGGAAAAAGTGAAGATGACGTTTCAGGACTGGAATAATGATTAATTAAGGGCCGGTTGTCGCCCCTCGGGGCGTATTAAAACTCTCCTTTGTTTACTTATCTACTTCATATAAACATATCAAATATTATGGGATGCAAAAGAGTCTTAAGATATTTCCGCTTGGAAAACGTTTTCTTCTTCAGCGATTTCTTTCTTCCTTTCTTTTTGTTGTTGTTTTCCTCGATCAAATGAGTGATTCCTTGTAAACATTTGGATTTGATCATAATAATAGCTGTGTGTGGAAGGAGGGAGGGGGGTGGGGGTCATATTTTTCTCTCCCTTATTCCTTTTTTACCCCCTCCCTTGTGGCTAATACAGGCGTGCTGATAGATTGTTTTAATTTTTAGACTTTGTGTGTTGGAAAGGGAGAGAGAGAGAGAGGATGGAGATAAACTGCCTTGCAGGAGAGGAGGGGATGGGGTGTCGAAAATAGTTGTCGGTTAAAGGGGTGATGAGAAAATGGGAGGAGGAGGGGGGTGGAGAAAGAGGGAGGGAGAGAGAGAGAGGCAGGGGGTGGGGTGGGGGGAAAGGCCCCGCTTAACGAAGTCAGGGGGCTCAGGGCGAGCGTTCGCTGCGGCCCCCGCAGCTATTACCTGCCTCTGTAACACACGCACACACTGTTTGACGTGCCATGGATGTAGATTCTCTCGGAGCGCTCACACCTTGTTACCCCCCCCCCTCCCTCACCACCTGATCACGTCGGAAATAAATAAAAAACCCAGTTTTTGGTGCTTCAACTTAAGACGTTCTTATTCAGTGATGTTTTGGTCCAAGGCTTCTCTACCCTACCCCCCCCCGGGGCCGGGTCAAGCAGTAGGCCTATCCGAGGTGGGCAGATCCAACCGACTCCCCCCCCCGACAAGCCCTACACAGATTTCGACGAGGGGCTGTAAGACTCTTTTCTTATTTGCATTTACTATAAAGTCGTAGTTTAAAGTGAAAGAAAGAAACAGAAAGATGCTAATGACGTCGCCACGTCTGCCAGGGTTAAAACAAGTCATAATAAAACAATGTTTTTAAAACTAACCGTTTTCTAACGTACATATATATAATTTTGCAATAAATTTTAGTCTTAAGTGGCAGAAGTCATGGGGCAATGAAATTCGTCCTGGTGTCAGATCAACCGGCACCTTTTACGCTCCCTATTTCTAGCCAATGATGTTAGAATATCACAGCAGACGGAGACAGATGTTTGCAGTGATTGTTAATGCAAGGGAAGTAACCCATGTATTAGTGATGTCCGTCATAGCTAAACACGGTTATACCCCTGGAATAGTATGATAATTTTTTTTGGATAAATTTGTTATTAATCAGCAAAAACAAAAAAAAATAATCAATTGCAAAATTAATTCTTGAATCATGCATTGCCATGGAGCAAGAACATGTATGCACAAATTTTGAATCAATCTGTTGTCGCTCAAAAATCGATTACAAAATTTTCCCCATTAAAAACATTAAAAGTAAATAAACTGAAGTTCCGTGTGGATAAACTGGAAACAAAAAAATGAGGCCATACTGGTCTATCCAAGCCAGAGCCCACAGAAATAACAATGATTGGTAGGCACCGGGGGTTATGGTCATCTAAATCAAATGTTGGTTATAATTCAAATTATTGATAATATAATAATCATATAAAATCAGTTTTTGCAAAGGAACTTTTCAGCCACAGATGTCTTAGCTATAGATTAACAGGTGTGTCCATCAATCTCGTTAGTAGGGAAACATTATCTGTGAATCTACGACCAGGCCTGAAGATAGGTAGGGAAGAGCAGTCAGTGCACTGCCAGGCATGCCGAGGGGGGGGGTCATTGCCAGGGGGCCCGCATGTGTAAGTGGGCCTTGCCGCCCCGACCATGTCAATTTTTTCACGACTCATTGTTTATTAAGGGGCCCGCAATTATGTCCTGCCCTGGGGCCCTTGTTGGCTCTTGGCGCCCCTGCGCACTGCTACTGGGCCCTCATTCAATTCTAAGAACCACCCAGTTTTATCAAACTCGCAACTTTTATTCAATTTATGATTTGATTGTTTTTATAAGACTCTTAGCATTTGGTGTACCAGGGTCTAGAATTTATCTTGACAGCCTGATCTAAAATACTTCCTGATTAAGTATTACACCCCCCACCCCAACCACCTCATTGCTGCATTGGGTTACAATTTAATAATTTAACACATTTATTTAAAAGGCAGAGATTAAACACAAAATGTAGTGATAATAAGAAACAATAAAAGCTGAATGCAATGAAAAACTAATAACAAAGATGGAAATGATAAGTCTTTGCAACATACCTAGAGTTTAAAGGAACAAAAAGTAATGAATTCCGGGACATCAGTAGATGGCACAATCAATCATCTATTCTGGGACATCAGTAGATGGCACAACCAATCATCTATTCTGGGGCATCAGTAGATGGCACAACCAATCATCTATTCCGGGGCATCAGTAGATGGCACAACCAATCATCTATTCCGGGGACATCAGTAGATGGCACAACCAATCATCTATTCCGGGACATCATTAGATGGCACAACCAATCATCTATTCCAGGGCATCAGTAGATGGCACAACCAATCATCTATTCTGGGGCATCAACAGATGTATCAATCAAATGGTCTGGTTTCTGTGAATGTGATCTCAACAGATGTCACCACAGTCATGTATTCTGATCTCTGGGGGACATCAACAAACTATAATTTGTACCTACACACATCACCATCTCTCTCTCTTTTTTTTTTTTGCAAGTTACTGAGTGACCACTGTGGTCTACAATACTGAATATAGAATCTTCCATATTGAGTAAAGTTATAAAGTCTTATTTACAGTGTCCATTTATATAGATATCCATGTGCGTGCATGAATAATTAAAGGCACTGTTAAAGTGAGTGAAGTGGATGATGCATCTCCTGATTATGTGTCAACAAAGTCTGAAGTTAATAACGACAATGGACAATTAAATTTCCATTTTACAGTTCAAAGACTTAAAACAGCTTAATAAAAAAAAAATAATAATTTAACTTCGTAAAACTCAAAAACCTGGTCAAGTTAAAAATATCCATGTAATGTTTTGTAGCACATGGTCCACATCCCTACCACAGCCTTGTTATAACTGGCCAGGAAGGATTAACATCTTGGTCCGGCTCTTCTGTTTAAATTAAAATCCCAATTTGGTCCTTGATTCACAGGGTTTGTCTATCCCTGTTCAAGAGTGGTGATGTAAGGATGACAGATTTTCTTTCAAGCATGCAGACACATCAAATGGAGTAGTGCCCTCTTCATTTATACCTGCTCTAATGCAGATACTACATCTATCCCCAAGAAGGTGCCTGTATCTACTATGAGATGAATTCAAGGCAGCAAGAATAAATAGCATTATAGCAACATTCATTGGAGAGTCTTTGTAGTTATCCAACACAATCAGGATATAATTATCGTAGAGTAACCACATAATTTACAGATAGTACTAAGAGCAGCACCAAAGTGATAGGACTTTCCACATCAACACCTCAGGTGTTTTTATTCCAATAAATCTGTCTAATTCACTTTATTCCTCATTTCATAACACATGAAGCTTCAGAAAAAAACAAACAACATATGATATGGAAAACTTGACCGGATTAGCTACATCCAGCTAATGCCACTGCGGCTAATTTTAAGTGGCTCATCAGCTCCGCTGTGGAGGTTGCTGGACCACCTAACTTTATCCTGGCCCAGGTTATAAACAGGTGCGCCGCTGCTCCCCGGGCAGGTACAGGTGGTGTAGCTGTAACGGCTGCCCCCGCAAGGTGCCGAGGTTGTGGCATTGCACTCCCCTATGGAAACTTGTTTAAACCAGCCATGAGGGTGGGAAACAATTGCAATCAGGTTCGCACTTGTTACCAGAGGCTTATGATTCTGGTAGACTTTCTCACACTGGTCACTGTACTTGCTCAGCCCCCTTTTAAGTTTATCAATGAGACCCAGGTTATGGGTGACGCATCTAACGTAGCTTAAATCCCTGTCGAAATCTGTGGTGCCAACACCGATGCCTTCAAGAGTAACATAGTTACAGGTTTCATGATTGTAATTCCACAAGCAGCGGGTGAACTGGCCCTCTAGATTATCGAACACAACATGCTGAGCTGTCACAATGTTTACTTCACCCCACGATTTCCTGGGCGTATTTGATCTTTTACATTCACGGCACTCACAAGGCCTATTATCGTCCTCTGTGTATTTGTGTACATCCCAGACTCGACCACTTCCAGTTCTTTGCTTTCTTTGGCCCTTGCTGACATAGCTGGGGTAAGGTCTATATTCTCTGTCACACTTAGGCCGTGAAGTGCTAGTTCGAGAAATGACAACTTTCACCACAAGATATGCCAAAGCTTTTATAACTTTACAAATTTCATCAGATTGACAAACTGGGGGCAGATGGCTCACAGAAAATGTGTTAACTGATATGAAATCTGGATGGCCAGGATTTTTCTTGCAATTATGCCAGCAACTTCGACTATTTGTTTCATAATGGTCTGAAAATAAAACAAAGGATAAAAGAGAAAGTAGATAAAAATATCTGAATGATATTTAGATAAAAAAAAAAGAATGACAATGATAAATGTACTGAAGTTCTATGTGACAATGATAAAATGTACTGAAGTTCTATGTGACAATGATAAAATGTACTGAGGTTCTATGTGACAATGATAAAATGTACTGAAGTTCTATAAAATAGCTTTTTTAATTTTTTTTAACTCACAATATTTTTTATTAATCCTATAAATATTACACAAGTACATAAATCATGATGGTTATTTTTAAAGTATATAAGTAACAATGATTGACTTTTTATAACAAATTGACAGAAGAGTTCAATATTAAATACAGCAGACTATTAACTATCTGGATTCCTCATTATGCTGCATTGTCAAAAAAAAAAAAAATTAACTTTTAATAAATTAAGGAGTTTGAAAATAAAAAAGGATTTTTACTTGGACCTGTGGGAGATGATTATTTGTAACACTCCGAGCTTTTGATAATATTCTGAGCACCCTTTCACTATAATTGGCAGGATAGTTAAAAGCCTACTGCATCTCAACATCAACTTACTAATAAGTCAAAATAGAAATATAGTTTTAAGCTGAATGGTAGAAATGAAAATTTGTAAAGCTCATCTTCTTTTCTTCTTTTTTTTTTTCTTCTTCTTTATCCCTTAACCCGTGGGTGGGTCGTTGGGGCACCGTTGTTGACTGAAAACCAGTTCCCGCCATTTTTTCCGGTCCTGAGCTGCCTTTCGGGAGTCGACGAACGACATTGTTTATTATTTTTACATGATGGATATTATCTTCAATGTAAACTAGAGTCCTTCTGACTGCATGTAATTTACACATATTTTTTTTTTGAATAGTGGATCAACAAGCACAAGAAGACCAATATTGTTGGATACCAATGTGTGTATCTTTTTTAGTTTTTGTTCAGATTAGCATCCACAACTTATCGCCATATAAGAAGGTTCTTTAAAGATAATCTTAAAACTAAATAATGATAAAAACAGAGGTGTGTCTTTATGTGTGTGTTGCATGTATGACAATTTAAGTGTACTGAATTAAATTGTAAGATGTTAAATGCCTAAAACCACTAATTGACAAGAAGGCTAAAATTGCCTTAAAAGAATTATGTGATAAAAATCAAAACTAAAGCTTCCTTTATTTAGTTTTTTTCTAAATAAGTCAGCCTAGACTTAATAACTATAAGTGTAAATTAAATTTAGTTTTCTTGACATCTCTACAGTTACTGACTTTAGATGAGAAAGATTTACCTTCATCACTATCAGTTTCTTCTTTATCACTTGAAACTATAAGAAAAGTGAAAAAAAAAAATTATGAAGTTTAAAATAACAAAAGCTTAAAATAAATGCAACATTTAATTTCATAACAGCAATACAACAAATAATCCTTAGGTATATATTGGGGATTGCAATTACATGGCATGCAAGATAATTATCCTGACACACAAACACACACACACACAAAATTAAAATATCCACAAAAAATACTATCCACAAAACACAAGGTACTGGCAAGTACAAATTAAATTTCAATTCAATGTGCTTAAATTTTTGCACTTTGATAAAATTCTGTTTGTTATCCATGGTTTATAGAAACTAAATTCAAAATAACAGATTTGTTGAAGTTTGAAAATTTATTTGTTGAGCATAAAATTTTTTTCTGGATGCTCTGTGTTCAAACTTAGTTATCTTTATTATTCCATATACAATAAATCCCAATTCTTCATACCCCAGTAACCTGCATTGCCACAATACATTGGATCACTTTAAGATGAAAAAATTAAAAAAAAAAAATCACAACTAAAAATTATCCTGCAATTAACATTTTCTTTTTAAAGTTTTGCCTTTGGCATTAATTAATATTTTATAAACAAGGTATGTTTTTTTTAAAGAAATTAATTACTTTAAAAACATTATTAGTAATAAAGACACATGAGAATTTTTAATTTCTACCATATCTAGTAGAATGATGTAGTGGAAACTAGTTAGAATCAAAATATACAATTCGTATTTTCCGATAAATATATTAAAGAAGTCTGTAAACTATGATTATTTGTTATATTATCACTTGTAAACTCTGGGCTACTTAAAACTCCATTTAATAAATTTATATTTTTATTTAAAGTAAAACCATGCGTATGGATTACCATCTGTGTCTTAAAATGAAGATAACAAACTAATGTCATAGCACTTACCACAGTTTGGATTAGAACAGTATGCTTCTTCTTGAGTTTCCACTATACTGCCTTCTGATTTTGTTAATGTCTGATCTGTGTTTTTTTTATAGCCTGCATCAGCTTGACAATTTTTTTCAGCCATATATTTCAACTGAAATTCCATATCAAAATTAATAATCTATAATAAACAAGATACCACAAAAAAGCAAAAAACTTTACTTTGTACAAGTCTAACAAGTCAGTGTCATGAGTGTCTAATTCTGAAGTAACATTTGTCCCACCTTTCTTTTACAAATTAATTAGTTTATCTTCCAAGTTAATTTTATTTTAGTTTAATAAATTAATTCTTTGTCCATAAACAATTTCTTCATTTGAATAAAAGACTTTTAAAAAAGTAAAAAAAAGAAACCTGTTTTTGTTATATGGCATGCACATTTACATTTAACAGATATAATTGATATAAATAAAAAAACTTTAAAAAATATACTAAAATGATTGGCTAAATGAACAGAAACATTCCATTAAACAATTAGCCTATACTATACTATAGCCTATAGCAATGTTATTAGATCATTCGTCTCAAAAAAAAAAAAGCAACTTGTCTTTTCAGTCAATTCAGAGTGGATAGTATTACTAGTATTAGACATTAATTAGTAGCAGTGTAGCCTAATCATCCAAGTGTCATTTTGTCTCTAAGAGTTTGAAGATTTTAAAAAATGATTTAACTTTCTTAATAATCAATGACAATAATGAGAACTCAATACTGACAATAGTCTAATAGTCAATACATTTCTCATAGATGTCTACTCTAAGTCTATTATTCTTTGGCCGAAAAAACATTACTAGATACATCCTAAAAAAAATGATCCAAAACAATGACAACAGTTAATGCATGTGACTTCGAGTGAAAATATAATATACTAATAAGTAATATTTTTTAACAAATTTTCAACTCACGTCTGGGTATCATTCTATCAGTCTTCATAAAGACATAGTCAATGTAATGATTCAATGTTATACTTATAAGTTATAATACTTTCAAATCACATTTGAAATGGAACATACATCAATACATGACAGTCTCATCATGACATTGACCATTGATGAAACAAGCGATTGATGTTCATTTTTTTTTATTTTATCTACATGAGAATAAAGTACCTGATGTATGCAATTATTATTTTAAATGCTGATCTGCTCTTATTGTGTTTAATCACTAAAAACGTCTCAAATGAACCGCCGCAAAGTAGAAAATTCATGTAATTCATGTCGCAAGCACTGACCTACATTGCGGTTTTGCCAATAAAAACTTGGAATTTCCGATGGTAAATTTAGCGTTTGACTGCCAACTATTTTGTTTTCCTCCTGTTAATCCAGTGGTCCACAACGAAGGGAGATAATGGGTACACTGTGCAGTGAGACAAGACCAGGGTTGTTAACAATACTCTTAAATTGTATCGTCAATACCGATACCAATACTTCATGAAAATAGTATCACCAATACAAACACAAAAATGTATTGCCAAAATCGACACCAATACAATGACAATAGTTTTGAGAACAACAAAATATTTTTATTTAAAATATAATGAGTGCAAGTTTATAAAGTTTTTAAAAAATGTAAAAACAATAGAATACATTGTCAAAGCACACTTTTAATAGCTAATCACTTCACCATTTGGCCGCACGTAAGAAGATCATTATTTCAAAATGATCATTGTTTAGCCTAGAACGTAATGGCATAAAAACACGCCCACCCAATGAAACCAGTCGCTCAACTGCAGCACTAGCCGTAACTCCAGTGTTCAGTTGCAGGTATAGTTTCTTAATGCTTGGGTAGACTGCTAATGACATCATTTGTGAAGAGTTATCTTCAATATATATGTCTACTTCAGCAGTTACTATTAAAGACATTAAGGTCCACAGATCCAACACCTATACCAGTGGTCGGCAAAGTGCGGCTCCGGAGCCGCATGTGGCTCTTTGGC
The DNA here is from genome assembly GCA_021962125.1 of Bulinus truncatus. NCBI lineage: Eukaryota > Metazoa > Mollusca > Gastropoda > Planorbidae > Bulinus > Bulinus truncatus. Next base: position 612,116 of record JAGDYQ010000148.1, read on the forward strand.
TCATTAAGTGCGGCTCTGGCATTTAGTTTTATTTAGTATACAACTTATTTAGTGTAATACAAGTTTACTAAACAATCAGATTTGGCTCCCAATTTTTGATTTTAATTGTTGTAATGTTCAAATTTGGCTCTTTGTCTGATAAGTTTGCCGACCACTGACCTATATCAACGCAGCGTTCTAATATCTGTGCAGAGCGTGCAATTAAAGTGATACAAGATTTACTTCCACTTTGCAAGTCCATAGAAAAATTGAACATTAAATTTCTTTTAACTAATGCACAAATAGATCAATATTATTCTTATATCACTTTTATTTGTAATGGTGAACCTTTTATCGAAATATTTGAAAATGTGTATGTTCTAAAATATTCGTGTAGATTGGAGGGTGAACCTTTTTTATGCAAAACAAAAATTACCCATATTTTCTTTATTTGTTATACAAAGCTCAACCAAATCTGATATGGGGATATAGGCTTATATTTTAGTCATACCCCTACTATTGACTGATCACTGAGAGCAAAGACTAGTGCGTATCAATGTTTTAAGTGCGATGACAATATACAACTGTTACTATAACCAAAATGAAACGAAAGAAAGCATTTATAAATGTTGACACATGAAAAGAAAAGAACAATAGAAAAATAAAAAGAAATAATAAATGAAAGTCGACCGATAAAAATGTTGTCTTGTATGTTTTGAAAATTGCCATGCGAACATCAAATAGTGTCATTTTACGAGATTTTTTTTTTAATTTGTTGATTTTCATGTATTCATATTAAATTAATTGTTATTAACCACCCATACTTGTATTGTTTGTTGAACTCGGCATATAATTTAATAATATAATATGTGTTAATTAAATTATATTGTTTTAGTCACAGTTTTCAATTTGAATTACACCATACAATTTTAGAATTTTATACCATTCAATAAATTATTTGTAATGAAATGTAGTAAATACTAAACAAATGAATTAATAAATAAAAATATTATATAAACATAAATAAGTATAAATGAATTAATGCCTTAATTAACATACATACACACAAGCACACATTACGGTATATAATTTATCACTATATAAACTATAAACTCTTAAGTATATACTTCATATATATATATCTGACAGATCGATAAAAAAAAGTTTTCTTTTCTGTCGTTCATTGAAACATTGAACAAATATTTGATAGAAATAAAGTAAATGAACGAAAGAATAAAAGAATAACATCTATAGACATCGGCGCGCAAAGCAAAAACTTCGAAATATTAAAATTAAATTTTCCCCTCAACTCCCGACCTTGGATAGTATTGGTTGAGAGGTGGTTGGTGTTAATATTCGTAGGGCTGATGGCTACGATTACTAGTAGGGATTGAACTTATGTAGTATCGAGTATTTATCGAGTATCGAAAATTTTTTTGTATAATGTATTGGCGATTCACAAATCAATACTTAATACAAAAAGGATCAGCAATACAGCAAACAATACTAAAAAAAAATATCGCTGATACTGTATTGGCCGATAACGATTCTTCGATACTAACAACCCTGCTGGATAGTGCATAAGTTGAATAATAGATAACGGGGGTGGGGGGGTAGGGGCACATTGGATGCTGCGCAACAACTAGACTATGGGGCCACATCCGGTCATCCCCGATATACAATGATTACTTCAGCCCCGTAGCTTGAAAATTCTACAGCAGGGGCCAGGCAATAGTAGGGGGCAGTTAATACATATAAGCAGAGGGGGCCAGACAAAACGCCGGAGGGGGGGCGCCCCCCGCACGCTACGGGCCTGGATTACTATGAAAAACGTGGGTGTCTTACAACATACTGAATATGTCTGACAACATACTGAACTTAATATGTCTGACAACATACTGAACTAAATATGTCTGACAACATACCGAACTAAATGTGTCTGACAACATACTGAACTAAATATGTCTGACAACATACTAAACTAAATATGTCTGACAACATACTGAACTAAATATGTCAGACAATATACTGAATTAAATATGTCTGACAACATACTGCCATCTTATTTAAAAAAAAAAGTCTTATATATTTTAATACATTTTTAAATCCAAAAATAACTATATTTTTGTACTTAAAGAAATGCTATATTTTACTTTAATTAGTAATACATTAAGTAATAAAGCCTAAATTACTAAATAAAATATGACATTAATTTAATTTAGACTTTGTCATCTTTGGGCAGCTCATTTTTTTTTTATATTTGATCATAATTTCTGGATGCAGTTTCATTCGCTGCAATATATACCGACGGTTATTGTATGTCATTTGGTGTTTCATGTTAAATAACATATTACCCCATTTAAAGTTAGAGGACTACATAGGCTAGGTTGGCAGCAGGGCCGTTGCAAGCTATTGTAGATTCATGTGCGAGTTACATTCAATAGCGCCCTCCTCCCATTCTGAAAAGTGGAAACAAAAAAAAAAACAGCGCTCTTTCGGCGCCCCTTTCTAGTTCGGCACCCTTTGCGGCCGCACAACCCTCCAATACACTATCATTAGTCAATAATGCGAATACATAGTCTTATTAGACCCCTTCCCCCCACCACCCCAAGTCATATCCCCACCCCAGGTTCTCATTCTCGACAGAGGCATCCGCCCGTGACCGTTAACCAGTCTAGTGGTACAACAGGGTCACAACTCAGATACATCCCCGCTCCCAGAAAAACAAAAAAAATTAAAACAAAATACACAAACAGCACAACAGCAAAACATTAACAACGAAACCGTAACAATAACAACGAAATATCTACAATGACAACAAAACAGTAACAATAACAACGAAATGGCTACAATAACAATAAAACAGTAACAACAACAAAATAGCTACAAATACAACAAAACAATAACAATAACAACGAAATGGCTACAATAACAATAAAACAGTAACAACAACATAATAGCTACAATAAAAACAAAACAATAACAATAACAACGAAATGGCTACAATGACAACAAAACAGTAACAATAACAACGAAATGGCTACAATGACAACAAAACAGTAACAACAACAAAATAACTACAATAACAACAAAAACAATAACAATAACAACGAAATGGCTACAATAACACCGAAATGGCTACAATAACACCGAAATGGCTACAATAACAACAAAACAGTAACAATAACAACAAAACAGTAACAATAACAACAATACAGTAGCAATAACAATTGAAAACTATTATTTCTATGAAATCATAGATAGTGAGCAATATTACAGTCACATGACACCAGTGCTTCACCCGCTCCCCCTCTCCCCCCAAGGCCACCCTCACTCCATAAAAGGGGGACCATCCAACTCATATAAAATTCGATATTACGTGGGGCTCCGACAGTTACTTTTGCCCTTGGCCCCCTACACTTTCTACAAATTGACTTTACGAATTGACTTTGCCGGTAAACTTCTATCATCTCCAGACTCAGGTATGAATAACCTGCAGTCGAAGAAAGGTAAACCGGTGGCATTTAATAAAAGTATGCGGTATAAATCTGTCTAAACGACTCCAGTAACTTTATTTTGTAATTGTAACATAATTGTTCGAAACATCCCCCCCTTAAGTGTTTTATCGCCTCAAGATGCACTGAAAGTCAATTTAAAAATGACGTCAATTATTCACTTCGCCATTTTACTATTATTATTATTATTATTATTATTATTAAACGCAGTGGCTACGGCACCAGCCAAAACCATTATATTAGCGTATGAAAGTCACTGATCTATAATCATCAAAAGTTGCAATTTTAAAAAATTATTTTTTTAAATAATTAAATATAGGGTTAGGATTAGGGAAAGGGTTAGGGTTAGGGTTAGTGTGTGGAGCAATATCTATGGCTGGCACCCGGGAAAAAAAAATTACGATTCTGTCTGGTCAGAACCGTAGCAAGTGCGATTATTAAATCATAATAATATTGGGTTAGAAACTTTAGGAAATCTAACTCTTATTTTGCCTGTGACGTTTTTTTTTTTTTGTATTTATTCGTCAGCATGAACTTTACTTGTGATTTACCTTTAAATTATCTATGAATTGATCAGATATAGTTAAACTTAAAAATTCAGAAAATTGACGATGTTATATAACAAAAAAAAAAAACAACCAGCGTAAGTAATTGGTTCAAGTTGGGTAACTCTCAGAAAGTTTTCATAGCCCGTGGCGCAGTGATACATATGCCCTTACATTCTGCTCACTGATAAAAACAAAACAAATAATTAATCCGAGAATAGTTTTTTCGGTGGGGGTGGGGTGGGGGGGAGTGTTGTGGTATTAAACTGATTATAATAATGTTTATTCTTACGTCATTATGCGCACCAATATTATCAGTAATACTGATTAAATATGTGAATAGTCTGAAGACTGTAAGGAATTGTGATATTGATGTAGTACTTGTACTACCAAGAAGTCAACTATTTTGCTAATATTATATTTAAAAAAAGATACAAAATAAGGAAAAAAATATATATTCAGGCAAACAGATTAAGTTATAAGAAAGAAAAAAAAATACATTAACTCTTGTGTTTAGATTTAGTTTGCTAAGTTGTTTATTTTATCTTTGACCTACTTACATATAATAAGTTTAATTTTCATAAACAGCACTGAGCTATGTACAAAATTCACAAGAAATACAACCAAGTGTTATTCTGTGACGAGATTTTTCTCTCCCCTCTCCGTATACATTTCATTTTGTAAGCATCGCACGCGCTACTCTCTTCATATAGGTAACGGATGGTCGTGTGGTAATGCGCTCGACTGTCGACCTGAAGGTACCTGGTTCGATCTCCGGTGAGGACCAAGGAAATTTTTCAGGTCATGGTAAAAGTCCTCACTATATTTCCCGTGGCCATTGCACTATCAGCTATGAAAGTAAGAATGAAAGATGTGCACCATAAAAACCAACCCATTAGTGGTTTTAAAGGATCTAAGAGATTTCATCTTTAGGAACTTCACACACTCTCTTCACATTACATTTTTTCAAGCATAGATTTTTCTCTTTGGTAGCAATAAGTAATTAAAAAAAATCAGATATAAAATTAAAATAAAGATTTGTTGTCAAACTAGTCAAACTAGTCAAATTAAATATTTAAGTAGGAAATTATTTTATGTTTTAACTATATTTACGGAAATATTCGAAAAAAAAATCGATCGTCTTGAAAGATTAAAACAAAAATCTCACGTTAAATGAACATAATTACAGGCTTGACAGCTCTTATTTTTTTTTCCACTCCAAATTATTTCTAGTTCAAAAAGAAATTATGACAATTTAAAAAAAAAAAAACATAAGTGAAATTAAAAAATGAAAATAACACCCCAGCACAAAAAGAATTGTCACAATTACAGATTAAGTTGTTAACTAATTGCAGTGTGTTAGGAGGGAATTTATCAACGCAAGTTTTTAATTATAGAGGCGTGGTGTGTGTTGGTTGGTGCAAGCAAGAAAATTGGTTGGCGAAAATATTGATGTTTTTTTTTGTCAGTGATCATTGAAACATGAACATTTTATTTGTCAGTGATCATTAAAACATGAACATTTTCATGTATATAACTCAGGTTGAGAGAAAACGATTTATTCTCTCGCGCATTGAAGAACGTGTCGGAAGGGTTTATTTATTTACACTAAAGGTCACATTTATAAAACACCTGCAAATGTAACATATAATCAAAATGTTCATAACAGGAACGGAGCAAAAGAGGGAGAGATAAATATATATATATATATATATATATATATATATATATATATAGAGAGAGAGAGAGAGAGAGAGAGAGAGAGAGAGAACGAGAGGGAGAGAGCGGGAAAGAGAATGAGAAGGAGTGAGAGAAGGAAAGGAAGCAAATGAGAAAGATATAGAAAGAGAGAAAGAGGGAGAAATAGAAGGCGAGAGAGAGACAGAGAGTGTGGTAGAGAAAGAGAGAATGAGAATTAAAGAAATCGAGAGGGAGTGATAATGGGAGAGTGTGAGAGAGAGAGAGAGAAAGATAAATATAGAATTGATTACGTAAATATAGTCACATGCTAAAAAAAATGTTTCATAATTTCAAGATAGTACATAATAATTTTGTAAAATTGAACAGTTGTAATTATATTGGACTAAAAAAATACTTAGGCCTATCTTTTGATTTTTTTTTTTAAATAGGCGAACGGGTATAAATTAGAGATAGTACGATACACCAGAATCAGAGAACGTTAATATCACAACTTTTACATTTTATATCAAACTTTGTTTTCTTTTAAGTATCGAGATCGGAATTTGATATGATAAATACATTTATTTCCCATTTCTAAACCTATACTTTTGATTTGAATGTTCGATATTCTACCCATTCATTTAAATTCTCATAATTACAATAAGTTTATGTTCTAAAATCGGAATAAAAAAAAATCATATTTGAGTTCAGAAATTAAGAGAAATATCGGTAATCATATCTTAATTGGTATCACTGTTACTATTCTTAGTTTTAAACTGACACATTTGTTATTATTATTTTTTTAAATAGACTAGACTACAGGTACTTCTGTAAACAAATAAATAAGAAAAGGAGCGACATGTTTAACAGTACAAACAGTTCACTGACTGTGGCCGTGGGAGCGAGGGGGCTGCTGAACCCCCTGGTGCTTGACGTCGTCATGGTGTTCAACCTCCTCATCTGCGGCGAGATCATCGGCCTGCTCGGCATCGTCGCCAACATCATCAACATCCGCATCTTCGCGAAGCAGGGCTTCCAGGACAGCGTCAACGTCACGCTGACGGCGTTGGCCTTCAGCGACCTCGGGGCCCTGATCAGCCTCCAGATGACCACGCTGCTGACCAACCCTTTCGTCTTCGGGGCCCCTCTCTCCTTCTCGCCCGTGGAGGTCATAGGCATGGTCTCGTTTTACCCACACAGCTACTTCATCAGGGTCAGCGGCTTCATCACGGCGTTTGCCGCCTTCGAGCGATGCCTGTGCGTAGTGCTGCCCTTGAAGGTCAAGAAGATCATCACCTGCCGGACGGCCGTGGTGGTCAACGTGTCCATCTTTCTGGTCATCACCCTCAACCTGGTGACCCCTTACTACTACGTCTATTTCTCGTGGACGTTCTACCCGTTTCTGAACAGGAGCGTGCTTGGCGTCTCCTACAGGGACGGATGGGAGGCCGCTTTTGGCATCTCGTACTTCATAACGGACCTCCTTGAGCCCTACCTCACTTTCTTCTTGCTCATCACCTTCACAATCATCCTAACCCTTAAACTGAAGACCAAAGCGTCTTGGAGAAAGTCGGCGACCGGCTCCAGCTCCAACTCCAAAAACAACCTATCCACAAAAGAGAAACGCCTTGTGGTCATGCTGACCACAGTGTCCATCATCTTCATCGTCTGCCTCATCCCACAGTCCGCCATTCTTACAGCTGTCTCCATCGAGCAAGAGCTCAACGCCAAGGGAGCTTACTTTGACGTGGCCCTGATGGTCTACTGCTTCGCTTATCTGATGGAGTCCATCTGCTCCAGCGTCAACATCGTTGTTTACTATAAGATGAGCACCAAGTACCGGGACACCGTGACCGAAATGTTGACATCATTCAGAAAGAAAACTTGGACGAAAACATAAAAAAAAACTAATAGGAGAACTTTTGACTCTCTGCAGCTCATTCCGTAAAATCATAATAGTAGTGCAAATTTCATCAAATTATTTTTAAATGTTCATTTTTTTTATATTTACGTGAACTAAAGCTGAAAATTAGACCTACATAGTAAGTAGATTGTGAATACTGGAACAAATATATAACAACAAACGACCAGTCTGTTATTATAATGAATTACAGTTGCACAATATAATCTTGTCGAATAAGATATAAACCATTCATTAATCACAAGACAAGAAGTTTGCCATTCTCAAGTAAGCCAAGAGTTAAAAAAAAGTAAAGTTTCTCATAAAAATTATTCATCGGGGAAGGTGAAGTGTAGAATTCATCTGTTTCAGTGGCAGCCCCGTAGCGTGAAAATTCTACAGCAGGGGCCAGGCCAATAGCAGGGGGCTAGAAATAAATGTTACTAAGTAGAGAAAACAAGCAGAGGGGGGCCATACAAAACGCAGGGGGAGGGGTCGGCCCCCTGCACCCCCGGACGCTACGGGTCTGTTCAGTGGCCGAAGGATTATTTGGCTAGCATAAAGCCCAGTCGTCTTAAATTCCATAACACATGTCAAGTAAACTTAAGTGACCTTTGAACTTTCACTTTGACCAAATAATATCCTGAAATTCTCAATGGGGTTGGAACACGAGCCCCCCTACCCCCCTCGGTCGAAAGTGGACCGCCCTACATCGCACGACCAGCCGTCCTCCCGTGGCTAAGAGGTACAGTCCACGATATTATGTAGGTAGAGTTTAGGGATGTGCTTGTACTTAGGTGATCGATTTTATAATTCATGTCGTTTCATGTGTTTTTCATATCCATCCTTAAATTTTGCAGTGATGAAAAATGTTTGCATTTCTTTATGAAGTGGGCGAGTCGAAAGCGATGGTAGACTAGGCTGGATCTAATGCCATCGATGTTCCACCATTCCGATGAGGTTTCAATGCAGCAATAGGCAAGAAGAATAACACATTGTTTTAATTGTTCAATGTAACATTATAGATTTTTTTACATCTTGACTGTGAGCTTTTCTTAGGATAAAAGATCATCAACGCTTGGCCGCATGGTTTTGGGCATATAAACCCTGAGATATTGCTGGGCTTGATGGTTCAGTTTATATAAACCCTGATACATTGATAGTATTGTTTGGGTACATAAACCCCTATTATTATTATTATTATTATTTAGATCAAAGTCTTTCAATGTCTTTTGTAATTTTCACTGATATAGTAGATCTCTAGCGAACCGACAATAGATTTATTGCTGCTAAATCCACATTTATTTTATTTATTTAAGCATTTTTTGCCTTAATTAAAATATTAAAAAATTAGGATAAGTGTTTGAGAGCGAAAAATGTTTGCACTCAGTAAACCAAATTTTTGTTGTTTCTTTTCTAAATGAAGTGTTGATTCAACACTGTTGAACAATGAACTCTGACTTCTTTGTCCTGAATCAGACATCGATCAGAGATTGAATACTACTAGGCCTACTACTCGAGCTGCCATTTAATTGCAGGTCGAGCTAGTTCGCAAATGTAACGTGACTGGCGAAGCAGTAGCGAAGTTATGTTGTGTAAACATTGAATCTGTTATTTTGTGATGGGGTGCACAAGGGCGAAAAAATGTAATAAAAAAAGATTTATAATAATTAATTTGTTTTGCATGCTGGATCTCATTTTGAAACGCGGTCTAAGACTTAGTCACTTTTTTTTTAAAAACATAAGCAAAAAAATCACATAGTTTTATAATGACTATAAATATTTAAAACATATCTGTTATGATAATGCGGGATTTTACGCATTTTTAAAAAAAAAAGTTAAATAAACAGTGAAAGCACGGCGGCTTTGTTTACCTGCCCCTTAATCAATCTTGATGCTGGAACAGAAGAACAACAGAACAAAATCAACTGTTAATGTTAATAACATAATTAAATCTATCAGCCGTTCACAAACAGTTCAACCCCCTGAGTCCCGATAAGAATCTTGTTCTGAAACGGAAACTCTTTGAATGTCCCTTTAAAGCTAAAATCCTATTTTTTTTAATTTAGCCGCTAAGCAACGGACTTTATACACGTGTTGAATATAATTATATTCTTGAAGAACCCCCCTTTGTAAATTGAACGTCCGATTCTGTATTGTCGCACATAGCGCTGGTAAGGAAATCGATTCTCTATATTGAACGATACTAGTACACAGACATTCTCTGGCTCTGGTTATCTAGTTAAAACAAAATGTCTGCCCAAGGGCAATCTCGACCTTTTCCTTATAATTTGAATACTATCTTTGTGAGAGTAGTGAGGGAGATTGTCCACTCAAAGAAAGGAGTTCCTAATACAATTTAATTATTTATTTCGTGCAAAAATGGTGTGGGGGGGAATGGGTATAGAGCCCTGCCCTGTTACCCCGCATAAATAATGTTACTTAAGGGCCCTTAAATTCATAGCTGCGACCAAGAGGGGCGAATGGCCGAGTGTGGAGGGTCCCCTGGTTCGATCTCCGGTGAGGACCAATGTATTTTCAGGTCATGGTTAAAGTTACCGCTTATATCTCCCTTAGTGCCTCCGTAGCCCTTGCACTATGGTAGGGGGATGAAAGAAGGGGGCATCATAGAAACCGTCCAATAGGATCTAAGAAATTTCATCTCATCCTTACAGTGGGGGGGGGGGCCCGAATGTTAGGTTAATATACAAAGCTATAGGATACACTTGTGGCTGCTGGTTCGTAGACACGGGGAACGGGAGACAACCACTGCCATCGTCGTAGGTGGCAGTGATACAACCAATAATATGTGTGATTGTTATCTCCCCCTTCGACCAACACCCTCCCTCCCCCCTCCCCCACCTTTTCCCCCAAACAATCCGCAGTTGTCTTGTGGAAAGACCAAGATCAACAGCCTGCGGGCAGTTCACGACTGTGACCGACACATACACACGCAAAATACTGTCCATTCCGTTGGTTGACATGGACAATTAGTCTCAAGTGAGGCCAAAAAAAAAAAGAGAGAGAGACACACTCAGAAAGGTCAACCAGAAACTGTGACAGTAACATGCATACGTCTAGAGCAGTATATTTTGGTATTACACTAAATGGAGATAGTGTATACACGGCCAGACCTGACTGAAAAGGTTTCCGACGACTTCGGCCTGCAAGCCAAGCACGGTCCACTGAGTTTGTTTGATGTCAAGTCAATTGACGTACCAATGGATCAAGTGGATCAGGAGAATGACAAAGGTGATCGCCAGGGTGACGAATGTTTGTGACTATCCACTTGACCAACATGGGGCAGAACCACCCGGAGACATCGGTCGAATAAAGCGAAGGCTGTGATGAGCTCAATAATTCCGTAGCGCTCATCGTGCCTCGAACCCTGTACCATCCAGTTGATTGTCCCGTTCAGTAACAATACAAATTCAACGATAAACAGAAACGAATAAATATTTATAAAGATGATAAATTAACATTTATAGCACGGTAATGTATTTCTATACTTGCCGATGATACGGTTACACAAAATAAAAATGTTATGCTTCACAATTAAAAATAAATAAACCAATTGCAGCACTACACTGTAATTAATAGACCATAATATGAAAAGAACTAGACACTGTAATCAATGGACCATAGTATCAAAATAACTAAAACAAAACATTTAATCAAATGCAGTGAAAATGAAATAGACGTTTATCAAAAAAACACACTAGCCAATCATTGGAAATTAAACTAAGATCACAATGTATTGCTTCTAAATATAAAGTTTACAAGATTCTTAAAAAAAATTAAAATTGAAAAAACTAAGTAAAAAACTAACTTCTTTTTATAGCAAAGTTACTTTGTGACGTATGTACTTTTATGTCTGCCTTGTCTTTATTCTTCCAAATCTCTATGTAGTTCAGATGATTTTTGTTTTGATTGTTTTCCAAGAAATGGAAACCAGCCTTGAACTGTCTCTCTGTATTTGGTGCTCATGTTGTAATATATGATTACCGGAACGCTACAATTGACGGACTCCAACAATGACGTGAAGGCGTAGATAAGCATGGTCAGGTCCCAGTAAGCAGCGTCCACCTTCATCTCTCGGACGACACCAATGGCCGTCATGAGGGCGCAGGAGGGCGTCAGGCATCCGATGAAGACGGCGGACACAGCGGACAGCATCACCGATGTTTTCTTTTCCTTTCTGGAAATTGTCGCTTTGCTAAGCGTCGTATCCGACATCTTTCCGGTGACGGAATTTCGCCACGCAGCTTTGGACTTGAGTTTGACGACAACGACAGCCGTAAAAAGGCCGAGAAAGGCGAATGTCACGTAAGGCAACGCCATGTCCGCCACGAAATAAGTTACTTTGTAGACGAAATCCGCATCGCTTCGGTAATAAAGATAAAGAACCGTCTTGTTGGTCTCCGGTACAAACTTTGACGTCAAGTAGCTGACGAAGTATTCTGGGAAAAAGTACAACTGGAGCGCCAGAAATACCAGGATGTTGAACGTCACGGATACGTTTCTGGTAATGATGCGTTTTACTTTCATGGGCAGAACCACGCAAAGGCTTCTCTCAAAGGCGGCGAAAGCTGTGATTACGCCGCCCACCCTGATGAAGTAACAGTGCGGGTAGTAGAAGACCAGGGCGAAGGCGGCGGGCGAGGTGAACGGGAGACCCGACACCCTCCTCCAGAAAGGGCTGAACATGATGTTGGTCATTAACTGGGTCACCAGGGCCCCGATGTCGCTGACGGCCAGGGCGGTTAACGTGACATTGACGCTGTCGTGAAGGCCTTGTTTCGAGAAGGCGCCAATGTTGACGACGTTGCCAGCGATGCCACAGTAAGCAATGAGCTCGGCGCAAATAATCAGATTGAAGGTGGAGAAGAATTCGGAGACAATAAGGGGGATCCGACCGAATGTAACGAGATCAGTAGCTTTTGTGACGTTTACTGACGTCATGGTTGGATTTTTTTATAAAATAGTATTGGCCTGTATTATTTAAAGACGCTAAAATAAGAAAACAATATGAAATGATTAAAGTTTTGGTATATTTAAGTTTAAAACCAATAATATGATATGATAAAAATAGGCAGGCGTGTGAAAATAAATACATGAGGAAATTCCTTAAAATCTCCTACCTAGATCGCAAGACCAATGAATTTGTCTGGGAAAGAATATCCTCACTCGCGGGCCTTCAGGAAACAATAATTATGACATTAACCAGGCGACGCTAGATGGCATGGTTAGGTCATGTGTTAAGGCATAATAGTCGACCATTAGAAAACATTATTCAAGGAATTGTGGAAGGAGGCTGCCGCAGATATTGCCAGCGGCATTGTTGGTTTGACGATATAAAAGAATGAACAGGGCTACTAATTGAAGGTGGATGGATGGTTGTGTGGTATAGTGCACAACTGTCGACCTGAAGGTACCTGGTTTCAGTGGCGCAACCAGCAAAAAAATGCTGGGGGGGGGGAGGGCTCACAAATAGAAAAAAGACAGTTTGACAGTCTTTTTAGTAACTTTATATAGTAAAATATGTTTTGATGATTTGAAGCCCCCCCCCCCCGGTTGCGCCACTGTCTGGTTCTATCTCCAATGAGGACTAATTTATATTTCAGGTGTTCCATGGCCATTGCACTATCGTCTATGAGGATAAAAAATCGTCCCATTAGTGGATCATTGGATCTAAGAGATTTCATCTCATCCTTTACAGGGACATCGCTCACTAATAGAATTCAAGGGACTGATGGTCGTGGGGTTAAACGCTCGAAAGTACCTGGTTCGATCACCGGCGAGGACCAAGGAAATTTATCTCCCGTGGTGCCGCCATGGCCATTACACTATCGTTATGGTGGTAATGAAAGAATGGCACCATAAAAACCTGTCTTTTTTACAGGGACATCTCACACACACACTAATTGAATGAATTAATGGCAGCCACTCAGGATAGGCAATAATGGAGAAATATATCAGTTGATGCGTCTATTCGTTCCACCAACGTAACACATCTGTACGATGATGATGTTGATGAATAGCGTTACCACCCGAACGGACGGACTCTATAGATACCGTAACTGTACAACTGCCCCATAAGTACTAAAGTACGGTAGATGCCGTCCCTGTGTGATGGTAGTGTCACGAGATGGTGATCCTCTCCGAACCTAGCTATGCAACCAGATTCCTGCGATTATCTATCTATCTATCTATCTATCTATCTATCTATCTATCTATCTATCTATCTATCTATCTATCTATCTATCTATCTATCTATCTATCTATCTATCTATCTATCTATCTATCTATCTATCTATCTATCTATCTATCTATCTATCTATCTATCTATCTATCTATCTATCTATCTATCTATCTATCTATCTATCTATCTATCTATCTATCTATCTATCTATCTATCTATCTATCTATCTATCTATCTATCTATCTATCTATCTATCTATCTATCTATCTATCTATCTATCTATCTATCTAACTACCTATTGATCTATCTGTCTGCTTTACCGTCCCTCTGTCCGTCCGTCCGCCAGCCTACCGACCCGTCCATCCATTCGTCTATCTGTCTGTCTGTCAGCATGTACGCCTATCAGTTTGTCTGTCCTGCCAGAATGTCTGTCGATCTTTTCATCTTTACCAATGTATGTAGTACGTTAAGGTGTTTAATCATAAAGTGAAGCCAAATTCCAACTTCATCTGTAAAAAAGTTTCTTGTGTTCCTCTGATCTTATAACAGATGTCACTTTGTATTACTGTTGCACCATATTTATTTAAAAACAACTGACTGACTGACGGACGCGACCGTTAAATGTTCAATTAGATAATTATAACCCGAGTCCCAGCCCAAAAACGAACTCAGTTCAACCCAGTACAAAGTTGTATTATTTAAATAAAGTTCGTGCATTATTTCCAGACAATTTTTCTTTTTTTTTAATTTTTTTCCGATTTCGATAATAGTTTTGATCTGTAGAAATCTGCCAGGTTTTAATTAAACTTGCTTACGTCAGAAATCATGGGACATTTTTATGTGTATAATTATGAAACATTCTTTGATTTTGAAAAGGGGGTGAAAGGGTGGGGGGAGTCAATTAAACTCTATAACACTTTTTATTTTTGTTGACTCATTATTATGAAAAGAAACTTCATAACTATGTTCAGCTAAATATAATTACTATGCGGCTGGATAGAGAAGTCGACATCGAACTCGACTCGGATGGTTAAGGGTACAGGGTTCTATTCCTGGTTAAGCCAAATGTATTCGCCCTTTACTTGGAGAGGACTCCGCCCATAGTCTATAAGCCCCACAGAAAGGGACACTCCGCCCCGCCCCCACCCACCACCCCCACCACGTCGGTTAAGGGAATTAAACAAAATACTATGCGATAGAATATTTTTGACGATGTCCTTAGAAATAATACAAAATGTTTAAACTGAAACTCATTTATTGTTTAGGACGATTTTATATATCTCTCTCTATAATATATGTATTTAGTTACACAGATGTTAAGCTAATTGTACAGTAATTGTGGTTTGTATAAATTCCTCTAATGTAAAATCATAACGTGAAAGAAAACACTAATGTGTCATATCGAAAGGAAGGGAACCAGGCTCGCAAAGTGTCCCTAATACTCTTAAACTCATTGTGAAGGTATTAATGTTAATTTTAATATTGTTTTGATTCTATTGGTGCATGTGTGAATAAGCACTTTTTAATTGACTAGAGAGTATAAATTTTAATGTAGTTATGTGACGTAGTGAAACGTCACTTGTCATTTTACTTGGATACCAATTGGTCTTGAATTAACAGTGAATTGTTTTGTTTTGAGATAGCAGGACGTGCCTCTGCTTAGTACTAGTTAGATTATTATGGAAGTACCTCTTATTTAATATTGATTTGTCAACAACGTCAGTAAGTACCACATGTTATATTACATATATTTCATTATTATCATATTGTCTTCGATATTAAAGAATGTATCAGCGACTAGCTTGTCTTTGTCTTAATTAATTAAGGAGAATGTCAAGTATGAATCGTAGTTGAATAGCACGCTACCAATATAAACCCAAACCACACACACCACACCACACCCACCTCCACACTCATGTTATAATAGGCCACTTTATTGACTCTTCCGTTTTAAGACTCCAGCAAATAGGTTAAAGAAAAAAGATTAGAATAGAAAGCTTTATTCAGGAAACAGATCAAATAAATAGCACAAAGGAATGCACTACAGATGACCACTATCGCGACTTTCCTCCTGATGTTTGTTTTCACCTTCAGTGGCAGAACCACACATCTTTCAAAGGCGGCGAACGCTATTACGGACCCGCTGACACGGACAAAGTACTCGTGTGGGTAGAAAATTGAGCAAGGCGGCGGAGCTTGAGAATGGGAGGTCGGAAAATCCCCAAAAGGGATATACAAAAAAGATATTGAACGGTATCTGAAATAGCAAATATCCAATGTCGCTGATAGCCAGAGTTGTGAGTACAACATTGATACTATCCTGCAGGCCTTGTTTGGTGAAGTGAAAAATGTTGATGATGTTACCCACAATTCCAAAACAGCCAATCAGCTCAGTGCAAATAGCAAAGTTAAATGTCAAGAATAATTTGAACACAGTGGGGTTGATAATATCAGTCGGCGAATCGGCGGCATCCTGTCTAGATGTATTTGACATCATGAAGATTTGTTGCTATTTATAGACATGAACTTTCGGAAAACTAAAATTAGCAAATAAAGTGCGGGAAAAGTTTATCAAAGATTTTTAAAAATTTAAAGTGTAAAAAAAAAAAGAAAAAAAAATTAATAAAGAAATGAAAGTAAATGTTTTCAACCAGAATAAATGCTCAAAAAGGAAAAAAAAAATCTGCAACTGTCAACAGACTTTGAAAGCTCTAGGTGAGTGAGTCCCTGTAAGGATGAGATAATATCTCTCAGATTCTATGCACTACTAATGAGACAGTTTTTATAGTAACCTTCTCTCATCACTACCGATAGTGCAATGGCCTTGAAGGTACTACAGGAGATATAGCGGGGATTTTAACCAAGACCTGAAAAATGCATTTGTTATCACTGACGATCGAACCATGGACCGTCAGGCTGATAGTCGAGCGCTTTTACCACTCGACCATCTGCGTAGTAGCTTCTTGAGATGTTTAGGTGTCTTAGATAAAAGTACACGCTTGCGGCGCACATCAGCCAACGTATTGTATGGGAATTAGTACTAGAAGCGGCCCCCTTTTAATACAGGCCCTAGGCTTTTTTTTTCCTAGTTTTCATGTCGTTCAGAACGGCTCTTGTCATGACGTTAACATTTTCTAACCATGGTCCTCAAACTGTGATTACGCGCATCCAATGGGGTACCATTCTTTCTACCACACTGGCCCGTAGCTTGCGGGGGGGGGGGGTAGCAGGGGGGCACCCCCCGTCTGCGTTTCGTCTGGCACCCTCTTCTTATTTGTTCTACTTAGTAAAATGTATTACCTGCCACCCCCCTCCCCTGCTATTGCCTGGCCCCTACTGTAGAAATGCCTGGCCCCTGTTGTAGAATTTTCGCGCTACAGGGCTGCTCCCACACTTTCCTTATTCCGTCTTCTCTACCTACCTCGTCTAATTTTTATTCTCTCTCTTAATATTCAGTATTATCTCTCCCACCCTTGAATATTCCTTATTCATTTGCATCCTCCCAGTTCTTTGCTATACCTTGTTTATACTCCTCCGTTCCAGCGTGATACACTTTTCCCTCCCTTGTGTGACATTTTTTTTTACCGTTATTTTTTTTTATACCACCACACCTACGGTGTCAAGATTACCTCTGAGAGGTCACACAATGAATGCCCATTTTTTTTCTATATTTTAAAAATGAACAATAACCAAATCGCTAATGTTTGAAAGGAGAGAATAAAATAGACAACAGCATTCTAATAGTCATAAAGAATTGTAACGTAAAGTTTGGAGAATTTTTCATCAAACAAATACATTTTCTAAGTACAGTTGTGATATCGTCTATTCCAAAGCTTCTTGTTAAAGAGCGCTGATTTTTAAAAAAAAAATCTATTACCTCCCCTAAATAATCCACGTGACAGTCACGATCCTATGTCACCAGAAGTCACGTGTCATTCCTGTCTGGGTTTTTGCTTCCCCTTACTTGTCCGATGGCCGTCGGGTATGATAGCCAGACGTCCACTGGTCACGGTTTGATCGCTCGCATCAAAGTCAAAGGGGGATGGATGGCCGAATGGTGTAGAGAAGTTACTCGACGTTCGACCTGATAGTCCTGGGTGCGATCTTTGGTGAGAGCCATGGGAATTTTTGCAGGTGAAATTTGTTTCAAAGTCATCCGTCAAGTTCACCCAGCTTTAAATGGTTACTTGACTTAAAGATGGGGAAGTAAAGGCGGCTGGGCGTTGTGCTAACCACACAAATCCTACATATGCCGAGGTTATAGAAACAGATGAATTCTACACTTCATCTGCCCCGATGGCCCTTTGGACTAAAGAAGCTTTACTTTACTGTTATTAAAGTCACAGTAGCCCAGACGAGGAAAGTGTTTAATGTTAATATAAACGGTAGAAATTTAAGGTGTATTTTTTTTATATGTTTTGCCTTAAAAATAGGAATTTTTTGAATAGCATAATCATCATAATATATATATATATATATATATATATATATATATATATATATATATATATATATATACAAGCGATTTGGGCTCTGCGTTAAATCAAATGTAAAGAATTAATCCAACAGTATTCCAGTTTAAAATGCAATCATGAAAAAATCGGATCTGCCGGAAATAAAAAAAATAATCTAGCCTACCGATCAAGCCTAAGGGGATATAACTCTATGGAAACGTTTTGTAGGGTGCATCAAGTATATAAGGAAGGGTGTTAGTATTTTGATGATATAGTGAGTCTATAGACACCATGTATGTGATGAATGACACAAGAGCCAAGGGAGACAACTGAGACAACACAATGACTAATAGCGTATTACCTGTATCGGAGTGGTGGCGCTTGAAACGATTTCCTGCAATATTATCTTAAGAATTTCTAAATGGTTCAATATTCTTTTTTTTATTTATTAATCCTTATATCAAAGCTAGGACGGTCAGTTGTAGCTTCGAATTACTGAAAAATAATTCAACTTTGAAAAAATATTCTATTTTAACAAACAAGACTTTTGAATTATATTTAAAATTGAAAACAAATTCACAAGTTGGTAATGTAAAATGTTGAATATTGTTTTTCATTTCTAGTGCAACTACAATAAACATTTCGAATAAAAAAAAAAAGAAAATTTCGTATATTTCGGTATAGTAGCAAATCGTTGCAACACAGAATGTCTTTCTTTATTAGCTCTTAATATATTCAATGTTTAAATGAGGAATATATCTAAAAGCTGTAATGCCCTACGGCGAATTGGTGTAGCGACTTACAGCAACAGACAGGGCTAGTATTTAACAGGCTCATAAGGTAAAAATGTAATAACAGTCTTACTGATTCATGGGGAAAGTCGCAAATTAGTTTGCAAATTATCTCTTCGACTAATCAATCAATCAATCAATCAATCAATCAACCAAAAAATCAATCAATCAACCAACAAACCAATCAACCAAAAAATCAATCAACCAACAAACCAACCAAGCAATCAATCAACCAACAAACCAATCAATCAATCAACCAACAAACCTATCAATCAATCAATCAATCAACCAACAAACCAATCAATCATAAATCAACCAACAAACCAATCAATCAATCAATCAACCAACAAAACAATCAATAATCAATCAACCGACAAACCGATCAATCAATCAATCAAACAACAAACCAATCAATCAATCAACCAACAAATCAATCAATCAATCAACCAACAAATCAAACAATCAATCAATCAACCAACAAACCAATCAACCAATCAATCAATCAACCAATCACCCAACCAATCAATCAATCAATAGAACAATCAATCAATCTGTATTCAAAGTCGAAATCCCATTATTAACGATGACATTTTTCGATGACAATTAAGTAGCTTTCATATGAATCAAAAAAAGATATTTACTGTCGTCCATTGGGATCTGCTTGTTCTAATTATAGTTCACAATTTAAAAGTTGGCATTGTCATATTTTCTAATAATATAATAAAACTGTTTTCACTTATTTTGGTATAATTGGAATTTCAGTTATATATCTAGATGCAAAGGCGCAAAGAGCGGGGGGGGGGGGCATTTCGCCACAAGCCTCTCCAATGGATTTTTTGTACTCGTCTACTTATTAGCACTTAAAAAGAGGCTAAATTTTCAGAGTTCATGCGCTGCGAACTCTACTCTAACATTATGAGGATGATAGAAATTTGCTGCCATATGAAAAGTCTGATTATTTTTCATAAAAACAATAAGGCGTCAGTATATTTTTGGTATTTTTTTTATATAAAGCCAGAAGTTAGCTGTGTTTAGAACATACATTTGTCAACTGTTAGCTATAGTTGTAGTAGTAGTAGTGGTAGACAAACATCGTCAATAAATTACGTCAAAAATTGTTAGCATTTTTTAGATTCCCCCGCCCACCCTTCCCATTGTTAACAAGTATCAAACTTTTAATAACCAACCCCTCCCCCCCCTACAAGTCAAATTACGACAATTTTTTATCCCTCCCTCATCAAACTTATAAAAACGTAAAAAAAAGGGAAAAAAAATAATATTTCCACCCCCCCTAAAACTTATAAAAACGTAAAAAAGGGGGAAAAATACCCCCCCCCCCCATTTTTCCTTTCAAATGTTAAATAACAAACCTCGAACCCCCCCCCCCTCCCATTCTCCGCCAATAATTGTAATCATTGAAATCTACTTTGACTAATGTAACAATATCAACGAGTCTCCTTGCCTCATATAATGAGCTTCAACAAAAACTGGAACCCATCTCCAGCCCTCAGGTATTATATAACAGTGTGGGGGGGGCTCTTCATCCTGTTCTGTTAGTACTGTATTGACTATTCGGTTCTCCAATATACGGCCACAACACTATCCGCATAGGCATATCTTCCTATTAAGGCACACTTAGCAAGTTTTGTTTATTTTATTTTGCGAACCCCCCCCCCCTGCACCCCACCAGTTTTGCATATACCCGTACTTTCCACTGACTTGCTGACTTGGCCAAACGCACAATGCATACTTACATCAGGCCCGTAGCGTGCGGTGGGGGGGGGTGGGGTATGGCGGTTCTCCCCCTCGCGTTTCCTCTGGCCCAATCTGCTTATTTGCTCTACTTAGTAAAATGAATTACCTGCCTCCCCCCTGCTATTGCCTGGCCCCTGCTGTAGAATGACTGGCCCCTGCTATAGAATTTTCACGCTACGGGGCTGCGCCCACCTCCTTGACCATTCATACTAATAAATGCAGCCATGCAGTGACCTACTTACGAACACAGTCACTTAATGCTCAATCTGTTTATAGCTGGATGATCAGTTGTTTGTCACATATTAAGTGGACTCAATTTGATAAAAAGAGTGGACCAAAGAAGAACTCCGTAACTTTAAATTTGCATTGAAGGTGGTATGCAAATGCAGTTGTAAGATAACCGTCTTTCTCCCGCCCAGTATGTAACATGTTCAGACCTGTTGACCTATATTATGAATCATCAATTACCACATGCCCATCTTAAGGCTTCTGGGGCCCTAAAGACTTTCCGAAAAGCAAAAGTACCCATTCTGGCGCCTGGTGATATCATCAGGGGCTCCCTGTGACTAAATCAAGTGCCGCCAGTTGCGGTTCGTCGTCCTCCCCCTACCTTTCACCAAATCCTTACCCCCATCCCTAAAATGACTTAATTGTTCGGGGTCAAGTTTGAGTACAATTACATACGGTTTTTTTTTAAATTACAAGTAAGACTATGAGTACAAAGTACTCACAGTGCAAGTACGAGCGCAAGTGCTCCAACAATGTACTCGGGTTGTACTCAAGAACAGATACAGTACTCCATCTCTCGAGCATGTCCTGTATGTCAACAACTGCTTTTAGCAAAAAAGGCATTTACAAAAACCACTTCTGGTGGTATCTACAGGTTATGCGGGGTCTAAATCGTGTATCATGTGCGCCATAGGGCGATAATCATGTGGGCCGTAGGGCAGTTATCATGTGCGCCATAGAGCGATTATCGTGTGGGCCAGAGGACGATTATCATGTGGACCATAGGGCGATTATCATGTGGGCCATAGGGCGATTATCATGTGGGCCATTGGGCGATTATCATGTGGACCATAGGACGATAATCATGTGGACCATAGGACGATTATCATGTGGGCTATAGGACAATTATCATTGGGCCATAGGGCGATTATCATGTGGGCCATAGGGCGATTATCATGTTGGCCATAGGGCGATTATCATGTGGGCCAGAGGACGATTATCATGTGGGCTATAGGACGATTATCGTTAGGCCATAGGGCGATTATCATGTGGGCCATAGGGCGATTATCATGTGGATCATAGGACGATTATCATGTGGGCCATATGACGATTATCATGTGGGCCATAGGACGATTATCATGTGGGCCATAGGGCGATTATCATGTGGGCCATAGGACAATTATCATGTGGGCCATAGGACGATTATCATTGGGCCATAGGGCGATTATCATGTGGGCCATTGGGCGATTATCATTGGGCCATAGGGCGATTATCATGTGGGCCATAGGGCGATTATCATGTGGGCCATAGGGCGATTATCATGTGGGCCAGAGGACGATTATCATGTGGGCTATAGGACGATTATCATTGTGCCATAGGCGATTATCATGTGGGCCATAGGGCGATTATCATGTTGGCCATAGGGCGATTATCATGTGGGCCATAGGGCGATTATCATGTTGACCATAGGGCGATTATCATGTGGGCCATAGGGCGAGTATCATGTGCGCCATAGGGCGATTATCATGCGGCGTCTAGGACCATAATTGGAGCACATTCATATACATTCAATTACATAATCTCTTAACACGGATCTTTCCCCCTCACCCACACACACACAAAAACGGGAGTCTGAGGCAGTTATCCTATAATAGGATTCCTATTAGCCAGAATTAAAAAAACCGCCACTGTATACGCCATCGTTATTATTTGTATAAACGGGATAACGGTCAATTGGTGAGTTGTTTTATGTCAGTGTGTGTGTGTATGTGTGTGTGTCCCCGGCTATTCTCTCATATGCAATGTTTAACACAACAGTTTTGACCATGTGTGTGTTTGTGAGACCCGACTATTTTTTACATATCCATTATTCACTCGCGGTTTTTGACCATAGCGGTATGTGGAAACAAAAATGTGTTGAATGTACTGTCACAGTGTTGAAAAAAAACACACGTAACACACACACACACCGTTGGATGACCACTCCTCGAGACAGTGCGCTGTTCAACAATGCCTGGCGTGGTCATCTGTGTTGTTTATATTTTCTTGATAGGTGAGCTTTCATTCACGGAGCAGTCATTTCATAGGAAACTTTGGTGTATTGCAGTGGTGAAAATATAATTTCTTCTGAAAAATTTGTCAATACATTTGGCTATTGAAATGGATTACAATAAAATAAATTCAAAGATTAAGAACAAGTAAGTTTTAATTTTAATTTATTCTTCATTATTAAACCTATTGTTATTTAGAGAAACGTGTTCGGACCGAATAAAACTGAGGTGAAAAAATATCACAACCTATAAAAATATTGGTACAAAGTCGTTTTTAAGTTAAATTTTATAGGCAGGGTCAAGAAAAACGTATTTAAGGGGGCCTTTGGCAAAAAAAAAGAACAACAAAAATTTGATAAAAGAATAAAAATACTTAACTTGCATTGAGGATTTTAAACTAAAATACTTTCCCTACTCAATGTATATGAAATTGATTCTTTTATTGAGTTAACTCCCATCGCCAACCCCTCTTAGTACAGTCTGTTTAGATCTGTCGAAAAATTCTCACATAATTAGAAACAGCTAATTAAAGCTCTTAACTAATTTAACTTAAAAAATGTTTTTTTAAAATAAATAAAAAATACTTAGTATTTAGTTATGAAGCCAAAGTATTGGCCTTTATTGTTTGGATCTCTCAGATGGCAAGTTTGATAGGCTATGTTTTTTATGAAACCTTTTGAAGTAATCATTCAAGAACAGTCCCAAATTTTGTCATACTCTTATAGAACAAGTGTATGTATTTTATCCTAAACCATTTGTTGGGCTATCAGCTCTGTACATGGAAAAAAGGGTAGATATCTGAATCAATTTAATTAAAAATTACAAAACAAAATGGATTAGTAGAGTTAAAAAACATGCAACTAAAGGATTGTTTTAAAAGAAAAGAAAATAATTTGTTTTTCGCTTTTGGCTTTTAAATTAAATTAGCTATAAATGGAGTACAATATTTGGATACTGTTGTGGTGGTTAATTTCAAGTCAACAACTCTGAGTGCTGTCTGTTTAGATCTGTGAAAATATGTCTTAAATACTTAGAAGTGGCAAATTTAATCTCAATAATATTTAAACTTAAAATTTGTTAACCATTGGTTATAAATAAAAAAGTTTTATTGTATATAATATTATGGTGTAATGCATCTAGAACAGTCTAAGTATTTGGAACACTTCTAAAGAAGTTTAAAATGTATAGTGTCCCAAAAAACATGTTGGGTTTTTATTAAATAAGTGAACAATGTAAAGAAAGATAACAATTGCTCAATAATTAAAGAGACATTAATACTATATTAAAGTGACTATCTTAAATTATATTAAAAAAAAACAATTTTAATCAAATACAATTATAGAAGAAAGGGACATAACTTTCAGCTGGTGATTAATCTAAATTCCTTCCATAAATGATTGCAGTATTTAGAAGTTCTTATGTGCAGGTAACCTGTCATTGTGTTTATAATTTGTTCCAATACACTGAAGACACATTCAATAAATACTACAGGGATATTGAAGTCTTTTGTTTTATTTTGTCAATTATCGAAATACAATGAGCTGGTGATTATTGGTGCATAAGTTGCACAAATAGATCTCGTAAAATACATAGCCTACAAAACATGCCATCACAGATGTTCCCAAATTAAATGATTGTCTTCAAATTGCCATCATAAATAAATGCTAAGTAATTTTTTTTTGTAATTTCAAAAAATAAACAATTAAAATATTATCTAGTTAAGAATTTTAATTAGCTTCTTCTAAATATGTGAGAATTTTCTGACAGATCTAAACAGACGGTACTAAAAGGTGTTGGCAATGGGAGTTAACTCAATAAAAGAATCAAACTCTTATACATTGAGTAAGGAAAGTATTTTTGTTTAAAAAATCCTCAATGCAAGTTAAGTATATTTATTACTTTATTAACTTTTTTTTTACTCTTTAGTTTTATTATAATTAGTTTTATATGTACTAACACAATTAATCCATTTTGTTTTGTAATTATTCATTGAATTGATTCTGATCTGAAATTTTTTTTCCTTTACAGTGGTGATAGCACAAATTGTTTGGAACAAGATACATTTTTATGTTCATTAGAAGTATGCCGAATACTGGAAATGTTCTAGAATGACTTCACCAATAGATCTGGATAAATGCATAGCCTACCAAACTTGCCATCCCAGAGGTTCCCAAAATTAAAAGATTATCAAACGATTATCATCATAAATAAATGCTGAGTATTTATTTTCTTTTAGAAAATATTTTAAATTTTAATTAATTAAGAACTTTAAATACCTTCTTCTAAATATGTGAGAATTTTTTGACAGATCTAAACAGACGGTACTAAGAGGTGTTGGCAATGGGAGTTAACTCAATAAAAGAATCAAACTCTTATACATTGAGTAAGGAAAGTTTTTTAGTTTAAAAAATCCTCAATGCAAGTTAAGTATATTTATTACTTTATTAACATATTTTTACTCTTTAGTTTTATTATATTTAGTTTTATATGTACTAACACAACTAATCCATTTTGTTTTGTAATTATTCATTGAATTGATTCTGATCTGTAATTTTTTTTCCTTTACAGTGGTGATAGTACAAGTTGTTTGGAACAAGATACATTTTTATGTTCATTAGAAGTATGCCAAATACTGGAAATGTTCTAGAATGACTACACCAATAGATCTGGATAAATGCATAGCCTACCAAACTTGCCATCCCAGAGGTTCCCAAAATTAAAAGATTATCCAGAGATTATCATCATAAATAAATGCTAAGTATTTATTTTTTTTTTAGAAAATATTTTAAATTTTAATTAATTAAGAATTTTAAATATCTTCTTCTAAATATGTGATAATTATTTGACAGATCTAAACAGACGGTACTAAAGAGGTGTTGGCAATGGGAGTTAACTCAATAAAAGAAGCAAACTCTTATACATTGAGTAAGGAAAGTATTTTAGTTTAAAAAATCCTCAATGCAAGTTAAGTATATTTATTACTTTATTAACATATTTTTACTGTTTAGTTTTATTATAATAAGTTTTATATGTACTAACACAACTAATCCATTTTGTTTTGTAATTATTCATTGAATTGATTCTGATCTGTAATTTTTTCTTTCTTTACAGTGGTGATAGTACAAGTTGTTTGGAACAAGATACATTTTTATGTTCATTAGAAGTATGCCAAATACTGGAAATGTTCTAGAATGACTACACCAATAGATCTGGATAAATACATAGCCTACCAAACTTGCCATTCCAGAGGTTTTCAAATTTAAAAGATTGTCTAGAGATTGTCATAAATAAATGCTAAGTATTTTTTTTTTTTTTACAAAATATTTTAAATTTTAATTAATTAAGAACTTTACTTACCTTCTTCTAAATATGTGAGAATTTTTTGACAGATCTAAACCGACGGTACTAAGAGGTGTTGGCAATGGGAGTTAACTCAATAAAAGAATCAATTTCGTATACATTGAGTAAGGAAAGTATCCTCAATGCAAGTTAGTATTTTTTTTAATTAGCCCTGGGAGGCCCACACTATGTTCCAGTGCTAGGAATATTATTTCCTTTGGTAATTTAGCTACTTGTAGGCCATATAACCCAAATCAATTGAAAAAAAAAATGTCACCCTGACCTACTTTTCCAATTTGTTCCACCGGTGACCCACTGGGCTATAGTGGTAAAAAAATTTTTTTTAATGAAAATTCATAAAAACTATTTAGAAAAAGATTCAAATTACTTTAATTGAATGGCTATACTACAAACTCAAATGAAATTGTTTAAAACAATTACTTTCATTTGTAAAACATAAATATACATTGCATTTTTCACATAAGTATGGTGACTTTTTCCTGCAAATTTTGCACCTTTGACGACCACTGGCTTTCACCATAAAGTGATAAAATCCATCAGTTCTCACCTCATCTTGTGGCATCAGTTGTCTTTGTCATTTCCTTGGGGGAGTAGGTGTATTACTTAGTTTCCCTCTTTTAGTTTTTTTGCAGGAATTCATAACCACAAGGAGGGAAGCAAGTTTCTTTTGAAAAGATCTCTGTGTCATAATATCTTTGCCACTAATTCCGAGAATTTTACAGACTTGTCTATATGACAGCCAGGCATTCACCAGCATCATTCGAATCGTTTGCCAGAATATATAAATATACCAGCGTTTGGATTTCATTCTGTATGAGTTCTTTGCTACATAGCAGTCATGTAGATCCACACCCCCCATATGCTCATTGTAAAGTTTGATGACAGCAGGGCATTCTACCTGAATGTTTTTCCCTTGAGCTTTTTCATATCGTGTCACATAGTTGGTGGGGTTTTTACCAGAGTATGTGGACAATATATTTACAGCTCTAGTGTCATACCACCGAACTGCTACAATGTTTGTATTTTTTTCAATACATTGGTCCATTGTACCACGCCCTTTCTTTTTCAATTCAGATTCACTCAAAAAAAGACATCCTGGAATTCTATTAGGTCTTACAGTGCCAATGTAGGGAATATTTATTTTCTGTAATGCTGACAAGAGTGGCAAGCTGGTAAAAATGTTATCAGCTGTGATTTTGTACTGGTTGGTCATGGTAACCAGAAGATCTAACATATTGTTTGTTAAATATTATTTGAAGTATTGAATCGGAGACTTTGTCGCATCTTCTTCAAATATTTCTTGAGTTTCTCCTCTAAATTCTATGTCAGGGGTTTCAAATATAGCTTTCCTCCATGAATAGGTTTTTCTTTTAGATGTGAAGGGTCGGGAAGAAGTTGATGGTTGCTGTTCGTCAGGCTCTGACTCATTATCACTTAACGTAGGATCGATGGTCGAATTGAAGTCTTGGGCAAGATTAGGAAAGTCCAGTATATCTTCTTCATCATCTGTAGAATCATCATCTAAATCACTATCGTTTGGATTTATGGCATCAAGGATGTTGAGAACTTTTTCAGCCTTGTAAAATTTTTTGTAACTTGAAGCCATCTTAGCTAATTGAAGAAAAAGAAGGGAATAAATAAATTGTTAATTCAGTTGTAAAATAGTACTTTTTTGTCATAATACAAGTATAAAAATAAAAGAAAATATAACAAATGTAAATAATATACATTGATAAAAAACTTTAATATAACAACAAATTAAATGCAAAGAATAAATCATATAATAAACTATTCACTAATGTTACTTGTATTTTTGCAAAAAAAAAAAAAATATTACCACCAAAGCCTAGTGGGTCACCGGTGACTCAACGATATTGTACAGTCATTTTGAGGTAAAATGAAACATTTTTTTTGTAAAAATTGAAGCGTGGATGCATTCTTGTATCTTTAAACTATAAGAAAACAACATTTTCAGAAATAATTCTTACCTTATAAAAAAGTATTCAGCCTTCAAAGTGATGGGGGGGGGGGGGTAGACGTTTGAATGATCTCCCTTAGGTCAAGTGATAGTTAAACATAGATACTGCATCAAAAAAAAAACTTAAAATATGATTTAGAAGATTCGCAATTTTATTTCAAAGTTGCTGGGGCACCCGTGACCCACTGGGCCTCCCGGGGTTAGAATTAGTTTTATAAGTACTAACACGACTAATCCATTTTGTAATATTTTTTCTCCTTTTCAGAGCTGATAGCAAAACAAGTTCTTGGATCGAGATCAATATTCATAATCATTAGAAGTTTACCAAATACTGCAACTGTTCTACAATGAGTACACCAATAGATCTCCTAAAATTCATAGCCTACCAAACTTGCCATTTCAGAGGTTCCCAAGTTTAAAAGATTGTCTACAGATTCACTTTATAAACAAATGCTAGGTTTTTTTTTATTTTTAAAAAAACATTTTGAAGTTTAATTAGTTAAGAACTTTTTCAATTTTTTTTTAATTCTTGTTGTAAATTTAATTTTTTACTTAAAGATTTTACAGAATTTTATTTCTTACAAATGATGATAGAGTCGAACCATGATTTTGTATAGTCCTGGTCAAAACTTTTAAGGCCTCTATATGGGGAAGCAGACTTTTATTTCCATACAGTAATGCCTGGAATTAAATCATGTTTTATAATCTTAGTCATTACTTTTTTTTAAATTTGTACTTTTTTTCAATTTTATTCCTTATTGTATAAATTAGATCAGTGTTTAGGAATATTTTTTATGAAATGTTTTTTTAATTATTTATGTTTAATCTTTTTTGTTTAAGAAAAAAATATTTTTATTTATGATTAGTAAATACTTTTCAACACATGGCCTGATTACAATGATCTTTTGTAGACTGTTTACATATTTTTTCTAATACTGTTGATGCTTTTTTTAATGTTTAGCTAAATAAACAGTTATACACATTGTTAAATCTTTTGTTTATTATTTGTTGTAATTGCATTATAGAATAAAATGTATGAATTCTTTGAATATTTTGAATGTTAATGTCATTATCAATTTTTATACATACATTTTCTTTAATTTTAAGAAAAGCTATTGCTAAAGGGCAGATAATTCTGTGCTCATAATACAGCAATGAAAATTTAAAAAAAAAAGTAGATTAATACTCCCCTTTTTAAAGAATAATTTATAATTTATCACAAGTAAAACATTGAATTAAACTTTACTAGATGATTTAGTTTGAAAACATACCTATTTAGCTAGTAGATAAGAAAAGCTGATAAATGTTTTTTTCTGCTATAGGGCTGGGATTTTTGTAGAAAGAGGACTGATGGCACATCATAGTCAGAATTTGTCTTGGGGCCTGTATTATAAAAAAAAAACTGGAGAGATGAACAAATTATGTCTCGCTGCTAGAGTCTTTGGTTTATAGTGAGTCTGAAACTTGTCATGTGAATTTTATTTCAACAATAAATAAAAAAAAATGAAATAAAGAAATAGAAACAAATGCATCAAGTAAACATTTATTTAATCCAATTATGTTATATTTATTCAATATTTAACACATCAATGCTTATAGTCCGTTTCAAATATTGAAAAATAGGAGTAGAATTTACTTATGCGTAAAATTTTGACCCTACGGGGTTGAAAATAAACACAAGCCTATATTCCCATTCGCCAAATACAAAACAGGAGTAGAATCAATGGGCATATATTCCCATAAGCTACCAGATAGTGCCATACGTTCCTAGATATTCCAATAAACTCCCAGATATTGCCATCATCTCCCAGATATTGCCATAAGGTTAGCTCCTACATATTCCATAAGCACCTTATATTCCCATAAACTCCTATGTATTTCCATAAGCTCCAAGGTATTGCCATAAGCTCCAAGATATTGCCATAAGCTCACAGATAATCTCATAAGCTCTTACATATCCCCATAAGATCCTGCATATTCCCATAAGCTCCTAGATATTGCCGTAAGCTCCCAGATATTCCCTTAAGCTCCTACATGTTCCCATAAGTTCCCATATATTCCCATTCTCTCTCTTTCTCTCTACTTTCTCTCTCTCTCTCTCTTTCCTTATCTCTCTTTTTCGATAATTGACATAGAGTTGAATCTATTTTTGCATGGCAGTTGATCATTGTATAACAGAAAATTGAAACGAAGCTTATAGTCTGTTTCAAATATTGAAAAATTACAGAGAATGTAGGAGATTTTGGGGAATATGTAGGAGCTTATGGGATTATTAGGTGCCTATGGAATATGTAGGTGCTTATGTGAATATATTGGAGCTTATGGCAATATCTGGGAGCTTATGGGAATATGTGCCAATTGAATGTACTCCCAGATATTACCATAAGCTCCTACGTTTTTCCATAAGCTCCTACTTTTTGCCATAAGCTCGTGCTTATTTCCTTAAGCTCCCAGATATTCACATAAGCTCCTACATATTCATATAAGTTACCACATATTCCAATAAGCTCCTAATATTCCCATAAGCTCCTACATATTCCCATAAGCTCCTAATATTCCCAAAAGCTCCTCCATATTCCCATAAGCCCCTAATATTCCCATAAGCTCCCACTTATTCCCATAAACTCCTAATATTCCCCTAAGCTCCTACATATTCCCATAAGCTCCTACATATTCCCATTACATCCTACATTTTCCCATAAGCTCCCAGATATTCACATAAGCTCCAACATATGCCTATAAGCTCCCACAAATTCCCATAAGCTCCTGCATATTCCTATAAGCTTCTAATATTCCCATTAGCTCTTACATATTCCCATAAGTTCCTACATATTCCCATAAGGTCCCAGTATTGCCATAAGCTCCCAGATATTAACATAAACTCCCGCATATTCCCATAAGTTCCCATATATTCCCATTCTCTCTGTCTCTCTCTTTCTCTGTCTCTTTCCTTATCTCTCTTTTTCGATAATTGACATAGACTTGAATCTACTTATGCATAGCAGTTTATCATTGTATAGCAGAAAATTTAAACGAAGCTTGTGGTCTTTTTCACATATTGCTAAATAGGAGTGGAATTTACAAATGCGTAAAATTTTGACCTTAAGTGGTTGAAAATAAAAACAAAGCCTATAGTTTCATTCGCCAAATTCTAAACAGGAGTAGAATCAATTGGCAAATATTCCCATAAGGTCCCAGATATTGCCATAAGTTCCTACATATACCCATAAGGTCCCATATATTGCCATAAGCTCCAAGATATTCCCATAAGCTCCTACATATTCCATAAGCTCCTAATAATCCTATAAGCTCCCAGATATTCCCATAAGCTCCTACATATTCCCATAAGCTCCTTTATATTCCCATAAGCTCCCAGATATTTTCATTAGCTCCTACATATCATATTCCCATAAGTTCCCATATATTCCCATTCTCTCTGTCTCTCTCTCCCTTTCTCTCTCTTTTCTTATCTCTGTTTTTCGATAATTGACATAGAGATGAATCTACTTATGCATGGCAGCTGATCATTGTATAGTAGAAAATTTAAAACGAAGCTTATAGTCTGTTTCAAATATTGACCTTATGTTGGTGAAGGTAAACACAAAGCCTATAGAACAATTCGCCTAATACTAAACATGAGTAGAATCTATTGGCAAAACAAGGCCGGCAATCAACTGATCCGATATTAAAATAAGAGTAGCGTCCCCCTGATATTTGACCTTTCCAATACGCCTGGTACATAAAGTGAAACAGTGTTTACTTTATAAATAGAGCCAGACACAACACCATTAGTCGCGTTCATTGAGGCATGACCAGTTAGTATAAGATTCAGACAACGTCTGATAAACAAAAAAAAAATACATGTGACACATGTTATTTATCATCAATGAAGGATAATAAGATGATTATTCAAAATCAGAACAGGGTAATATTTTTATAATCAGAACAGGGTAATATTTTCATAATCAGAACAGGGTAATATTTTCATAATCAGTACAGGGTAATATTTTTATAATCAGAACAGGGTAATATTTTTAAAATCAGAACAGGGTCAGGTATATATTTTAAAATCAGAGAAAAGCAGCATCCTGACATTTATACAAATCATCCAATTGTTGACTGTCAGTTTGTTATCGACACCATTGCGTTCTTTAAATTATTTGGTCGTGCAGAGTATGCTGGACCCATGCCAGGGGCGGGGGAGGGGGGCTTTTTTCAGTTCCCACACATGTTTGGTTGCAACTTTTCATCTCTTGTTCCCAAGACTTTCTCCAAGAGGTTTTCGGGAGACCAACTTTTCTCTGGCCTTAGGGATTCCACTGCAGAGCCATTTACGTAATGTCTTCATGAGGCCTTTTGGAGTGAGTGGCCAATCCAACTCCAGTTTCTTCTGGATGTTTGTGACTCTGCATGTTTCTACACCTTATAACAGGATAATTTTGACATTGCTGTTAAATATAATATCCATAAAGTCTAAGGTATTTATGTTTATGCCTTTACATATTTGCATGTGAACTAGTATTTACCAGAAATCTGTAGAAGTTAAAAAATGGGGTTATATTCTAAGATGCTTTTGTTAAATGTATGTCTGCTATAAAAAAAAAATAAAAAAAACTTAAAATTGTTTCGTTTTATATTTTAATGTAAAGTATGGTTTGTATGTTAATGAATTCAATCTAAACTATTTTCTTTATAGTCTCTCTGTATGTATTCTTATGCGCTTTTTCTTAGGACGCTCTCTCGGTTATGTACACATTTTTGAACCGGATTTACGATTTTATGGTCTTAGGCCTACACAAAGTTGAGGCCCCAAATAATGCTAAGTATTTTATTTGTTTCTTTTTGTATCCTATACATCATTTCGGGGCCCCCTTGTTTTGCGGAGGCCCGAGGCCATGGCTTAGTAGGCCTATCTGTAAATCCTTCCCTGTAATATATATATATATATATATATATATATATATATATATGTCTTGATGGAGTTTTGTAATTAAGTTTTAATCATTTCCCCATCGATCGATTTCACAGAAATTTTGCACACTTGCTTGCTTACGATGACAATACAATATTCAATAGTTAGGCTCATCAGGCTCTAATTAGCCTTTCATTTTAAGGCACCAAGGCAGAGCTTCGCAATCGACCAATCGCAGCCGACGTTACAATACAGTATGACACTAGCATTTTATAAATTGTTTTTATGTGGTTGAAAGTTTCGTGTGTTTTTTCTTTTAAAGTAACAAAATAATTTTTCATCCACTAATTTATTTTATATCAATAATAAGATTGCTTTCTTAGATAAGGAAACCATTGATGAATATTCTCCCTGCATCTTGAACTCATTTTATAATAAATTAGAATGTTAACACTGCAGTTAACGGTTTCCAGCAGGGATGTAAATGAATAGACCAGCAGGGTCAGGTCAAAATACGCCCCACCCACCTTCAGCTCTCTGACGACGCCCACGGCTGTGAGCATGGCGCAGGTGGGAGTCAGACATCCCACAAAGATGGCCGACACTGTGGAAAGCATGACGCAAGTTCTCCTCTCTCTGCTGGAGACAAGTTTCGCCTTACTGGTGGATTGTGGGATGTTCGCTATTGTAACTGAATGTCTCCATTTGGATTGAGACTTTAAGCTTGTGGTGATAAAAGCCGTGCATAGAATGAGTATTAGGTATGAGACGTAAGGTAGGAGCAGGTCGTTGGTAAAGTAGGCTATTCTTAGCACAGACTCGGCGTTGCTTCTGTAGAATACGGTGAGCACTGACGTGTTTGTGTTAGTATTGTACTTAAGATCAAGGTAAATCACGAAGTATATCGGGAAAAGATACAGTAATAGAACAATGAATATACAACAGTTGACTGTTACCACGACTTTCCTCGTGATGATTGTTTTGATCTTCAGAGGCAGAACCACGCACATGCATCTTTCAAAGGCGGCGAAAGCTGTGATGTAGCCGCTGACACGAATGAAATATCCGTGGGGGTACAGAATTAAAACGGCGATTAAAGTAAAGGATGGGATTTGTAGGTCGACCCCGTTCCAGAAAGGGCTGACCAAGATGTTCATGAGCAACTGTGAGATCAGTGACCCGATATCGCTGATAGCCAGGGCCGTCAGTGTGACGTTGACACTGTCGTGAAGACCTTGTTTCGTGAAGTTTAAAATGTTGATGACGTTGCATACGATGCCTAAGAAGCCAATCAGATCAGCGCAAATGAGCAGGTTAAAGGTCAAGAAGAACTCCAATATGGTGGGATTTATAATTACAATCGAGAAAGACCCTTTTGCTGTTTGCACGGAGGTCGTGTTTGTCGACATTGTGGATTAACCTAATCTGCCAAAGCGTTCACAAGGCGTTCGATCTGAAAAGGATAATGAAAAACTGTTTTTTTTCTTCTTACGTTTAAATATATAATCTTAGGTAAGAATCGTTAGGCTGGTCATGATTTTAGTGCAGGGGTGGGCAAACTTTTAAAATCACGGACCACAATAGGTTCAAAAATGTATCCGGCGGGCTGTTAGTAACATAAACAGATATAAATTAAAGATAAACCTCATAAAATTAAAGGCTAGTTCTGTGTTTAAAAAAGAAACGAGGGACATGCCGCGAGCCACATTAAACAGTTCGAGCAGGATGGATTAAACAGCCTGGCGCGCCGGATTAAACAATCGGTGGACCACATTAAACTGTCCGGTGGACCACATTAATCAGTTCGAGCAGGCCGAATTAAACAGTCCGGTGGACCACACTAAACAGTCCTGCGGGCCGGATTAAACAGTCCGGTGGACCACACTAAACAGTCCGGTGGACCACATTAAACAGTCCGGTGGACCACATTAATCAGTTCGGTGGACCACATTAAACAGTCCGGTGGACCACATTAAACAGTCCGGTGGACCACATTAAACAGTCCGGACTAAGTCCACAGACCTTAGTTTGCCCATCGCTGTTTTAGTGAAGATATGTTGGCTTAGTGTTCAAAAATATATTTTAAAAAAAAGTTGTATCATAAAGTCTATTGTTAATCGCAAGTAATATGTCGACTTTGAGTTCAATAAATATACTTAGCAAACATTGTACCACAAATCGCAAGTCGTGTAAATCTATTCAGATAACATATAACTTGGTATTACGATCTGCTGAATGCGCTCGTTAATCTAACGTCGATAAAAAAATAACAAGCGCCTAGATCACTGCAGCTCGTTTGGTATTTTTAATTCTGATGGTTCAAATCACTTTTAAATCGTGGTAGACACTAATAGCCTATGAGAAACCATTGCATACAGTCTGAGTTAGATAATTATACTCTATAAGATATGTTTGTTTTAATAGAAAAATTAAAAAAAATGTCCAATTTTTTGAGTCATTCTTGATAAGGTAAAAAAAAAAGACATGTTAAAATGTTAAGCACTATTTTTATAAATATTTTAATTCGTTCCGCCAAACTTTTTTTTTTTGGCTATAGATAACAACATTGTTACAAGTAATTAAAGAAATGTTATTTAAAAAAGTCTTTTATTTTTTATCAGGTAAAGTATTAGACTAATTTATTGGTGGTAAGAAAGGTATCAAAGATATTGGGAATTGTCTAAGGTACCTTGTTATGCCCCAAGATTGTCTTGATGTTCTAATATTTTCTGTGTTCAGGTATAATTAATATGTCAACCAAACGTTTAAATCCAATACAAGAGAGATAATATAAACACCTTCAGTAGCTGAAGGCTATTATTAAACATACGTATACAAATTATTCAATAATTACTTATCATGGTCCTCAGACTGAAGAAATATAGTGAGCATTAACATGTCAACCAAACGTAGAACTAATATAAGTGAGATAATATAAAC